>OZ030028.1:9415000-9557500 GCA_964023405.1 Apodemus agrarius
CTGTGTGGTGAGGAGATGCCTGGGAGATTTGAGTTGCTGAGAGCTGAGATTATCCCAAACACCACCGGGGAGATGGGACAGGAGGTGAGGCTGAGTTCAAGCAAGGTGACTCCCGAAAGTCATGCACGCCTTGGCGTGTGAGGGGGGGGTCATTTCCCTATAGCAGCACTGCCTGACAGTAGCTCCCTCTCAGGGACTGTGCCCCTCTAAAGATTGGCTTATCACTCTGAATGTATTTGGGGGTGACTTCCGATATGACCAGGTGGACTGAAGAAAGGTCAGAGTCATAGGGGGAGATCTGGGGACAGGGGGGATGAGGAGCAGAGTGGGGACCACTGCAGGAATGCCCCTATTGCAGACAATGGCCTGACCCTGAACAACCTGGACCCTTCCCCTTCACCAGAAGCCCCTCCCCCTGCCTTGCTCCCACCCACGCCTGGTTCAGCCCCCTTTTCAACTCTCTGCCCCCTTCTGGTTCTGCACAGAACCTTTCCATTCATCTAGACACTACTAGTGGTCTCTTCCTTTTGCAAACGGAAGAGAAGGCATTTGTTCTGTGTGGCCCGTCAGCTTATGCAAGTCTGCATATCACACGTACGTGTATTACATACACACGTATTGTATGCTATCCCGGCAGTGCTGGCGACGGCGCGATGCTCGCTGGCTGGCCTCTCTCTCCAGTCGTGGTACGGTGGGTGGGTCCAGGTGGAGACATTCCAGGCGGCAAGCAGGACTTTTTTGAAAAGCTTTTTTATTGCCCACTTGGCAATACCAACCCTCCCCCATCACTCAGCCTACTTTGGAATTAATTAACGCCCAGCTCGGAGAATGCGGGCTTTATAGCAATAAAACCACTCCCTCATCCTGCCCTCCCTCTGAACCCAGGGCCTTGAGCAGTGTGTGTGTGTGTGTGTGTGTGTGTGTGTGTGTGTGTGTTGACAGGAGGGCGGATTGACAGTCCTTGATCCTTGATCCGGGAGGCCTCCCTCTTTGACAGAAGACAGGTAGAGACAGTAGCTGCTTCCCAAACACCCTGGCAACTTCTTTATTGCTCTCCAGGAAGCGCCCAACCTCGAGGGCCAGGGGTGAGTTCAGATGCCACCACTCCTTTCCCAGGTTTTAGTGTGTGTTAGATTGCATCGGAGAAATATTTTGAAATCCCAGTTTCTAAGCCAGGCTCCTTACCAGTCAGAACTAGAATCCATCAAAGTGAGTGTGAGTCCTGGCCGTAAACATGTCCTGAATCTTGTGCTCAGATAGATGTAAGACCCAGGCTCGGGGCAGTGCTCATCAGCACAATATGGAGAAGAAAACCCTAGTGCCACAGTCGGGAGAATGGCTGCTCTTAGATTCTGGGTAGATCTTAGTCACTCCCAGGTGACAACAATTGAGATCCTACCCAGCATGCTCTGCGGCCTCTCAACTATGGCTGCAGATCCAACAGCCCCGGAGCCTACAGAGGACACACACTCGGCGCTCTCACCCTGAACCCTGCCTTAGGTTCCCACATCAACAGTTCTTAGCAATTCCCATTTTTAACCATTTTCTGGATCACACCCCTGTAGCTGGTTCAGAGACCACACTTTGAGCAAGACTGGTCGACGGGGGCTGCTTGGGTGGTGTCCTTCTGAGGGTGTTTGGAACCTGGTGCTGGCTCTTTTGAAGTGGTAACTGGATTCAATATCCACAACACTCACAAGAACCCTGATATTTAAAAAGAGAGTCCCCCAGCCTTTCAGCAGAGGAGACAATTGTCATAATATAGGACAGAAATCACAGCTGAGATATTAGTGATACCAGGAAAATATCTGCCACCTGTCACAAACTCTGGGAACCTGGGATTATCCGTCATTCTCAGCCCCAATTTGAGGTAAAATTTATTTATTTCACCTTAATTCCTAAATATCCTTAGCATATCTCAATGCCTTTCCAACTGTCTGAGTTCTTTTTTATTTTATTAGTGAGTAACTGTCAGAAGCTTGCTCTTAGAGGTCTCAGCTAAGACGGCATTAAGAATAAAGGGGTTTAGGGTCCTGGGGAGCTAGATCAGCCATTCCCTCTCCCTGGTGCAGAGGACCCAGGTCCATCCAGTTCCCAGAATCCCACATGCTAGATCACAACTGCCTGTAACTCTGGCTCAGTTCCAGCGGATCTAATGACCTCTTCTGGTTTCCATGGATAGCTGAACACACACATTACACATACACATAAAAAGAATAATAGTGTTTTAGCTATACATGCTGGCACATACCATGTATCCTAGCAGTCAAGAGGCTGAGGGAGGAGGATTACAAATGCAGTGTCACCATCATGAGGAGAGTTACAGACATCCCCTGGGCTCTCGACTTCAGTTACTTAGTATGATCTGTACCCAGAAGCAGACTTCTGGTAAACCTAGTTTCCAAAATGGTGTCACCATTTTCGTCTCATGAGAGTTTGAAGGGCTCATTGTTTTCTCTCTCACTAATAGTTGTCATTCGTCTGGAGACAGCTACTCTGAGTGTCTGGATGATAAGTCTCTGGGCATTTGACTTGAGTTGCCCTAGGATTCATTACAGGTGTTGAGTATCTCTCTAGAGGCCTGATAATTGTGTATCAAGATTACCTATTTGTCTGTCTGTCTATACATCTATCCATCCAGTCACCCACCCACCAATCGATCCATCTGCTATCTATCTATCTATCTATCTATCTATCTATCTATCTACTTATTTGTCTATTCTCCATCCACCCACCTATCTATGAATCTATGTATCATCTATGTATCTATGTATCTATCTACCTACCTATGTATCTATGTATCTATGTATCTATCTATGTATCTATGTATCTATCTATCTATCATCTATCTATTCATCCATCCATCTATCTATCTATCTATCTATCTATCTATCTATCTATCTACTTTTGAGACAAGATCTGATGTAATCCAAGCTGGCTTCTGACTCACTTGTAACCAAGGCTGGTACTGAACTCCTAATCTGCCTGTCTCAATCTACCATGTGCTGGGACTACAGGTGAGTACCACTGTGCCCAGTGTATTCATGTATTTTTAGTTGGTGCAAAATAACCAGATGTGCTTCTGAAGTACAACATAAAATGAAGTAAATCTATGAACTTCGGATCCTCACCAATGCATGGCGTCTCCCTGGAAACTGACCATGTTTCTTGCTGGGAGTCTTCTGATGCTTTTTCCTGATCTTTATGAAATACCTAATAACTTCCTGTAACCTGCCCTGCTTTTCTCTGCATGGCAAATCAAACCCACTCCTCCCATCTCTCTGTGTGTTGATATCCGCCATCCTGTCTCTCTGTATCCTTCCCTCCTTCTCTCTGGCAATCTCCCTTCTTCTAAGACATCACGTTTTTAATTTCCACACGTGACTGAGAACGGGGATGTTTATCTTTCCCTATCAGAGTGCACTCCAGCACCATTAACGAGGCCCCAAATAACAGAATTACATTCTTTCCTGTGCTTGGACCTGTATAAACTCTGGGTCCTTCCTTCTTTTGTTCATATGCCTGGGTCCCTGAGTTGCTGTGTGGAGAACCATTGACATCCTCCCTCAGGCTCCATACAGCATATAATGGTTGGGCCCTGGGACACAGAGTCAGTAAACTTTCAAGGAAATACACTGTGGAACAACCTGACTTCCCCTGACCCAACCATCTCTCAACACCACAAGTTCACCCTCCCAAGGGTATCGTTGTTGAAGTCAAGGCTTTCCTGGCTTATATCTATCTTCCAGTTACCCATCCCCTACCCATCCTCCACAATCCATCCAGTCCTTGACACTTTGCCCCGACAGTCCCGGTCACATGGTTTCTTCCTGTCATGCGTTCATTTCACAGGTATTTCTTGGGATCCAGTAACAATGGGTGAGCCTCCACGGTAAGGCAGATAAAGGACCCATTTCCTGGCTTCTGAGCCCCAGAGCTTCTATTTTTCTCAATGTGTTTATACACTCTGTAATGTTCACAGTTTTACGAGGTTTTGGCAGACTGGAGCGGATGCCTTTGTTCTTGAAGAATCTTCTGTTTCCTTTGTCCTCTCTTCCCCCTCCTCTACAACTTGTTGCCTCTGGCTATCATAAGAAGCACAGTCCAAGGAAGGTGCTCTCAGTGCTCCCTAACGAGTGCTCCCCGTGCTCCCTCCCTAACAAGGTGCTGACTCCTCCACCCCAGAGCAGCATCACCGGGGAATGCTGTGCAGGTTCGCTGGGTGCCCACTCCCAGGATCATGGCCTTTCAGAGTCAGCCTCTTGTTTTCCTTAAGCAATGCTGACCCGTTGGGAGGAGGCTTGTCTTGGAATTATCACCCCGCCGTGTGGAGGTTGTGTACGTCCATGCACGCTACAGCAGCAAGCAAGGTTCAGGGTTGGCTACTTAAAGTCAGGCTCCGCTAGAAAAGGTACGGCAGGTGAGGCTGAGTCTTGGCTGCTTTTGATATCTCTTCCTGCGGAAAGCAGATCTGGACGCCTGAGCCTAAAAGTAAAACATGGTCCTCAGAGCTCGGTTTGAGGAGATAGCACAAAGCAGGAAGGGGGCAGAGCCCAAGCAAGGAGCTGACAACCCCTAGTCCTTCTACACTGCACTCTTCTTGAGACACCAGGCACCCCGTGCTTCCGCAGCGCCGCGAGTGTCTGTATCACGGCGACAGATGAATGAGGCCAATCAGCCATGTCCACATGTCTGAGTCGCAGAAGATTCTGAACTATGGAAAGTTGGATACCGCATTGAATTCCATGGACTGTATTTTCAGAGTCAAGTGCCTGCCTCCCCCCCACCCCCTTCTACGGGGGCTCTAGATTTATCTCCGTTGACACTGGGGTTGGTAGAAGTAGAGCCCACAGCCATGTGGTGCCCTAACCAGGAGTCCGGTAACATGAGAGCACAAAGGGAACCTGGGTTCGGACCTTCATACTGCTTTCATCTGGGCCAAAGATTCTTCCAAAGCAAAGTGGAATTGCTCTGGGCAAGCATCCCTCTGCCGTGTGTCCGTCGTGACAGCTGAGCTCCGTCCAAGAGAGATTTGTCAATCCTGGACGTTGTGTAAAATCCTTCCTCCGATGGAGCCCACAAGTTGATAGTCGTCTTCTGGAGACTTCTGAGAAGCAGGCCACAGCCTTCATCTGCCGGAGGCAGAGAAGTGAGTCACTGCTGAGGGAGGATTGTCTAGGGTCTGTGGAGAAATGACACTGTGGGTCCTGCCCAGTTCTCGCGTCCCCCGGGATTGAGGTGCGGCTGGCTAATGATCTATAATTGTCACATGGGTCACTTTGAGGTTGTCCCATTTGTTCCCTTCTACGCGATTAGCTCTGTATCCTCCCGGGAGATTTGTGGGGTGAGTGTTTTGACACCCCCATTTTAATTGAGTCTATATTTAGAAAAAAAATCTTAATTACATTTGTTTATTCGCTTGTGTATTTCAAGAAGGCTTGTTATCACATGCCTGTGGAGGTCAGAGAACCACGTGGAGGAGTTGTTCCGCTGCTTCCACCACGGAGGACCCTGGAACCCAACCTCGGGTCATCAGACTTGGTGGCAAGCACCTTTACCCACTGAGCCATTGTGACAGCCCACTCTTTGTAAATTTTAATCCTAATGATGGTCATTTATAGGCAACTTATAGAAGTTGACTGAAGGTCTTCCACACACTTATTTAGGGTGATGGTGGCAGGCACAATGCCCTATAGGATGCATAGGATATATGTATACACACACACACACACACACACACACACACACACACTATGTATTTACATGAAAGAGAGAGAGAGAGAGAGAGAGAGAGAGAGAGAGAGTGTGTGTGTGTGTGTGTGTGTGTGTGTGTGTGTGTGTGTGTTTAAGATGCAGGTCCAGAATCATTGGTCGTTGGTTGCAGGAATGACAGAGGAGAGTCTCCAAGTCTATTTGGATTGGGTAGAAGAGGTTCCCTGAATGGGGACTGTGATAGTTTGTATATGATTGGCCCAGGAAGTGACCCTATTAGGAGGTGTGGCCTTGTTGGAGTAGGTGTGTCCCTATGGGTGTGGGCTTAAGATCCTTACCCTGGCTGCCTGGAAGTCAGTCTTCCACTAGCAGCCTTCAGATAAAGATGTAGAACTCTCAGCTCCTCCTGTACCATGCCTGCCTGGATGCTGCCATGTTTCTGCCTTGATGACAATGGACTGACCCCCTGAGTCTGTAAGACAACCCCAATTAAATGTTGTCTTTTATAAAACTTGCATTGGTCATGGTGTCTGTTCACAGCAGTGAAACCCAAACTAAGACAGGGACAAATCTTGAGACTACACTTCACAAGAGAGGATGGAGAGATTTATCTGTGATGCTTGCTATAGATGGAGCAATAGAGAGCCAGTGTTTGTGAGCCAAGTACAGTTTTTTTTTTTCTTATACTCCAATTATCTTGAAGGAAACCTGATTCTCAAATGAAAGCTAGTCCAGGGTCTGGGGAGATAGACATATGTCCTGCCAATCATGAGGGCATAAGGATATGTGTTAAAAGATCAGGAGAGGCAGAGTGGTGTGCACCTATAATTGCAGGGCTGGGTAGACAGACTCAGGACAGTTCCTGGGCTTGCTGGCCAGCCAGCCAGGAGTCCAAGGATCCAATGGGAGAAGCTGTCTCAAAAGTGAAGAATTGATAGCACCCCAGGAAGAACAATGCCTAAGGTGGGACGGACCTCTGTCTCCATGTGCATATGCCAGAATGAGGCACCATGCTGCAAGTCCGGCTTCAGTCCGGAGCTTACCCAGGACATTAGAAGATTTGGCTTGCCCATTAGAAAAAGCAAGCCAGGTAAGAACAAGTCAGTGTGTTGGCACGAAGGCTGTGCCTGGGTAGGTGTTAAGTAAGGGCACTTGCTTTGCAAGCAAGAGGGCCTGGGTTCAAATCTCCAGCATCCACATAAAAGCCAAACATGACTGCCTGTAATCTCAGTGTTGTGAGACAGAGACAGGCAGACCCCGGAAGGGAAGGTCGCTGACCAGCCAGCCTAGCCCAGATGGCAAGCTCTCAATGCCTGCAGACCCTGCCTCAAGGCAATAATGTGTGGAGAGCCACCAAGAACAAAGGCATACAGCTAGTGTCATGCTCTGGCTTCTGCATGTAAGAACACTCACACTCAATACAGTCATATGCATGAACACACACCATGTATGTACACACACACACACACACACACACACACAACCAAATAAAAAAAGAGGAAAAGGAAAGGACAAAAGGCAAATTTGTATGTGCACACAGTGACTTCAGACCAAAGGCCTCCATCGATGCCTGACTTAGTCACCAGCACAGCATGGTTCACTTTAAAGCCCTCCCATTCTTTCCTTTACAAATACCCCAGATGCTAAGATTCTCCTGGCAGGCCAAACCCTGCTGATATTTTACAAGCTCTGGGAACATCTTAAATTTTCTCCGTTGGATTAAGGTTGTTGTGTGGTGGGATGACAGGCTCTCTCTCGCAGGGGACCCCTAAGGACAGAGGCTGTGGACTCGCTCTGTGCTTGTGTGACAGGCTTGGGATTTCTCTGGTAATGTTATACTTTACAATTCATCTCTGCAGGGGTGTCTTCTCCCAGGCCTGTGGGAGCCGTTGAGAAAGAAACACCAGGGGGCTGAGGCACTGAGTGTGAAGGACAGATTTGTTTGTGATGAGCTCTGGGGGTCTCACACTCATGTGATTTTGTGTATTCTCTCTTTTCCACAAATTGATGCCCAAGCTGGACATTACATCAGTGACTGGGAAACAAGAGGCTGGATGTAACCCAGAAAGATGGTGGGAAATTCAGGGTCCTAGCAGAGTTGGGCAGAAACCTTAAATTCTTTATTGCATTGTAGTGTACGTGAAGGGTGGTATGTGTGTGTTTGTATGTATGTATATGTGTGTGCATACATGTGTGTGTTTGTGCATACATGTGTGTGTTTGTGTGCACAAGTGTGTGTTTATGTGTACATGTGTATGTGCATACATGTGTGTTTGTGTATACATGTGTGTGTTTGTGTGCACAAGTGTGTTTATGTGCACGCGTGTATGTTTGTGCATACATGTGTGTATGCATGTGTGTGTACATGTGTGTGCATATGTGTGCATAAGTATGTGCACATGTGAATGGATGCTTAAGTGCATCCGCTGAAAGCATAGCTGGGCTCCAAGAGTCTGTCCTTTCCTTCTACCACATGGGACTTCCATCATATATGCAAATGCCTTGGGCTCTCGAGCTTGGCAGAAAAGCACCTTTACCCCACCCAGCCACGATGCTGGCCCCAGTAGCAAGTCTTCCTTAAGGTGTATTTTATTTCTATGTATGTGTATATATGTGTTTGCCCAGGCACTCACACGAGATGCCAGTGGAGGCCAGAAGAGAGCATTGAATGCTCTGGAACTGGAGTCGTAGGCTATTTTATCCCCTTGTATGGTTGCTGGGAAATGGAATCTACTCCTCTCCAAGAGGAGTAGGAGTGCTGAGCCCCTGAGCCATCTCTCCAGCCCTCACAGACTCTTCTGTGGGTTAAGTTTCTGTCAGATGCTCCAACTTGGCTGTATATGAGGTCTGAAATAGACAGGCTTAGATGAAAACTTCTGAGAACAAGTCATCTTGGGTGGAAGGACTCAGGCACAGTGGTCCATAGACATTAGACAGGGAGCTTGAGAGACAGCTAGAAATCAAAGAGATTTATGTCTCACTCAAAATCGGAGTTGACAACCAATTTCTCACTTGTGTCATTAAAAAAATGCCTTGTGTGCATGTGTGTGTGCATATGTACTTGTATGCATCTGTGTGTGCCTGTGTGTGCCTGTGTCTGTGTACATGTCTATGCATGTGTGTGCATGTGAGTGTGCACATGTGTGCACATGTGTATATGTGTATACACATATGTGCACATGTGTGCATGTGTGTGCATGTGTGTGTGTGTGTGTGTGTGTGTGTGTGTGCATATCTGGATGCATTCATTCCATGGCACATACATGGAGGAGGGCAGAGGTCCTCACCTTCTACCTTATTTGAGATGGTCTCTGTTGTTCACCACTGTGTGTACCAGGGTATCTGGCTCATAGGATTCTGGGTATTTCCCTGTCTCCATTTCCTTTCTCACCATAGGATCACTGAGATTACAGGAATGTCAAGCTTATTGTATGTTCTGAAGATTTGAGCTCAGGTTACTATATTTGCACAAGAGCCTAGAACCACACTGAGAGAGGCAGGAGGGAGAATGTGCCACAGCCAGGGGTGGGGGTGAGACTACCCCCTCTTCATTGTCTCCACACTGTGAGCAAAGGGTGGCCTCAGGGGCTGTGACCCTCAGATCTCAGCCAGAGTCTCCCACTGTGTAGTCACACACAAGAAAGCTCTTCAGCGTGACTGGATTGTCTGTTTTGTCTCTTGTAACCTAGATTGAAATGTTATGAAGGCCAATGGGACAGATGCCAAGGGTGGATTGGATGGTACTCACTAAATATATGAATCACCAGAACTGGACTCCATGAGACACAGTCCCCTGGCATTCTCCCTGCAGAGGGGGAGGGCTCACTTTCTATAGAGTCAGACTCCCAGTAGCACATGGGACCATGGACCCACATGCTGAGGAAGGTCAGCTTGACTCTATTACTCTCCAGGATCACCCACAGAGATCAAAGAAAACCCTAGATTTCTCAATAGGACCATTACTCTCCCATCAGGGTTTGGACTTCCAATGTGCTCCGGAGCAGGAGGAGGTATTGGTACTGGGCTCTCTCTTCAGGCAGAGTCAGAGGCTGCTGGCGTGCCAAAGCTGAGGGAGAGGTATTGAGGTTGCTGAGATACGGGCCACGGGCACTGAATTCAGAGAACTTGACATCCGGCAGCAGGAGACATGGGTACCCACTATTAGAAGGAACATTTAATTTTTACTTTATGGTTCTGGCAAGAATTTAATGAGCTCATGAAAAGAACAATAAAAACAAGAACAATAAAATGTGTTAAATGAAAATAAAACATGCACCGCCAAGGACAGGGGAAAACAAGAGACGTGGGAGAATAGGGTATACCATGTAGCCAGTGGTTAAAAGAATGGATTTTGCCAATAGACTAGATCTATAGTCCTGGGGTCAGCCTCTGCCCAGACAGTAGTGTGTGCTTGGGGTAATGATCCTCTTGCCATGTGTCTGTTTTATCCTTAATTTGGGAATAGCTGTTACTCAGAGACGTTGTAGTGGAAGGATCCCAGAAGAGCCACACAGGCTTTCATACATCAGGCGTGCCCTTGAGCTGTGGGATGAGGCCTCCATGGTGGACTCATAGGCACAATTGCATCATATTCACCTCTATCCTAAAGACCTCCAGAAAGATGGAGCCATGCACCGGAGGCTGCTGATACACAGACATGGAGGACATGGGGAATTCACATGCATTGGTTAAATCTAGTCTGCTCTCACCCAAGGTCTTGGGAGGATATTGCTTAGACTGATAACTTACTCGTAGTTAAAGGGAGTCACGTACACAGAAACGTAGCAAGAGGCATATCAAGAAAACGAGGCTGTTCAGAAGGCTCGAGGAAGGTATTTGGAGGAAGAACACGGTGTCTCCTGTTACAGTCAGCTGGGCAGGTCTGTGATGATGTCTTGTTTTTCCTGTCTGTTTACTCTCCTCTCCTCTCTGACCTGACCCCTGACCCAGCCCTCGAATGCACAGGCATACTTGTGGTTGCAAATACGGTCTTATCTAATAATCAGACAATGCCCTCCTCCCACTGCCACTAGATTTAGCTACAAATTCAGGATGCCCAGTAGATTATAAAACAAACCAAACCAAACCAAAAAAACCACAAAACTTTCTTGTTTATTTTCATAGTTTTGCTTCCTTTCCCTCCGTTGGGTTTAGGGTGGAGATGCAATGGCTGCTGTGAAGGCAGACATCTTGGCTCAACAGTGGATGGTTCATCCTAAGGGAGGCAGAGCAACAATATGGAAGGAGCCTGGGGTTCTGGGCACTTGAGACCAAGAAGCTGCTGGTCATCTCAGGTGTGTGTGTGTGTGTGTGTGTGTGTGTGTGTGTGCGCATGCGCGCGTGCATGCATGTGTGTGCATGTGTATGTGCTTGCATATGTGCATGTGTATTTGCATATGTGTGTGTGTGCCTGCATATGTGTATGCATGTGCATGTGTGTGCATGTGTATGCATGTGGGGAGGTGATAAGATAGGAAGCAGTGTCAATATTCTAGTATTTTTTAATACTGAGTCCCATGGACAAGAATAGAAAAGTTCTTTTTTTTTTTTCTCTCACTTTCAGTTTTCACTTTGGGTCTTTGTTTAATAAAACTCTCTTTTAATTGCTTAATCATATAGCCTTGGTTCCTACTTCCCACTCCCTGTAAGACCTGTATAAAAACACATACCATCTTGGGGCCTCAGTTTCTGCATGTACAATTAGATCAGGAGCTAGCAGACTCTCTTCTTAGTACATTCCCAACGCCCTCCTGCCACTCCCTTTTTGGGAGCAAGATTAGACTACATTTCCCATCCTTCCTTGCAGTAAGGATGGCCATGCTAGTGAGCTTTAGCCAATGGGATGGAGGGAGAGCTGATAGGTGTCTGTCTATTCCAGAGGAAGACACCTGATGTTGATCTCTGGCCTCCATACACCTAATTTCCTGCACCTAAGTACTTGTGATGGGCACACAGACAGAATGAACTATTTGGTTTTAATGTTCACATCTGGACATTTGAGGGTGATAATTTCATGCATGTATATCCACAGCTCTTACAATGAGATGCTGTATTTAAAATCCCTAATGCAGACTTTGAAATAAGGCCACTTCTCAGTGGATGACAGACAGGCAGCACTCTCACACTCGATATTAGATATTTAAACAAATTTGGGTCCGTTGCGTTCTAGTTTGAATTTCTGTTGCTGTGATAAGATAAGCAACTTAGGAGAGAGAGAGAAAGGGCTTCCTTCAGCTCAATTCTGCATCACAGTCTACCACAGCAGGGAAGTCACAAAGGCCGGAGCTGGAAGCACTTGGTTACATTGTGTCCACAGTCAAGAGCAAAGAGAAATGAATGAATGTATTCATGTTCACTTCCTTGCCTGTGCATGGGATGATTTCTCCATGCCACATAGTTTAAGAATATGCCTGGCTAGGGAATGGTGGCACCCAAGGTGGGCTAAGTCTTCTCACGTCAGTTAATTTCATTAAGACAATTCCCCACAGACACATCCACAGGTCCACCCACTGCAGACAGTCTTTCTTCTTTTAGGTGATTCTAGGCTGTGTCAAGTAGAAATTCAAGACTCACAACATCACAGGGAACACCTTCACGGCTCGCATTATGTTCTTGCATCTTCTCACATAACACCGTTGAGACTTCCCTCCTAGTCTCCCAGGCATTGAAGCTTGTGGTCAAACGAGCTTAGGCAGTCACTGGGGGAAGATTGGCCTCCTTCGGTCTGCCACCCCCAAGACTGTGCAGTGCATACTATGGAGTCATCAGCTGCCTTCTGCCTGGAGCTCCTAATTAGAGAAAATAAGGATGGGATGAGAGAAGTGACACACACCAGTCCATCCTTTGGTTTTTTTTTTTCTTCTTCCCCATTCCTCCACCTCTCTGGAATGTCAAGTCCAGAGTAGCAGGTGTGGCTTGTCCCTGTCAACCACTGCAGTGTTCCCACTGATCAATAGCACATGGTAAACCACTAGTGTGCAGGGCTCTTCCCAGGCACACCTCATCCCCATCCCTGGAACTCTCTAACACTTTCATTTCTTAGCCGCTCGTGGTCATACGGTCCCTGAAGAAACCCAAGAACCTGCCAAAGTGCACAGGACACATGCTTTAGTGCTTCGAGGCTGCGATGCGTAGCTCTCTGTGCGAGTTCCCTGTCATTGTATTTTAGGTTTTTGTTCTCTGAGGCTGGGAGTATTTAATCGATGCCGGAGAAGATCGAGGACAGCCTGTTAGAGATGAACAGTCTCGTGGGGTTGCTGGCTGAACCACACACTGGCATCGAATTGAATTTTTGCCTCCTGGGAGTATGGCACCCTGGGAGGGAAGACGTGACCTTGGAGCTCAGCATTACTGGATTCACAAGTAAATCCCTTATGCTGGTCCCCAGGGATTGCCCGCTGTGTAATAGCCTGCTTCTTTGGGTCGTAGGTGCCATGTCTTCCTGCTCGGTCAGAAAGTTCCTTTCTACTTAACTTGTTAGGGATTCAGTTACCACACTTCCTGCAAGAAGCCTTGGAAAGTGTGTCTCCCACCCACCCTCGGGAGCGCATGCATCTGACTCAGGTTCGGTACCTACTGTAAACCCCAGGCTGGGCGTCACACAGAATACATGCCAGTGCCTCTCCACGATCCCATGAATCAGGAAGAATTAGCCCCATGCAGAACCGAGAGTGTGATGGAAATTAAGAAAGCACCCGTGAAAATTAATATTTCTTGCTAATAATACACAGACAATGTATGGCATTCTTGACTGGTCCATTTTAACTCCCACAACTAGCTCTCCACAGGCTGAGGCAGGGTCCCCTAAGGTTTGTGTATAGGATGCTTGGTCCCCATTGGATGGAGCTATGTCTTGAAGCCGCAAAAGCTCTGAAAGGCAGGACCTACCTGCAAGAAGTGGGTCAGTGGGTCAGCTTACATGCTTGTATTTAGTCTCTGGTCCATTCCTGTTGCTCTGCTTCCTGTCAGTCACAAGGTGGACATCCCCCAAATGCCCGAGGCTAATACATCCCATGGTGTAAACCATCTGGAACCTGGAGCAGAGAAGATGTGCCCCGTGTGCTAAGTCTGGCAAGGACTTCAGCCAGTCTTGCTGTACCCATTTCCAGACAAAGGTGGCAGAGGTTCAGTTACCCAGCACGAGATGCCAAGAGGTACAGTCAGTGGCTCACTCAACCCCAGGGTGCAGAGACTTAACCCAGCCTTGAAGATGGCTTTGGATTCCAGGTGCTTTTGCCCCCCAGCTCCTGCTGTCAAAACAGGTTTTACCAACTCGTCGCCTTCCAGAGATTCGGGATGGACACAAATGACAAGTGTCAAGAGAGTGGGACACTGCCATGCTGTGGTGGCACATGCTTTTAATCCCAGCACTTGGGAGGCAGAGGCAGGCAGATTTCTGAGTTCGAGGCCAGCCTGGTCTACAGAGTGAGTTCCAGGACAGCCAGGGCTATACAGAGAAATCCTGTTTCAGAGAGAGAGAGAGAGAGAGAGAGAGAGAGAGAGAGAGAGAGAGAGAGAGAGAGAGAGAGATCTGTGGTTTCCTGAAACTTGGGACTCTCTGGGTATTTCTGTAGGTTTTTCTTCATTAGGTAGAGACTTGATTCCATGGGACTTCTAGCAACCTTTTCAGTTTAGCTCTGGAGAACCCAGGGTAGGAAAAGCCACCAGTAACATGGAGGCAGAGCTAAGTTGAAGTTTGGCTTGGTTGGTTCTGGAAATGTATTATTATTATTATTATTATTATTATTATTATTATTATTATTATAAATGTTCTCAGCATCACCTGAACTCCCTAAGGCTATGGCACAAATCTCCGATATTGCTCTTTTTATGTTCTCATTTTTTTTTTGTCTGTTCCATTAAAGTTTTTAAATTTTTGTTTTTTGCTTTTTGTTTTTTGTTTTTGTTTTTGTTTTTGTTTTTGTTTTGGTTCTTTTGTTGTTTTTTTTAATCGCAATGCTAACTAGCAGGTGGATGGCAGCTTTTCTGAGGATGAGCTTAGGAGCCCTAGGACAGTCTGGGGATGTGGCTGTTACCTCTGCCCGATGTGAGGCTTGCTCTGTGGCATCTGGAATGAAGGAAGCAGGCTCCGTGCCCAGCCCTTGCACACACCAGCGCTTCCTCGCTGTGTATTCCTCGTTCTGCCTTGCCCAGATGGGGACGCCCCATCACCAGGCTTATGGAGGTGGATGGGAACTCTCCCTGACTCCGCGATCATCTCCCTGGGGCCTCACCTGAGGGGAATCTGTCTTCTGCCAATTCCTCCTGTGAGTTCTGCTGCAGATGATGGGAGGGAGGGAGGGAGGGAAGGAGGGAGGAGGTGGGGTGCAGACTCTTGGAGTGTATGCATAGAGGCTAGCTGTGTTGGGCAGGCTTTCCAACAACTGTTGGATGGCTGATTTTAAAACACAGCTTCCATGTGTGGCTTGTCTAGTTTCCATGCTTCCAGTTTTCGAAATTCTCAATCGATGAGGGTCTGGAAGAATCCTGGAGCCTCTTTGAATCATTTCTACCCCTCCTCTGTAAGGAACCGAGACACCCCGTGCTCTGAAAACTGGCAGTGGAGGCATGTTACTCCGTACTTCCAGAAGTTTCCTGGAGCAACAGGCCAAAAGGTCACTTTGGTTTTGTTGACTTTGTTCGGCCCATTATCAGAAATGCAAGCACGCTTTTGTGTAAAACAGGCCAGCCATTTATTCAACTTCTGCTACAAGTCAGGTACTGCACTAAGAACTTAAAACACATTATTAATCCCTTGATGGTTAATCCTAACTGTCAGGTTTATGGATTTAGACTCACTTAAGGGACGCACCCCTGGGTAAGTCTTTGAAGGCATTCCCAGAGAGGTTTAAGTCAGGTGGGAAGACCCACCCTACGGGCCACGTGCAACACCATTCCCTGGGACAGGATCCTGGGCTGAAGCGAATGGAGAAACCACGCTGACCACCAGCATCCATTTCTCTCCACTTTGTGGCCATGGGTGCTGCGTGGCTCGCTACCTCACACTCTTGCAATCACAGCTTCTCAACTGTGACAGAACTGTCCCCTCAAACCACCACCCCAAGGAAACCCCACCCTTCTTTAGATCAGATATTCAGTCCCGGTCACGAGAACAGCAGTTGACACAAACCTACCTACAAATCATATGGGAAGATGGTTACGAACACATTCATTTCCTAAGTAAGAAAGCAGACAGAGGAGACAATGGCTGTGAGAGATCGCACAGGCAGCGAGCGCCAGATCTGGTCCTAGCTCATTTGATTTCATCTGATCTCTTCATAAGGAAGTAGAAGCTGCTAAGAGGTTTGCAGATCTAGGACTACAGGGAGGGGCTGCCTTTCATATGGCAGCTTTAAGGTAGTGGTTCTCAACCTGGGGGTCACGACCCTTTGGAGATAAAATGGCTTTTTCAAGGGTGTGTGTGTGTCACACGTCAGATATCCTGCATATCAGCTATTTACATTACAGCTCACAAGAATAGCAAACTTGCAGTCATGAAGTCGCAATGAAACAATTTTAAGGTTGGGGAGGATCACCACAACATGAGGAACTGTACTAAAGGGGCTCAGCATCTGCAGGTTTGGGAAACACTGTCTTACAGCAACTAAAAGTCACTTGCCCACAGGACTGAAAGGCAGAAGCAAGAACTCATCATCACCGAGGTGGAAGCCAATGTCCAGCAGGGCTGTACACCCTATGGGACACCAGGAATGGGTGGGGACTCGCCCTCCTCCCTCCAGCCTCGAGGGTCAGAGGCATATTTGGGCTGTGGCTGTATCTCTGATCCCAACATCCACCACGAAACCCCGTCATCTACTGTGTGACACCCCCTCCCCTCGGTCTCTCAAACTTCCTTCCGTATGTCTCTTATAAAGATACTTGTCTGGGCTGGGAATCTCAGTCAGCAAAGAGTTTGTTTTGCAAGCACTAGGACCAGAGTTCGGTGCCACAGAACCTACATGAGCTGGTGCCTGGTGTGGAGATGCACACCTGTTGTCACAGAGCTAGGGAGATGAATATCCCTGCCCATCACTGTCCAGCCACAGTTGTCAAATCATAGAGCTTCATGATCTGCAAGATCTGTCTTAAACAGCAAAGTATCCCGAGAATGATACCAGAGGTTCACCTCTGTCCTCCATAAACACACACACACACACACACACACACACACACACACACATCCATAAACACATGTGTGCCCACACAAGCATGTGCACACATCCCGGGCCCCAGAGACTTGTCGTTGAGTTCATTAAACCTACCAGGTTAACTTAATCTCCACATCCCTAATTATCTCCCCAAGGACACTTCTTTTAACTGTTTCGTAGACTCTGGGCGAACATAGTCCTATTTACAGACGTCAGCATTGAGTTGGCTGTGTGGTGCCATCCCTCAACTGTGAAGCGACAGGAACAGGAGTAGAGACAAATCTAAAGCCAGTCTCACATGGACTTCTCCGGGCCATGACGACTGAGGACAAGCAAGACCCACTCACTGAAAGGATTGTGACTGGCAGATTGGCAGGAAGTAGCTGGTACCTCATTCCTATAATGATGGCTAGAAGGAGATCTTACATCAGGCACGCCCCCATGCCAGGTGACCGTGTGGACTGGCTTTCTCTGTAACCTCCCAGTTGAGCTTGTAGGAGACTTCCTTTGCCATCAACCTAGGAGGAAAGCACTTGGAAAGTTCTTCTCAAGTCTACCCGCTTCTGCCTCAGCTCTAGGTGCTCGTGCTGGGGACGCTGCTCGTGTCCTGACTCAGCAGGCAGATCTCATACTTTTGGGTTGGGAGAGACGGTCTTGGATTTGGTAGCGTTATCTCCAGTCTCTCCCCAGAGTACTTGGTAAGGGGATGACTGATGTCCCTGCCCCAGGTAGGAGAATGGAAAGATGAATCAGGGGTGAATTAACGTTGCCTGGTCTCTTCCCATCTTCCACACATGCTAGAACTTGGTCCAAGCAGGAACCCGTATTTGGGAGGGGAGGGGGCTGATGAGTGACGTTTTCCTTTTTCCCTTCTTTCCCTTTCAGAGGCCCCTAGGTGGATGGTCTCTGGCCAAGGCTGGAGGGTCTAAAATACCACAAGAGTGTAGAGCTTTGAAGTCCCTTCTGCTCAGCCAGGAAGCGGTGGTGTTGCCCCAAGGCTCGCCCAGGAATGTAATCTTTGGGAACTTTAGACTGGGGACTTAGGAGGTGCACAGAAACTTGAGGGAACCTTAATGTTGGTTTTGGGAGGGGGACTATCTGAACATCTGGATGGGGCTCTGGAAGGAGGCCACGGGATCCTGGTTTGATTCAGGTTACTGTTTGCATCTATCTTCCTAACTGGAAGCTACTGGATGAAGATCAAAACTGCTGGGCCAACACTATAACTTGGAGAAACTCAGAAGCAAAAGGATGCTAAATCACCCTTCTAGGATCCCCGTGGAAGCCCTCGCTCTCCAACCCAGACATTCTAGACCACAGCATATTAATCTGTTGTGTCTGTGACTCCATATGAGATCGCCCAGCCCAGTGTGGGGGTTGGGAGAAATTTGGCAATAATGAAAGGTTTCTCAGTGCATGATGACCAGAAAGAAATTAATTCAGAATCAAACTCATAAGGTATTTTAGGGTGTTTGGAGATAGCACTAGCCTGTGTTGCATCATGGGATTGCACTGCAGTCCTGACTCTTACCACACAGACTACACAGCCTTTGTCCTGAGCTGCCTGTCACACCACACAATGGCAGCAAACACTCCCTGAAATACCTCAGCTCAGATTCCAGACTAAAGCAAGACTACAGGCTGAAGTGTTCCAACTGTGCCCACGAAAGCTTTCTGCCCTTACAAGCACACAACGGCTGAGTCATGGAAAACAAAGACTTCTAAGATTTCTCTACATTGATTTCTTACTAAGTATGGTTTTGGATTGAACCGGATTAGAATCTTTGATGTTGTGGTTGCTGACTTGAGTTTCCTAGAGGGGGAAGAAAACTTATTCACTGAATTTTGCCTTGAGATAGGACAAAATTTCCAACAATTTCTGAAATGACCTTAAACATTTTGCACTGCGGTTTTTCTATTCTGAGTAGCATTTTAGCACTAAGAATTCTAAAATCCAAATATCAATCAACTCTGAAAGTCATCAAACATTCAGCTGAGATCTAATTATGTAAAAATAAACAAATGTATTCATCTCACTAGTATGTAAATTTGTCTTCATCCTTAATAAATAATAAAGTGATATGTATAACAAAAACTTGCTTTTAAACAAAGTTCTTTATGATTTACTTCTCCCTACATAGTTTGTTAGGTCATGTCAAAACTTCTCAGGGAAAAAGACAACTTGTGTGTAAAATGTGTAAAAAGCCTTGACTTAGACAATGTTATTTGGCCAAGGGAATGATGGGTCTGGGGATACGGTGGTGGTTTTGCTGGTCGGACCTACCAGGTGCTTACTGAACCAGCAACATGGCAACAGCTATGAACCTTCTAGGAACAGACTCTCAAGCTTCCCCCCCCCCCCCGGTCTGCTACATCAGTGTGTACCACTCAAGATCCCAGGCACTCAGCCTGCACATTTAAGTTGAAGAATACGGCTGGATAAGCTCAGTGCTAAGCTTCTGTACTGTGCCTTGGCAGACATCAATAATCAATTGCAGATTTGTTTTCTTTCTTTCTTTGTGTCTTTCTTTGTGTCTTTCTTTCTTTGTGTCTTTCTTTCTTTCTTTGTCTTTCTTTCTTTTTTGTGTCTTCCTTCCTTCCTTCCTTCCTTCCTTCCTTCCTTCCTCCCTCCCTCCCTCCCTCCCTCCCTCCCTCCCTCCCTCCCTCCCTCTCTCTCTCTCTCTCTCTCTTTCTTTCTTTCTTTCTTTCTTTCTTTCAGAATCTGTGCCATGCATGGTTCCAGTTAGTACCTGCAGGGTAATGGGAGCAACGGGTATTGTCTCCAAATTAAACTGTCGTGCACACTGATGTCAACATGTATTTTCTCCGATATTCTCTAGCACCAAGAACAATGATTGGCGTGTCTCGGGTTTCTGAGAACAAGCTGTAGAATGGACGTATCCGCCCTCTCCTTGGATCTTTCCCCTGCTAGCATTCACTCTATCTTTGGCCCACGCTCCCAGAAAACCAAAGTTCTCTCCAGGCCCCAGTACCCAGGCTTGCCAGCATCTGTTGTTGTAGGTGTTGATATTTATGGTGGGCCATTGCCTCTTGCAGAGCTGAAATGAAGCTGGAAAGATGCTGATAATCACATGAAGACCCCCCACCAGATCTGGCTGGCTGTCACACAGGTATCAGACTGGGCAGGCTTTGTCTAGGGTACAGCCTCTGTGTCCCAGCACTAAGAATGACCGCCGCGTAAACTGGGTTACATGCGGTAGTGTTGGGGGGACAGACAAGGAAGGCAGAGCACAGGGCTACTGAGACAGAACAGTAATGATTATAAATAGCATCCTTTTGATGTCCTGTCCAAGGCCAGGTGGGAAATCCTTCCTCCCTTGCTCCCCCCCCCACCCCCTACTCCCCCACCCCTTCCCAAATCACCTTCCCCTCATTTTTCAATCAAGAGTCCCGAGTCAGGCTATTCTCCACATTTGTTTCCCATTAGAATACCTTCGGTGACTTCGGTGTGTTATGTTAGATAATTGCTTTAATAACAAACCGAGGAAAGACTTTTGAACACTTTAGGAAGTCATTTTTTTTTCTCTCCCATGAGAATCTAACAGATGCTGACAGAGGACTTGGGAACAGGGGAAGAGAAAGGACTCGGTGTGTGTGTGTGTGTGTGTGTGTGTGTGTGTGTGTGTGCAGGCAGAAGCAAGGGATATTTTTTTCCCACCATGAGAAGACTCGGTAAGACCTTGATGCTCATGAATGGAGGGAGGGATGCGTTTGGCCAGCGGGGCAGGCGAAGAGAGCACAGCACGCCCATTGCGTCTTTCCCCGGGAGGAACCTGGAGAGGGACGCAGGGATACGCATCAGTTTGCACGGATGGTCTGGAGGAGAAGAGCGTTTGTGTGGCTGGGTCTTTGCAGAGCCTTCTTGCCGTGCCGAAAAGGACTGAGAATTATCTATATGTCATTCGTTATTTTCTAAAGTGAAATCCACCAGAATAACTTATTTCACATGTGATGCCAGGTTAAAAGTAAACCGGCTACGGCTAATGGCCTTGGGGTGCTCTTCCCTCCGTTGACCATCCAAACACATCGACTCTGCAACGAGCCCACACGGGAAGAATACATTTTATTCACCTGGTGCGGCTGAGGCAGCTGAGGCACAGAGTGCTTGCAGTCAAGAGCTCACAGTAGACAGACAGACAGACAGACAGACAGACGAATCGCCTGCTGGAAATCTAAGGCCAGAGCCCGTTTAGCCCGCTCTCACGGGCTTCCTGGGGGAGTGAGTGTAGAAACCCTAATGTCAAGCTGTGCCATGGCTTGGAAATGAGGTGACCCCTCCCCCGCCCCAACACACACACTGCCAAAGGTTTCCAGGTTGAAGGCTTGCTCCCCAGGTGGCAGTGCTGCTGAGCGGTCATAGCAGGGCCGAGGGATCTGCCTCCATCCACTGACAGGCTCATAATGCTGAGGTGCTGAGAGGTGATGGGCCACTGGAGGTGTGGCCCCAGAAAGGGAGATCTCATCTCCAGTCCCTCCTTACCCCTGCTCGCTCTTCGCCATGAAGAGAGCTCCCTTGCTTTTTCTCACCGTCTGGGCCACGATGCTCCACCCCTCCCCCACCCCCCATGACCCAGGAAGAGCAGACCCAGCTAAGCCACACAGCGAACCTTCCAAAACCGCAAGCCAAAAGGGGACCCTTCCTCTTTGTCTATTGTTCCTCTCAGGTATCTGTCCCGATAAGGGGTAAACCTCTGCTGTACTGACCCCACTCACAGTATCAAGAGCAGAGAGTAAAGCCATCGTGTGAGCCATTGAATGGATGCACAGCAGGAGAGGGGCCCCCATTGGGCGTTAATGTCACATGTCACATGAGAAGCAATGAGAAGTAGGATCCAGTTCAGACATCGTTACACACAGCATGATGTAAAGATAGGATAACCCGCACCACCCAACCCTTTAGGAAGGACCCGTGCATGAGACCTGTCCTGCCTGGTATATCACTGACTTGTCCTCTGCCAGCTCCGCGGGATGCAGTGGCTAGAGAAGACACCTGGCTTTGTATCCACAGATGTGCTTCAGCTGGACTGGCACCTGGAAGAGCTTTGATTGACAGCTGATGGGAACCAGAAGTGGCTGGGCATGGAGGCTGCCTCTGAGCTCCTAGGGAGCTACAACGGGGATCCGTTAGCACCAGCACTAGCGTGGGCATGGAGTGAGGATTCACAGAGCAGACACGGCTCATGGGAAATCCCATTCGAACCATCCATTCATTCACTCATTCATTGAACAAGCACCTACTATGTGCCAGCAAACCTACTATGTGACAGGTCCCTTAGCTGACTCATACACACATGCACACTCATATATTCTCATACACACACACACACACACACACACACACACACACGTACGCACACATACATACTCATGCACAGGTACATAATCACACACTCACATGCACACTCATGTACACAAACACACACATGCACACTCATGCACACAAACACACTCATGCAGACACACATGCACACACACAGCTCTGGAGGTATGGTAACAGACAGCCGGGCATGGTGTCACATAACTGCAATCCTGACACTCAGGAGGCTGAGGCAGGAGGATTGCAGGGATAAGACTAGCCTGGGCTACATAGAAAGACCATGTACTCAAGAAAATCCAAAGAAGAGAAAAGAGAAAAGAAAGGAAGGGAAGGGAAAAGGATGGACCAACAGTCACTGTCCCCTCCCTGATGCAGTGCGGATCCCTGATTTGATGTTTTATAGACACAGGGGGAATCACACAGAGCCCATCCCAGACCCACCCACAGGAAGTCATGACCTCAGTACCTGCCCCAGAGAAAGCGCTCAGAGTCTCTGGTGGCAAAGGTCATGAACTCTGACACCCTTTTCTCCCATCCACCAAGGCAGCTGACTTACACGCCGACCCCACAGCCTCTGTGGGCGGATGCCAGGAGTCTCCCTTACCGCTCTTACTACCATTCACCCGTCCCATCGCCAAGGCACGTTCAAGGCACTGAGTGAGCCAGCCTGCCGTGCAGTGGAAGGAGCTCGTGCGTGTGTGTGTGTGGGGGGGGGGGCAGGACACCCCCCACTCCCCGGAAACCAGTATGATCATAACAACCTGTAATATTTGTTCAATTTTCAAGTCGTTTCAAAGCAAGTGGCCGCCCCATAATTATCTCACACGCCTCTGGGGCAGATAACGCAGCGCCATTATCTCAATTTTATAGCTCTTAAGGTGCAGAGGGGTCCAGGGACGCCCTGGGCCACAACGGAAAGCTGCCACAGAGCTGCACTTGAAAGGGCTTGGGAAAATGAACGGAGGAAAGTCGCCGAAATAGCAGCGCTGTGTGTGTGTGTGTGTGTGTGTGTGTGTGTGTGTGCGTGCGCGCGCAAGTGCACATGGGTATGCATGTGCATGAGTGTATGAGTGTGCATGCATGAGTGTGCATGTGCGCATGTGTCTATCCTAGGCTACTCTTGTGGAGTTTGGGCCTGTATTATATCATGTATTGGCATAATTTCATTCCTTAGGACTGCGCACACTTTTATTGCATGGAGTGTAATAACTCCTTTTGGTTATCCTTGCACCTGCCGATGGGCGCTTTAGGCTGACTCATTAGCTTGGCAATTGTAAACCGCTCGGCAAAAGCCTGGACGTGCAGGCCTGGCCGTGATACGCTGACACGATAGTCCCCGGGCACGCCTGGCCAAGGGTGGCACAGCTGGGTCATGTCGGTAGTTGAGCTGTCAGTGTGAGAGACCCCCGTTAGTGGCTGTGCAGGCTTATGTTGGTTCCCGTAGCATCTTTCCCCATGGCCTCGCCGGCATCCTGAAGCTAACCACTAACTAGGACCCGGGACACGCTTTAAGACACCGTAATATGGGAGTAGACATGGGCATCCCTCTAATCCCAGCACTTGGGAAGCAGGGAAGGTAGGTTTGAGGATGGCTAGGTCCACACAGTGAATTCCAGGCCAGCCAGGACTACATAGCAAGATACATCTGTCTGTCTGTCTGTCTGTCTGTCTATCTGCTTGCCTGCCTGCCTGTACAAAATAATACAGACATACAGTCCTAGCTCACCTGAGATGAAGGAGAAGGCCAGGGGAGTGAACAGCCATACTCAGTTGCTGGAATGTCACTGAGGATGGGTATGGGATCTTGCTGCCCTCCCTGGGCTTGTGTCTACTTCCTGTCAGCCAGTGGGAGTCAGGGAAGCAGGCTGGCATCCCACCCGCCAGACTGTGGCATTCTCTGACTTGAAATATTTGCAAAATGGAGTGATAAAAAAAAACGAGGTCTGAGGCCAGGCGGTGGTGGCACACGCCTTTAATCCCAGCACTTGGGAGGCAGAGGCAGGCGGATTTCTGAGTTCGAGGCCAGACTGGTCTACAGAGTGAGTTCCAAGACAGCCAGGGCTACACAGAGAAACCCTGTCTCGAAAAACCAAATCAGAGAGAGAGAGAGAGAGAGAGAGAGAGAGATCTGTGGAGGGAGTCAGTCCAGGTGGTCATGGGCCAAAGGGAGCCCATGTTCACTGGCTGCCTGTGGTGTGTTAGGTGTTCTACGCATTTATTGTTTGCAGCTTCAAAGAGTAACCATCCCAGGCTTGGGAGCCAGGTAGATGTGTTTCCCAATCTCAACTCTGTCTATATGGTCTTGGACAACAGACTGAACCACTCCAAGCCTCAGTTTCCATGTCTGTAAAATGGGCAGAGTTCTAAAACAGGAATTTTCTGAGAGTTGAACATACAAGAGACACACTGGGAGTCATTACAATGGGCCGGGGTCTGTGCCCGTTTACAGTCCCTGCAACAGAACACTTGAGTCTGTGCCAACTATAAAGAGAGGAGTCTGTGGGGGCTCGTGGTCTGGTGACTGAGGAGCCCAAGAGCTGAGTCTCTTCTACTTCTATAAGGACTCTGTGCTGCACAGTACCTAAGAGAAAGGGGGTTTGAACCCCTGAGGTAGCTACCCCTCCCCAGGAGGAAGATATCGATCCATTCATGAGGTGAATGGCTGAGACACCTCCCACAGCCACGTTTAGCACAGAGACCCAGCTCAAAGCCCTGGCCCAGAAACACATGTTCTAATGACATACATGAAGTTTCTGACACAAACATGGTTGGCATCATAGTTTCCATGTCAGAAACAGACATGCAGATTTGGAAAGGTCCAGGTCACTTACTCCAGGTTGATGAGAGACAAACAGGAGTCCGTTTTGGTCTGTTGTATTTGTGTGTGTGTGTGTGTGTGTGTGTGTGTGTGTGTGTGGTGTGTGTGGTGTGTATGTATGGTGTGTGTATGTATGTGTGTGGTGTGTGTGTGGTGTGTATATGTATGGTGTGTGTATGTGTATTTGTGGTATGTGTGGTGTATGTATGTGGTGTGTGTGTGTGTGGCGGGGTGTGTGGTATGTGGTGTGTGTGGTGTGTATGTATGGTGTGTGTATGTATGTGTGTGGTGTGTGTGTGGGTGTGTATATGTATGGTGTGTGTATGTGTATGTGTGGTGTGTGCGGTGTATGTATGTGGTGTGTGTGTGTGGTGTGTGTGTGGTGTGTATATGTATGGTGTGTGTATGTGTATGTGTGGTGTGTGTGTGTGGCGTGTGTAGTGTGTATATGTATGGTATGTGTATGTATGTGTGTGGTGTGTGTGAGTGTGTGGTGTGTGTGTAGACATGATTTTATAACACAGTCCTGCCTAGCCTCAAGTTTGCAATCCCCCTGCTTCAGCCTGGCTGCTAGCTGAAACACCTGGGTTACTCTGTTGCGCTCTATACTCCTGCAGTTTGAATGGGCGGACACAGCTGCAAAGCTCTGGGGATAGGAATGGTGGTCTCAAAGCGAAGAGTCTTCCCAGGAGGGTCTGCTTGAAGGAGGCACACACACAGGCGGACATGGAGACGGCCAGTGGCCAGTGAGGCTTAAGGATGAAGTTCTCAGAAAACACTCGGACCCACCTCCTCTGGTTTCCCACTGGGACTGTTGGAGTTACAAAAGAAAAAAAAGAGAGAGAGAGAGAGAGAGAGAGAAAAAAAAAGAGAGACAATGCAAACTGAGATGACCCGGGACTGAACTAGTCTGGCAGGGAGCAATACAAGGAAAGGAAGAAGCCAGCCAAGAGCTGAAGGCATGCCAGCAAACGAGGGTATTTCTTGGGCCTGGGCCAGGGTGGCACTAACTTTGAGAGCTTGAAAAACATTCTCGAGGAAGACGGGATCAGAGGAGAAGGTAGATATCTGCTCCTGGTGCTCTCAGGAGCCCGGCTATTCTTAGCCGTGTCTGAGGGCTGAGGAAAGCACTCCGGCTGAATTATAGACACGGCGGGGCCTTTATTAACTCCCTCCGGTGGCAGCCGGGCAGCCGAGCAGAGTCCATGAGATGTTATCTGGAAGGGGCGTGGCTGTGTAGAAATATTTTAGAGGTAGCGACCCAACACAGAGTTTGAGCTTTTATAGCTTTTATGGGCGTGTGTGTGTGTGTGTGTGTGTGTGTGTGTGTGTGTGTGTATTTAGGGATTGGATGTGGATATTTAGATCCCATCCCTGGGTATCGGCTAATCATATAACCATTGTGCTGAACTGCTAAGCGCCCATGCTGGCTGCCCTGTGAGACCCCGAGGATGAATGAAGAGTAAGATAATCCCCCCAGCACTGGAAGGGCATGGTTTTGCTTCCTCAGGGTGTGTTCAGACTAGGGTCTTCCAGTCAAGTTTAGAAGGCCTAACCGGCCCCTGCAGATGCGGTTTCCAACATCTGTTATCGAGGCCTGAACGTCGGAGAAGAGCGGTTCAAGTGTAGCCGTCGTCAGGCAACGTGAACAAGAGTGACTCCGCCAGAGGTCACCCCGGGAAGTGATGAGTTGATTGGGCTTCCTTCCAGAGGGTGAGTGAGGGGTGACCTGCCCCACTGGGAACTCTCCACCCAGAATGGAGGACGGTTCTCCCGCTGCAGCGTAGATGAGGCCCCGCCTCCAGCCTCCTATTTTGGCTTATATATGTGAGCACCTTCCAAGAGTCCGACATGTGCTAAATCAGGGTGGAATTGCTACAGAGGGGAGGGGCTCTGAAACTCAGGTCAATCACTGGACCCTCCCCCACCCCTGCATCCATGAAGGAATATACCGATAATGGTATCGGTACCCAACCAAGCCTGATAGAGAAGGACTCCTGCAACAGGCACGGCTGATCCGTGGGATGGGGCTGGCTTGCTCAGAAGGCCCTATCCCACAACAGAAGGTATCTCAACTAAGTCTCCAGAAGACGTCTAGGGCGTGCGGATCCTGCTAATGGAGTTTCAGATTCCCGGCAATCATTTCAGACATACTGCTTCTCGTTGTGTCCGGCTAGGAAGATGGGTTTGGACCAGTTAGAAAATACATTCAGCCACAAGCTGATGAGCAGCCAGCCACGGGCGCCCAACACGGGATTTTTCAATTTTAACTTCCTTATTATACATTGGTAGGTGGTACCACATACACTTAGAGAGCGTGTGCCATGGTGCTCTGTGCAGGCAGTGGTTCAGGATTCAACCTGCGGGCCATGTGGGACTGTATGCAGCAGAATCGAGGGTATGGTGCAAACCAACATCAACATAATGAATTCAGTTCTCACATTAGGAGATCTGGTTTGAAACACAAAGGGAAGTCCCTGAGTCCTCGGGTGGATGGTGTCCTGCTCTTATAGAGGAAAGCAGAGATGAAGAAGATGGTGATAATGGAGATGATGATGATGAAGATGATGGTGGTGATGGAGATGATGGTGGTGATGGAGATGATGGTGATGATGATGATGATGATGGTGATGATGATGATGATTATGATGATGATGATGATGATGATGATGGCAGAATCTGATGCTCAGATTACTGACTGACTCTGGACAGAGGAGATGAGAGGGGGCTTTATCAGAGAAGGGCACATAGGAAGGGTCAAAGGTTAAGTCCTGTTTGGGCTGTCATGGTGATGAACATCTATCATCTCAGCACTTGGGAGGTAGGGGCAGGAAGATAAAGAATTCGAGATCATGTGTAGCTATGCGAAGAGTTCAGTGCTAGCCTGGGCTATCTGAGACGTGTGAAGAGTTCAGTGCTAACCTGGGCTATCTGAGATGGTACAAAAGAAAACAACACAACACAGCAGAAGTCATAGTTTGCGTCCTATTTCTGTTTATTGATGACTCTTTTTCAAGCTTCTACCTATGTAGCACACACCACTGAGCGTCGGGGGCACTTCAGAAGGTGACACAGGCACTTGGGTGGCTTCTTTAGGCCGGGGAAGGGAGCAGCACCTGAATTGCTGTGGCTCCAGGTGACCTGCTAGGTCAGGCTCTATCCATCTACAAGCACACACACACACACACACACACACACACACACACAACATGGTTGTCGCAGAGTTGAACTTTGGGTCGGATTAACTGTTTCTTGCTCAGTGTTCTGGAACTCCACCATCTTAGGGTATGCCCTAGGACTTCCCCAGGGCTGAAATCTCAGTCTTAGTATTTCTTCTATTGTCATGGAGGGTGGGGCGGTGTGCCCTAGGTCCCTTCTGTGCCTGAAATCCCAGATAGCACTGGACTTTCTGTAGGCTATGCATTTTCCTATATCTAATACAGATTACAAAGCTCAGTTATTTATATGGTAAGAGATTAATGACATTAACTTTTACGAACAAACTAATTATCACTGATATACTTTAATGAATGTGGTCTCTCTTAGGAGTATCAAGATAAATACTCTCCCTTTGTGTGTGTGTGTGTGTGTGTGTGTGTGTGTGTGTCTATCCTCCACTGCCCTGCTGTGATTTTGGTCTGGACATCACTCCTGAGTTCAGGCTTTGGACAAACCTGACTGCTGCACCTGACCTTGAACTTGCAGTTAAGACGACACCTGGAGAGAAACCATATAGGCAGATGTGAGTGTCCTGGCGGGATGCTGAGCTTCAGCTGGACGCCTCTGACCCCCGACCCCTCTCCTCCACGCCCCCCTCCCGTCTCCATGGCGGTGGTTCACTGGATGCCTGCTTACTCAACAGTAGATGTTCTTTCCATGTTTACCCATCAGACTCCGAGGAGTCAGAACCGCTGTTTTACAGCGGAAATGACTGTGGTCCTGAAAAATAAGAGAATTCCCAGATGTCAGGCCAGCAGCCAGCCTGAGAGCCGGGAGGTACACGGAAAGTGGCCGCGGCAGAGCCACCGAGCTTTTTAAAGACACAGGCCCCTCCCAGACAGCATTTGCTCTTGGACGGTGTGCTCTGGCCTCCTGTTGCATGCTGACCTTGTAAGGATGCCAAACGGCACCCTGACCTCTACACACACACACACACACACACACACACACACACACGTCAGTGACACCTCCAGATCCGTGAGAACCCACTGCTTCATGTCCCCTGACTTCTTTCCATAAACTTTTGAGTCATCCGTGACTTTCCTTTCCTTCGTACCCACGCACCCTGTGCTCTGGTGCCCTTTGACCTTCACCCTCTACTTAGACACGGACGGACGGACGGACGGATGACCAGTCTCCTCGCTCCCCTCGTCTAAGCCACGCCCCTCCCCTCTCCCTCTCCCTTCCCCCTCCCCTGTTGCTTCTTCAGGCCCCGCCCCTATCCCCCTCACTGCCCACGGGGCTTCCTTGGGCCAATTCAACAAGGAGTGAAAGTGATTCATCCCAGTCTCAAGCACAATTTTAAGAGTCTCCTCACCACCGTGCGTGCCTCTTCCCCAACCTCAGGATGAGACTGTGATGATCTAAGCAAGCCCCAGATGACCCCAAACCTATTTGAACTGACGCTCGGCAGCCAGAGCTTGTGTGAGCAGTATTGTTTCACACTCACACGTCAGGGGATGTGTGTCATACAGCAAAACGTAGCTGGACCTAACTTATACACCTCATTGCTTTCCGTCTTTGGTTTCTGACACAGGGTCTCACTCTGTAGCCCAGGCTAGCCTTGAGCAGGAGATATTTTTGCTTTGGTCTCTTCCAGGAAGGCAGCACTGTGGGCCCCGGGCTTGTTTTCTGTGTCTGATACTGGAGATGATTGTGCCCGAGGCCTCCAGCATGTACGGCCAGTGATGCCGAGAGTGTTCCCAGCCGTGACCGAGTGCCCATTAACACACTATGCCCTAGGAGGAGGAGACTTCCTGAGCAACCACAGAACCCAGCTACCAAGAGATGAGGGACAGAGAAGGGGGTTTAAAGAATTCTGATCTGGGCCGGTAGTGGGCCAGCACTTGGGAGGCAGAGGCAGGCAGATTTCTGAGTTCAAGGGCAGCCTGGTCTACAGAGTGAGTTCCAGGACAGCCAGGGCTACACAGAGAAACCAACAAACAAAATCTGATCTAGTTCCTGGAATGGGGAAAATGAAAGGGATCCCTGTGAAGTGGTAGATGGCCACCTGAGCTGGAACCCGGGAGAAACCAGCCTCAGCTCGGATGCTTGCGCCCGTCCTATAGAGAAGCTGTAGGACCTGAACCCAGCTCTGTCACTCCCCACAACAAGCCATCTAGGCTTCTCTGTGCCTCAGTTTGTTTATCTGAAAGTTGGGGACAGTGGGACTCACTGCTCCCCAAAACTCTTGAATGGAGTCAACTCTCTTAGAACAACCATCGTATCAACTATCGTAGAGCAAAGTAGCCTAGTAGCCCGCTGCTCCAGGGATGGCTGTTCTGAGTGGACTGTAACACCACGGGAAGATTGGTAGCTGTTCTTGTTACTGTGGCAATCAAAGGAACTTGTACCAACTGCTTAGCTCTATGGGATCTAGGTTATCGGATTAGCTACTTCTAACCAGAGCAACTTAAGGGGGGCAGCTTCATTGGGGTTCACAGTTCAAGTTCACAGTTCCTGGTTCACGTTCTACTGCTGTGATAACCAAGGGCAGTTTGGGGGGGTAGGGGGAAGGGTTTATTTGGTTTATGTGTCCAGGAAACAGTCCTCCATGACTGAAAGACGTCAGGGCAGGAACTCAAGACAGGAACCCAGAGGCAGGAACTGAAACGGAGGCCACGGAGGAACGCTGTCCACTGACTTGCTTGCCATAACTTGCTCAGCTGGCTTTCTTATACCTTCCCGGAGGTGGCCCCACCCATAGTGGACTGGGCCCTCTGGCATGAATCACTACTTAAGAAAATGCCCCACAGACTTGCCCACAGGACAATCTGATGGAGGCTTTTTTTTTTTTTCTGGACTGAGGTTTTCTCTTTCCAGGTGACTCCAGTGTATGACAGGGTGAGAAAACCATCACGCGGAAGGCATGCCGGCACACACGAGAGGCGCCTCAGTCTGGAAGCATCCACAGTCTGGAAGCAGAAGGGGGTGAATACTGGTGATCAGCTGGATTTATCTTCTTCACAACATCCTGGACCACAGCCCACGGGATGATGCCACCTGGATTCAAGGTGGGTGTGCTCTGTTCGATTAAATCCCTCTACAAACTCCTCCGTGAGCACACCCACAGGCCTGTCTCCTAGGTGATTCTAAATCGACGCACTAGACACCAAAGATGAACCGTGAAAGCCTCTAACCTGTGTCTTATCTATTCATCTAAATTTCTTCCCATACTACAAGTACCATGCTGATTTTAGGGAGACGGAGACATCATGAGATTTGAGCATCTCCCTACCCCACGCTTGGCAACTTATGACGAGTTCAGCCTTGGGGTCCCCAACCACCCCATCTCTAACACCAAGTGACACACCCGGCATTACTGTATCTGGAGCCTCTATGAGGAAACAGAGATTCTGATCTGCTAAGGATGTTATCCAGAGACACACAGGTCCCGTGTGGCTCAGCGGGATGCCATCACGGGCAGAACAAATGGGAACGGAGCCACAGAAAACATCCAGGAGTGAAAAATCCCACACAGAAATCTATACCATTTTATTCCCATGCAGGAGAGAAGGTGTGGCTCTGGCCTTCTCTGTCTCTACCCTGGCTGAGGATTCAATTAAAAATAAGGCCCCTCCACCGCCCCAGAGAACAACATTGAAAGAAGTTGAAGCCAGCTCTTAAAAAACTAGGAATCCACTCTGGGCCCACCCTGTCCCTTGGGGGTGACTTTTTAAGCCTGTCTTATTCTCAGGTGGGGGGGACTCTTGCAGGGCTGGGAGAGAGGATCCCAGGTGCTGCCTGCTTCAGGGCTAAAGGGAAACCAGGGGCATCTAAGTTCAGAGAGGCCGGAGACAGCAGCCTCATTCCTTAAACACCACGCCATCACAGCACACGTGGCTTAATCCCTTGAGATTCCTCACTGTCAGGAAAGTGACCGAGTGGAATTTGGAAATTAAAGGAACTGGTACAAAAAAAAAAAAAAAAAAAAAAAAAAAAAAAAAAACCAGACTTTAATGTTTCTTTGAGGGAGAGAAGAAATACCACTCCAATTGAAAATGAAGAAATACTGCTCCTACTGAGAATGGATGGACGGAGTTACCCACCAGGCTCTGGGGCGTCTCACTTGTACCAGGCTTTTGAACCCTATCACAGATTCTGGATTTCACCCCCTTGAAAAAGAGTCCCCCCCCGACACACACACATGAATGCAAGCCCCCCAAAATGTCATCTTCATACACCACGAAATTCAAATGTATCCATGCAAACTCCCCCCCCCAAACAGAATCTGAGGGTTCTTAAAGGTCTGTGCTTTGCAAGGAACTGCTGGAAGTGTCCTGGGTATGGGTATAGTTAATCTCTTCGTGCCTCTTCTGCTGGGGTGGAGCAAGTTTTTATATTCAGGATTTCAACACGGCTTGCACGGAGGTCACTGGGATTTGAACCTGAGAAGTATACAGGCACACTTGTGTTCTTTTAACAAAACTCCAGAGAGTGTGTCAGATACGCTCTCTTTGTAGAATCTAACAACAGAATCCTTCCTGCAGAACACCTTCAGAACAAGCTTTGGGTTCAGTGATTCCCTGCTCAACCTGAGCCTGAGGGCGGGAGGTCCTTTCCAGGGACTCAGGGACCATTGCTGTAATCTTGCCTCAAGGAGCCCAGTCCCAGCTAATGTGTTATCCAACTGGGGAAGATGGGACTGGGGTGGATGTAGTTGCTAGAGTGTTTGCCTGACCCACATGGGTCCCCAGGTTCCATCCCTAGCGCCGTGTAATCGTGTAATCAAGGCATGGTAGTGCATGTCTGTAATCCCAGCTCTTAGAGATAGATGCTAAATGACCAGAGGTTTGGTCATCGTTAGCTGCAAAGCAAATTCCATGCTAGTGGATGTTCTTTGTGGTGGAGGTTGGGGGGCGGGAGTAAAGAGCATATTACTGTGTGGCAGGAAACCCTGCTGTCTGTGTGGGGATCCTCAGCCTACGGAGGCATGAAGATGCACTTTATGGGATGACTTGATTTGGTCGGGTTCAGGTACAAGCTCAGATTTCCATAGTCCTGGATTTGACCCCCGGAATGTGGCAACGTAGTTGGAGAGCCCTCCGCCTTTACTGATCTGTAGTCTGGAGAGTGGAGCAGAAAGGCCCACCTCCCAGGGCATTCTGAGATTTAAAGGAGAGTGAGTAGTGCTCTACCCAGTGCTGTGTGTTAGTCGTGTTCTCATAGATGGAGCTGACAGAATGTGAGCAAATATCTGTCCATCCATCTATCCATTCATCTGTCTGTCCATCCCTCCATCCACCTTATATGTATCTATACATGACACAATCCATCCACCTCTCCATCTATCCATCCATCTATCCGTCTGTCCATTCATCATACTTCTATTCATTTACTCATCCATCCATCTACCTATCCATTCATCTATGCATACAACCATCCATCCATCCATCCATTGATCCATCCATCCATCCATCCATCCATCCATCCATCCATCCATCCTTCTCTTCACCCATCTAAGCACACAATCATCTACTGATCCCTCCATCCACCTATCTATCCATCCATCTATGCAGACAACCACTTGCCCATCCATCATCCATCCATCCATCCATCCATCCATCCACCCACCCACACATTCAAACATACATCTATCCATTCACCCGCCCATCTATCCATCCACCCACCTATCCTCCCATCTATGGATCCAATCATCCATTCATCTCTCCATTCATCTTCCCATCTACCTAGCCAGCCAGCCAGCCATCTGTCCATTTATCTAGACAATGGCAAATGTAACTATGGAAGTCTGGAAGACCAAACTAGTTGAAGGTGGACCCAAGGAAAGTTTTACTTCACAGGAACGCTAAAGGCTCTCTGTTGGGTGAGTTCCATTTTGTTCCAGTGAAGACTGTTTCTTCTCCTTGAGCCCCTCCACTGACTGGCTGAGTCACCCACATCTTGGCAGGCCCATAGCTCTCCTTAACGTCTCCCACTTAAATGTCTGTCTTCAGCTATAGAGCTAGATAAGGAGTTTGGCATGCGACCAGAAGGACCTGCCTTTGACTCTCCAGAACTCACGTAAAGTGAATGTGGTAGTGCCAGCCAGCCTGTCCATGCAGCGGCAAAGAAGAGATCCTGCCTCAAACAAGATAGAAGGTGAGGACTGTTGTTACTTAGGTTGTCTTCTCTCCTCCACATGTGCATATGTGCACACACACCCACACCCACAAACACACACACACACACACACACACACACACGCGCGCGCGCGCGCGCGCACACGCACACGCACAGGCACACTGAGTTGGAAGTCAGAGCTGAAGCAATTGATATGCACACCCCCCAAAAGACTGAGGAAAACCCTCTTTGTGGCTTCAGAGAGAGGCTGAGCTTTGCAAACCACAGGAATCTCTTGCTGCCTGAGCCCAGGTGGGGGCAGGGTCATTTGCTGAATTCTCCTTCACTTTCACACCTGTCTCCCGGCTGCCTCCTCCTCAGCCCTCCAGCTCAGCTCAGGGCTGACGCCCTGCTCTTCTGTGAAGCTGGGAATTAAGACCGAGCCACGGGCTCCTAACTGCGGTGTCAGCTGGCAGCCCTTACCACGCCTCATGCCTCCCAGGCTTAGTGCAAGTTCCAAGGTGTCCAGAGGACCCCAGATCTCTCCTTAAGTTGACACTGAGTGTGGGAGATGCTGTCAATTACCAAAGCCTCCCCTCCCCTTCTTCTACACCACAGAAATTATCCAGTTTTGCAACTACTGCTGATCTCTGGATTTGGAGAGAAGGTGGGACCTTCCCTGAGCCCCAGGGGTGAGTACAATAGGTTTATATCGTGATTCATGTAATCCTGCTTCTGTCTGCCAGCAATTGATTAAAGGGGAACACAGAATCCAAGGGTGGCTGGAAAAATGAAAGAGAAAGCCTTTCCTACTTTGGGTGGGTGGGTGTGGGGGTGAGGGGTGGGGGCGGGGAGGCACAACCTCCTGACCTGGTTGGATAACCCCAAACCCTGATTCTTTTTTTCTATGACTGTACTCGTTGCCTGTTGGTCGCAAGGTGACCGCAGTAGCTTCAGGTATACTTGTCCCCAAACAACCAGTCACGTGCTAGCATATCGGAAATCATCTGACAAGGATCTCGAGCAGATATGAACCCGGCTCCCTTACCCTTCTGTTGGTAAAGTTCTGCCTGGGTTCCCATAATTCTCAGCCACTGAACTCCAGCTGTTCATACATGGGCCTTCTCAGCCGCCATCTTTTTTTTTTTTTTTTTTTTTTTTTTTTTTTTTTCCGAGACAGGGTTTCTCTGTGTAGTCCTGGCTGTCCTGGAACTCACTCTGTAGACCAGGCTGGCCTCGAACTCAGAAATCCACCTGCCTCTGCCTCCCAAGTGCTGGGATTACAGGCGTGCGCCACCACGCCCGGCTCAGCCGCCATCTTTAATCACTGCACGCACGCACCCCTGAGCCCCTCTCTCATGCCCAAGTTCTCTCCTATGACCTTCTGTATTCGTTAATTTCCTGGTCCTGTGACAAGAGGCCTCACAAGAACAATGATTAGGAGGAAGGATCTATCTGGGCACACAGTTTCAGAGAGAACCTTCCATCATGGCAAGAAGGCATTACAGGTCAGCTCCTGCCATGCAGGTGAGAGGCTACAGCCACGAGCCTTCAACCAGCACCACACCAGGAGCTAGAGCAGAAGTATGGCCAAGCCTTAGACACACTACCACACTGGGATGACATGACTGGATCACTGTGAACCTGTGAGCTTGGAATTTCTACTCTTTTGTTGCAGGAAAATAGAACCGGAAAAGGTCAAACAATTCCTATGAAGTTACACAGCCAGAAAGTAATGGAGTTCGGGCTTTAATCATCCCGGAGCTAGAGAGATGGCCCAGTGATTAAGCACTTGCTGATTTTGCAGAGGACTAGAGTTTGGTTCCTAGCATCTAGACAGTAGCACAAAACCATCCTTAAGTCCAGCTCCAGTGTCTGGCCCCCCTCCTGGCCCCCACAGGTACTGCAGTCATGTATCCATGCACTCACACAGGGACACAGGGACGCAGGCAGGCACGCAAGCATATGCGATTACACACAGACAGATACACATAAATAACAATTAAATAAATCTTAAAAAAAAAAAAAGATGATCTCTGTTTAGCCTTGGACCAATGCCAGCAAGTATAGCTTCTCTAAGCCTGTTCCCACTGCTGCAAACTAGAGATCAGAGGTGCCATCTCTCAGGGCTGACGTGAGAACGTGGCCAGGGGCTCTGTGTGGAAATAGGTGGTGTGTCCTCTTTGGAAATGGTGAGAGAGGAGAGAGGGCTGGGGAGAAGGCTGAGGGTGGAAGCAGCAGGAGGAGGAGGAGGAGGAGGAGGGGGAGGAGCCTGCAGACATGCACTAATTAAGGGCTTCGTCACCAGCCCAGCGATGTGTCAAGATGACAGTCAGTCAAGCAGATGAGGGAAGCGAATTTAACATTTCCTGGGGGATGCCCAGGCCTGAGCCAGGCTGGCAGACAAGAGCGCAGCGGTGACAAAGGAAGCCGCCTGAAGGTTACTTACATGAAATTACAGCGAAGGACTTGAACTCTGTCACCCTGGTGCCTTTAACCGTTTCTTGGCAAAGACAGGGCTCAGTAGCCTGTGCAGTGAACTCAGTTATGCCCTAATGCACACGCCATAGGCATGGGTATTTCATGGAGCCATGAAGAATGTGTATTGGGTGTTATGTGCTTCACCCTTGGGTGAGTCTGTGACTCAGTGTGCCCATTCTAAGTGCTTCATGAGTCTCTACCGCGGGACCTCATCCATGCCATCAGTATCATCTGACATGGCCCTGAGGTATCCACACAGCCAGTCTCAGGTCCTCTGACACAGAGGTTAAGTCTCAGATTCAAATTCAAGTGGTTTCTCCAGTTGAGTTCAGACCATTGAGAGGAGCTGGGACTGTGGAGGGAACAGCTGCTTGCTGAGATCTAGGGTCATGGAGAAGGCAAAGTGCCTGCCAGAGATCTCCCAAAGCAGGAATCTCATCTCCTTGGGCCCACCTTCCGGTATTTCACTGGGGCTCCTCATTGGCTGAAAACGAAGGTACTAATCAGCAAGGACTTCTGGGTAATGTAGTTTATGGGAAATGTAGTTTATGCCCTATTTGGCAGGGGGGGGGAGGGGGGAGGATGGGGAAGGAAGCAGGCCAATGAGCAGCGACACCTTAGCATGTTCAACACTTGCAAGCAAGCCAAGACCTGTGTCTGCACATTTCTCACACATTTGATTGGCAATTTTTGCAATTCATTCATTCGGGATACCATAATCATAGCAGAGCTGTTTGGGATGTATCGGAACACACTGACTTAAGCAATCCCCTACAAGTGATTTCCGCAAATGCTGGGCATGTAAGGTTGTTCCCATGTTTCCCCGCTTTGTGTTCAGAAAGACCTCTTCTGGTTTGGTTCAGACAGCCCGTGCAATTCCAGCGAAGAGCCTGCACCCAGGGCCACATCCCCCCAGCATAGCTAATGTGTTAGTGTTCATTCTAAGTACCAATACTTTGTAGCACTGTCTCTTATTTCTTCCAGGACCACTCGCCCCTAAGGGAGCAGGTAGGGGAAAGGGTTAGTAGTAAGGCCAGAGAGTTAAGTTCAAAGATTCAGGGTCCGTGCTGGTTGGTGGTCTACTCTTCAGTCCCTCCCTAGGACTGTCTGAAGACCTCATACACATGGCCCTGCTTGAAAGCAGCCGAAGAACTCTCATGGGCACCTTCCCACACCGAGGAGGCAGCTCACCCGCCGCTTACAGCTTTAGGATGCACACAACCCGCTCTAGCCGGTTCTAGAATTTTCCATGAGCCCACGTCAACCTTGCAGATCTTCACCTTTCCGGGTTTGGACCTGATTCGGCCAGGGCACCGATACAGCAACCGTCATTTTTGACCTTGTTTTATTATAATGATCTGCTGCGGACTTCCGATGGAGAGAAAACCCAAGGCAGGAAGGAAGGCTTAGTCTCCGTGTTCCTTTGTAGCAAGCACAGTTCAGGCCCACGCCTTGGGCTAATTCCCTTGTGTGCTAACTCCTTCCCCTTCCGTGGTCCCTGCTCAGCTAGGACGCAGTTAGCACAGCACTGGGGTTAGCGGGCAGTCCAAACTGGATTACATGCTAAATCAATTTACCCTTCCTCCCCAGGGACAGCGCCGGCAGGTTCCACATGAATAATGACTTGTCTGAGGCAGTAAACTGGATTATTTGAACAAAAACGGGGGAAAAAACAACTCTTGTTCATTTTTTAATGATGGCTTCTGCGTGCGTCCAGACTCTGGGTTGGGCTCGAGGCGAAGAACAGGGATGTCGGGCACAGGCGCTCCTCTGGCTCGCGTGGGGATGGTCTGTCATCCGAGAGCAATCATTTACATTTAAGTTGTGGAAATCAAATTCCAAAGAAATCTTTTTGTCTCAAGTATTTGCTAGTATTTCAGTCCCTTCTTTATGTCTTTATGTTTATGAAGGTCATTACTAGAACTCAGATCTGAACATAACACCAAAAGTCCCTGTGTCTACAGCATGGACCCTAGCTTGACTCCGTCGGGACATAGTGTGAGCTTTAAGGGGCGTGGCTTAGGGGGGCTTGTGGGGTGTTGCCCTTGAAGGGCATTATGGGAGCGCGGCCTCCTCACTTGGGAGGTAGAGGCAGGAAGATCAGGAGTTCAGGGTCATCCTGGGCTACACGGTGAGTTCAAGACCAGCCTGATACAAGACCCTGCCTGAGATGGGGGTGTTGGCAGGGCAGGCTTCTCGCAGGTTCTGAGAGAGGACCTCCTCGGAAGGCTCACAAGCAAACCCACACCACAGACCTAACTATGTGGAGTTAGGCACTGTCTGACGCTTGTCAGTAAAACATCCCGAGCACTCTCTGTGTGCTGAGGGAATCACCTTTGCCCCTCTGCCTACGAAGTCACACGAACGAAGAACAAATGTAGTCTTTTGTACAAGTTTGCAGAGTTCTGGGCTGGCAGGATAATCATGGAGATGAGAGTTTCCCATGCACTCTCGGGGGCGCCTGATGAGGAAGATGGCTGTGTATTCCAGAGAGCTGAACACAACAGACTCCAGAGCCAGGCCATTTCCTGACTGTGGTGTTTGGAAAGTTACTTAACCTCTCTGTTCAGTGAAATCCTTGCCTCTAAATGGAGAAATATGACCTGCCCCGATGTTCCCACAGACAGATAACAGTGAGGTTCTGTTATTATTATTGCTATTATTGTTGTTGATGCTATTTTCCTTTTGTTTTGCATATGTGTGTTTGTTTGCATGTAGATCAGGATTGACCATAGGTATCTTCCTTGACAGAGCTCTACTTTATTTACTGAAACACATTCTGAATCCAGAGCTAGCCTTGGCTATTCTGGCCAAGCTGGCTAGCTTGTGCCAGAGATTTCTTGTCTCTGTCCCTGAAGCACCGTCGTCGTGACAAACCAGGCTGCCACCCTCACCTGCTTTTTATGTGACTCTGGAAAGGAGACCCTGGGGGTGTTTCTCCTTATGTGAGCTGCAAGAGCTCTTCTCCTCAAAGCCCAAAGACTGCATTCCTGACCAGCAGAAATGGTTAGGAGAAGGCTGGGTCCCACCTTAGACCATCTTTAGTTTGTAGGCGTCTTTATCCCGCCGTCTGCCACTGCATGGTCATCATCGCATGAAGCTGGGGAGGGGGCCAGCTTCATCTCTTTTGACTCGATGGTGTCATATACTTTTATCGCCTTGGCTCCTCAGAGCCTTGTCCATCTTACCCTCTGTGAGCCGGTTCTAGCTTCTCTCGGTCCTCACTGTTGTACTAAAGCCAGATTCCACATCTCAGAGGAAGCAGGTGACATTTTTTTCCCCCTTTCTGTGTCTGGCTTATTCCGCTGATTCCCAGTGTTCCATCCGTTTTCCTGCAAATGACATAATGAACTCCCCCCACCCCCACACACTCGCTCGCACACCTCCCCCCAGCGCGACTGTGTCCCTGGCTTCTTTGTTTTACAAAAGGGCATCAGTCATGTTGGATTAGGGCCCGTCCTAATAACCTTGTTTAAACTTAATTCCTCTTTAAGACCCTGTCTCTAAATGCAGTTACATTCCGAGGCACGGGGGTGGGGGGTGTAGGGGGTGGGGGTTGGGAGGGTGAGGGGGTTAGGTCTCCCGCTAGGGACTCTTGGGGGTGAGGGGGATCGAAGCCTGCAGTGACAACTCTGGCTGTGTGGAAATGGACCAGGCTGAAAACAGTGCCCGTGGGCACAGCAGAAATGAAGAGGACCCCAAGCGCTATGAAGGCAAAATGGGTGTGCCCCAGGCTTTGCGGTCAGTGGACACTGTCCCTGCCCTTCGTGAACTGTTCAACCAGCAGAAAACATGACTGGACATCCCAGGTTTGAATCAGGGGCTCTAGATCTTCTATATGTTCGATTTCAGGATGCTGGACCCAGATTTTAAGAGAGTACCATCTTGGTTTGTTTTTTTTTTTTTTTTTTTTTTTTGTACAGAGACACTCTGTGTTCCCTAGCCGTTCTACAGGAATCCAGAGGCTTTTCTGGGAAGGGAATGTGGTTCAAACACCTCCCGGGAGCCCAGCAGAGACAGCACTGAGAATTCACAATGTGAGTCAGTGTTTGATTTTCTTTCGAAGACGGGGTTTCAGGTAGCCTAGGCTGGCCTTGAACCCCTTGTGTGTCCATGGATGGACTTCCCCTTCCAGTCCTCCTGCCTTTGCCTGCCTAGGGCTGGGGCTCTGGCCCTCAGCCACCACATTCGGTTTATTCCACACTGGAGCTAGAACCCAGAGCCTCCTGCTTGCTCAGAAGCAGTCTGCCAACTCCATCACATTCCCCGCCACAAGCATAGATCCCCCCCCCTCCTCACAGTTCCCCTCTGGCAGAGACAGAGCCCAGCCCTCTCGGTTTCCACTCTGGCAGCTTGTAAAGCCAGGAGAGACCCGGGGATGCAATGGAATAGTCTGTTTTGTCAAAAGAACTGATTTCCAGCCTCTTCCCTGGCAGCCCCCAGAACTCCCTGCCTCAGACATGCCCCGTCCTTCTCTAACCCAAGCCCTAGAGTTCAGATCCCTAAGAAAAGGCTCCCATACATGGCACCCCAATCCCCTCCACTAGACCAAAGGTAATGGGTATCTTTTTTTTCTAAGTGAGCTCTTCTTCTGTGCTCTATCTCAACCTTGAAACTTTTGGCATCAGTCCAATGCTGTGGCTGTAATATTCTGCGACCTGGTTACTTTTTTTTTTCTTTTTCCTTTGAGAAAAATGCGCCATGGATTTTTCTTTGCTGAGAGAAGAACGCATCCTATTCTAAATCCAGGAATGCCCCCAGCCTGTAGCCCCGACTGCTGATTGGATTTTGATGTGTATGTGTGTTGGGGGGTGGGGAGGACCCAGCTCCACCTGATGTATCTAATCAAACACATGCCACGCCGGGCCAGAGAGTATCTCTTTCTGCCATTCGGGGATTAAGGTTTTCTGCAGCTCTTCCTCTCACAGAGTCTCCATCTCATCCGGGAGACAGCATCGCCCCATAAATCAGGATGCAGAGGACAGTCAAGGTCATGAATCCCGGCCTCCACCCACCCCCCTCCACTTCCCCAGTCAACCAGGAAAGGTGAGTTCCCAGGGGGCCTTGCTGAGTGGTGGTGACCCAGGTGCAGCCTCCTGGGCAGCCAGCCCTGCACATTCTAAACCAGCTGTGGAGGAGCTGAACCTATCCGGTGTCAAGGGCTGTCCGTACACATGTCACAGCCCTGTGGGGAGTGATTGCTGCCGTCCCCTAAAGGGGACCTGAACTCAGAAAGCTGAGCTGATCATTCGAGCTGGTCTCAGACGCGCAAAGGCTGCAGGATCATGACATTCACCCATCTGTCTTTTGAATTTCATTCTTCCTTCCTTTTTTCCTTCGTTCCCTCTCTCTGTTTCCTTCTCCCCTCCCCATCTGGTACTTTCTGTTCCCTTCCATCTTGACTTGCTTGTCTTTCTCCTTTCTTCATTCCTTCCCTCTCTCCCTTCCTCTTTCCCCCATTCTCTTCCTTTCCCTTCCTTTCCCTTCCCTTCCCTTCCCTTCCCTTCCCTTCCCTTCCCTTCCCTTCCCTTCCCTTCCCTTCCCTTCCCTTCCCTTCCCTTCCTTCTTCCCATCCTTATACATTCTTTGTCTCTGGGCTTCCCTGAGTGCAAGCCCTCTCATCAACCAGGACGTCCAATGCTAGCAAGCCAGGCTCAGCCCACCTCCTGCAGGACGCTCGGCAAGCCTCAAAGCCTCTGACCTCAACATGCCCCCTCCTGTGATACCTGTGACACCTGTGACACCTGTGACAGGGTCTCTGCTGGGGTCTGGACGTGGTGCACCATCTTGGTGCTTTGTAGTCAGAAAGTGTTTGCTATTAAAGCGGGGTAGTGGCTGGCTTCTCAGTCTAGTGTTTCTCTGGCCACGCAGGGAGCCAGGGTGGCTTTTAACGGGTGTCTGATGGGAAGAGGTGGAACTCTACAGAGGCTCTGAGAAGGACCTATCGACAGTCCGAGTCTGTGAAACAGTGTTCCCTCCCTGTCAACCACATATTGTTGAGCTTATAGTTCAGAGACAGGGCTCTCTCAGGCCCTGGGATGGGCCATTAGCCTGGATACTCTTAACATCTTGCTCCCATTCAACGTGCCCACCTGTCTTTCTAGCATGATCCACGTGACCCTCCCACCGGTCTCTGGCCAGACTGACAGCAGAAGGCCCAACCCAATTCCCCAGCATTGACTCCTGCCCAATAAAAAGCCACGGATGCACTGGGTCAGAGGGCTGCGCTGTCTTTCCCATTGGGCCACAGGGAAGTCACGCGGTGCAGGAAGCAGGAATGTCCTCAAGGCAAGAGAGTGTGGGGAGAATTGAAGAGCCTCTTTGTAGATTTTGGGTGAAAGCTGGGGGAAATTACAGAGTAAGGAGAACCCCACCATGGGAATGCAGGTAAGTAAGACCATGTCTGGGATAATGGGTTTCTAGCAGAGAGTCAGGAGTGGAGAGGCAGATGGCTGTTCTGTGGGCAATCGAGCAGAAGGCCATCTTGGCTATCCTCTATAAAAGAACATCTCTCAGATTTCCCAGTGCCTGTCTCTCACTAATAAAGATATCATTTTAACCCTTTCCTTATGCATGTAGACCTTCTATTCCTAAACCAAATCAAGATCAACATAGAATCGGAGAGGCAGCAGCTCAGCTTCAAATGTGGATGGCAAGACCAAATCCTCACTCTGTTCCTCTCTCCGTGCCTTACCTGGGGCCTGAGACTGCAAGGAGACCCTGGGGTTCGCGTGGGTGGGAAGTCACGCGAGGACTCAGAATGGATACCTTCTTCTTCCTCTCAGATCTTGCCCACTGAGCTTACACAACCAGAATCCCCAACTCACGGCTCGATTCTAAAACCAAGTTCACAGTGCCCAGCCATCCACTTTACGTGATTCCATGGACCCTCAGTACAGTTTCGATCCCCAAAACATGGCCAGGTTAAAATGTGTCCAGTCATCCGGGGACATCCATTCCATCTTTCCTTTTAGCTCTCATCTCCTGCCTTTCTTTTTCTTGTTTCTCTCTCTTTCAAGAAGGATGATTCCTCGCCCACCCACCCCCACTCTCGCTGTTGAGGTTTGGTCTTCTGATGTGTTTTATAATGCCAAGTGTGGGTTCCCAATACCTGGTTGCCCCAGAGATGAGAGAATCCTTGGGTATCACCCATGGTGGCTTCTCCTCCATCCCTCTTGTGGTTCCTCTGACCCCAAGCCTGGAAATCCTAAACCCCAAATTATGTCTCTTCTGCCCAGGTATTGGCTGCCAACATCTTTATTTACCAATCAAAAATAACTTAGGGACAAGGTCATATAGTGTCACTTGGGTCTACATGAGTGCAGACTCTCCTGTCTCTGGGACAACCAAGTCTTAAAAAAGAACAAAAACAAACAAACAAAAAACCCAACAACCAATATTAACATTAAGCTACAAACAACATCGATTCAATCCACTAAGCTCCTCCCCTTTCCTCCCCCCCCTCTCTCTGAATTTATCTCTAGGGCTGACTATGCAGACATACATTGGACCTGCTATGCCCTCTTTCTCTATAAATAGTGTAATGGACTTCCGGGGTCAGCTCTTCCAGAGGCCTTAGCTCATGGTGAAGGACATGACCTTTGACACTAGAGTAGCTTTGTTTTATGAATCGAATAAAATTCTACATGGAAAAAATACTCAACAGAGTCGCGCTACACAATTTTTCTTTATTGTTACTTTGCGAAGTACAACACACAACTTTGTCTCCAGGCTCCTGCTCTGGCCAAGCCCCACTTAGTGTGGAATTCTCGGATCCAAAGTCAGTCAGCAGGCACTGGATCTCTCCTCTAAGATCAGCAAATGAGCTCCAAGCGAGAGATCATCGAGGACCTCCGACATGCTTGACACAGGACAATGAGAACCAGGCAGCAATAGACATCGCTGGGATCCTCTTCGATGATTCCGGAGAAGGTAGCCCTATAGGTCAGGCAGCAAACATGGTTGTGAGCGTCACCTCAGGAGAGGTTGTGATTCTTCTATTTCTTGTGGAGGAGGGAATCAGAGGAGCTTCAGAAAAGAGATGTGAAGGTGTTGGGTCTTGTATTGGCTGGTTTTGTGTGGCAACTTGACACAGGCTGGAGTTGTCACAGAGAATGGAGCTTCAGGTGAGGAAACGCCTCCATGAGATCCAGCTGTGGGGCATTTTCTCAGTTGGTGATCAAAGGGGGAGGGCCCAGCCCATTGTGGGCGGGGCCATCCCTGGGATGGTAGTCTTGGGTTCTATAAGAGAGTAGCCTGAGTAAACTAGGGGAAGCAAACCAGTAAGGAACATCCCTTCATGGCCTCTGCCTCAGCTCCTGCTTCCTGACCTGCTTGAGTTCCAGTCCTGACTTCCTTTGGTGATGGACAGCAATGTGGGAAGTGTAAGCTGAATAAACCCTTTCCTCCCCAACTTGCTTCTTGGTCATGATGTTTGTTAGGCAGGAATAGAAACCCTGCCTAAGACAGGTCTCAACTTTCCCTCAACTAATTACTCTGCACAAGAGACTCTCTTCTGGTCACTCCCTATACCCCATGTAGGTTTTCAGCCCATAGCTTTGCTACTGGCCTTGGAGATGCCCTGATGTCTGGGGACCTCCATGCCACACCCAAAGATGACAGGGGTCTGCTGAGAGGCTGCCTGTGGCCCCCAGGTAGTGAGATGCTCAGACATTTGTAACTGTCCAACAGCTTCCAAACAACCGCGGGGGCTGCCTTCACCCAGCGCTCCCGGGAGCTGCATCAAGAAAATGCATTAAGAGGAATCAGCAAGAGGTGAGGGAGCGCTGTGCAGCCTCCCTACTCTCAATTATTTATCGCTCATAATTTCCAGCAAATCTCTGGCTGTTTATTGGTCGTCATCCATTATTGAAGCACTTCCTAGGGCTGGGGCCAGGTATATGGGAGCCGGAGCAGGGGCATACTCTTGAAAGCTGTTAGACAACCCCAAGGGAGAAGCAGGGGGTCTCCAGAGTGGCTGGTCATCCACCGAGAATACACCTTTTAATTGTTGGCTTTTGTGGGAGCCTGGGATTGGTCAGGATCCAGTGTGCGGTTTACCATGATACTTCAGAGGGGTGTGTGTGTGTGTGTGTGTGTGTGTGTGTGTGTATTTGCTGGGGTGGTGGGAATGACTGCGGTCCCCCACAGCAGGCTTTGTGAGATGTAACTGCCTCGGGTCTCATGATCCACTGTGCCAGGCTCCTCCAAACCTCCTGAATGTTCACTGTATATCTCTCTCTGGACCAATATTTTGGTTTTCAGATATATAGAAGAAAATAGCAACTGTAGGTCAGTGTTCTCTCCTTAGCATACAAGACACATCATTTTTGCAGAAACACGAGGCCCAGCCTCTGTCCCTTCCTTTGTCTGTCCCAGCCTTCCAAGGCTGGCTCTGTGTCTGGCTCTACAGAGCCACAGATGCTGTCCTTCACGGGTTTGCCCTGTGACAATAACTTCCCGTTGATGTGATGAAACAACCTGACAGAGACAGCTTCAGGAGAGTGGGCTTTATTTCGGCTCACAGTTTGAGGGAAGAGCCCATCCCAGTGAGAGGGATATAAGGCAGCTGGCCAGGGGTGTGGCCACCGTCAGGAAGCAGAGACGTGATTGGTGCTCAACTCATGCTCCCCTTTTCATTCCGTCTTGGCCCTCAGCCCATGGGGGAAGCTGCCCAGGTGGGTTTCCCTTCTGCTAAACCTCTCTGGAACCACGTTCACCCACAGAAGTATTTTCCTAGGTGATTCCAAAACCAGTTAAGGTGACAATGACGAGGAACCCCTCCCTGCCCACCACCATGTGCCTGCCACTGCTGGTCTCCTCTAAGCCACAACCACCGCGTCCCACTTTAGTGACTGGAAAAGACTCCTTGAAGCCCTCGCTTCTCTTTATGGTGTCCTTTAAGCTGTCCTCCAACACAGAGGCCCAGAGGGGGACACATCAATCAGGGGTTCAAGACTCTGTAGACAACACAATTGCTGCACAAGCAAGAAGATGAGAGTCTGGACCCCAGAGTCCCCACGAGTGTCCTGTGGTGTGTGGCAGGCGCACTGACTCTGGCTCTCAAGGGGTGCATACAGGGGGCCATGTGGACAAACTGGCTAGCTGGGCCAGCCATAGCAGCTGTCGGTCTCAGAACTTCACACATGTTCATGTGCTTACACACACATGCACACACACACACACATATATGAACATACACCACATACACACACACATATATACACACATACAGGAACACACACATACCACACACATATACATGAACACACACACATACACGAACACACATACACAGACACCACACACCACACACAAATACAGATACAAACATACAGGAATATACATCGTCCCCCACATTCACAAACACACACATACACACAAACCACACACCACACATACACATACACATATACATACACATACAGGAACACACACACCACACACATATAAATGAACACACACACATACACCATACACCACACACAAATACAGATACAAACATACAGGAGCATATATCGTCCCCCACATTCACAAACACACACACACACACACACACACACACATACACACACACACACCAATACACACACATACCACACATACATACATGAACACACACACACAAACCACACACCACACACCACACACACACACCACACATACACATACACATACACATACACATACACATATAGAAACACACCACACACACACACATACATGAACACACACATACACAGACACCACATACCACACACAAATACAGACACACACATACAGGAACATACATCCTCTTCCACATTCACAAACACACACACTACACACTCATACCACACATACATACACGAATACACACACACCACACACCACACACACACCACAAACCACACACACACACACACACACACACACACACCACACCACACACACACACACCACAGAAATCAAGGGACTCCACCTTCCTTCTCTAACACACTAAAATGAAGTCCTTTGAAGTCCATGTGAGCCCCTCTGTCTGATTTCTGAATGGTCCCTCTGCCTCACCTAGCAGAACTTTCACAGAATCCTCTCTCTCAACTTTGAGTGCTTGGCTTCAGTGAATTCTTCTATTATCAGAATCCTCGCCCAGGCTCTTCTCTTATTCAGAAAGCCCACTCCAGCTCTTACCAGGGACATCTCCTCCTCTTGTCATGCAGTCCCCCACATCGCATGTCTGTTCCCTGGGACCCCGTTCCCTGGCTTGCCAGGAAGTCCATTTGTGCTGGTTTGCAAATCACAGCCCAGCTCAGCCTCCCTGCTAAGCGGAGGTCTTCGGCTGAGGTCCGGAGTAGATTGAGTTGTGTGCCCTGCCTGCTCTGCTGTGTCGTTGGACTCTGCACACTTTTAATACCATTTGTCAATGTTTTAGTTACGGGGTTACTTGTTCAGATGTCAAAGAATCTGACCCCATGACTGGCTTGAGAATTCCAGGGGATAATGGAATGTCTCCCATGAGGTCAGCTGTGTAGGGTGTGTGCAGAAAATATCAGTAAACAAGCAAATGAGTAAGATGATGGTTTATGATCCCTAAAGAGTCCCCATGGGCCTCATGGTCTCAGCTCCTACTGGGCCTTCTGCACCTGGTAAGCAAAACCACCTCATAAACCACATGACATCCCCATCACTGTAGGCTCTGAGGATAAATGTGAACCAGGTATCCTTGATTCTGCGACAGGGATATATCTGCTATGTGCCCCCCATCCTAGAACACCACCAAACCAGGATGCCTCTCACCTTTGGGACATGTGCATCCCATTTTGGAAGGACCTTGACCACTGAAGAGACCTTCTTTAGAATGCCTCTGAATCTGCCTGTCTACATCTACATTTGGTTTGGTTTGCAAAGTTTAATTAAGGCTGTAGACTCCTGCGTTTGATACTGGAGACCCAGATGTTCCACTCACTGCCCTGTGGCTTTCAGGACAAGGGACCATAGTTCCCTGGAAGGGACCACAACCCTCTGAAGCTCAATGTCATTTACCTGTAAAATAGAGAAGACATTGTCATCAGGCCTTTAGCCCATACATTTTCCTGGTCTATCTAGTCTCCTTCTAGGTGAAATTGAAATTGAGTAGGCTTGGAATCAGTTTCAAACTGGAAGCAAGTTTCCAGTTCCCCTAAGAACCCTCAATGCCCAAAGATTAAGGAGTGTCTCAACCCACGGCACGGCTTCTGTTCTGCAGAACGCTTCTCTTTCCTCCCTCATCGAATCAGATAGAATCTGTGGGTTTAGCTTTTTAATTCCAGGACTAATTAACCCTCTGGAATATTAGCATTGTTTTAGAGATCTTTTTAATGTCCTTATAATTTAATGAGCAGCGCAGACTCCATTAGCCAAATTACACCAGGCTGTTAAGGCCAGCTTAGGAAGACGTTAATGAAAGTTTTTCTTGACATCCCTTTCTCTGATCACTCGTGTTTACGTGACAAATCACGTGTCCACTCTAAAGGCTTGTGCCTTACTATCATTAACCTGAGTCTGTGTGTGGTTATGTACCCAGGAACCCTGAAATATTGCAGAAATTCAAACGTGGTTTTAGTTAATATTTAACAGGAGAACTCTGGTCCAGATCTGCAGATCCACCCCACCATACACTCCACCAGCATTGTTGGTTGATAGGGACTATAATTGAAGTACTAATCAGTTGCTTCAGTTTTCCAGTTAGCAGATCTTAGTTCATCAGCTGGAATCCTGGCACATCTGTACTTAATCATGTACTGATGGGAGCTGGTCCTACTAAGTGACTAAGGGATGTTTGGTGGGAATGCCAAATACATTTCCTCTCAGCACTTCCAGGGAAAGCCCCGAGAGTCTTGAGAAATCACCCACAGTGTAAACGGAAGCATGGATCTTGGGTTCTCTAATTATGTATGAAAGGGCAACTTGAGATCTCAGGTCAGCTCGGCTTACATCGCCAGACACCCAAGTCCTGGCCCCAAGTGTGAACACATCACCTCCATCTCCTTCTCCCCCTCTATCTGGTGTTTCTGAGATGCTCATCTCCAGAGTTCCCTTCTCTCCAGTGTGTTACCGAAGTGTGTGTGTTCCTGCTGACATATGACTCAGCTCCTCTTGGCTTTACCCTGAAGCAAGGCTCCTTGGCTGACGCCAGGACCCACAGATTCCAGAAGGGATGTTCTGATGGTTTGAATGGTAAGTGTTTCCCAAAGGCTCCTGTGTTTAGACACTCCCCCAGCTTGGTGGTGTTCTCTGAGGATATGGTGGGAACCTTTTAGACATGGGGTCTTGGACGGAAGGCACTCAGCCATGGGAGCAGGGCTTAGAGGGCACAGGCCAGCTCTACTTCCTGTCTGCTGACCTTATGCAACTCTCCCACTGTCACGGCCATGAAGGGCAGTCCTGGCTGTCAGGATCAACTGCACCCTGTAAACTGTGGACCACCACTGATCCTTCTCCACTTGGATTGTTTCTGATAGGCATTTGGTCACAGCGACAGAATAAGAGGGACCCTCTAAAAACCCAAGTGCCTTCACGGGCCCCTGGCATTTCAAGGTCATGATTCTGAAAGGCCAGACTATGCAAACACCGACAGAAACTGGTCCACTTCCTCTGCGGCCTTGCTCTGCCCAGGCACCTGAACAGACTACCCCATGTCTCATCTCGGTCTCCCTGTGATTCCCGGCCGCTTTACCCTCAGTCCTGTGCTCAGAGCACATCTGTGGCTCTATACAGACACCGTGGGGCGGTGAGCAGGAGGTCTGGCCGTGGAGTTGAAGGAAGTACTCTCTTGGGGGTGTGCCTTTGGGGGTCTGTCACGGCTGATCTTGGTTGTCAACTCGACGCACTTGGGAAGAGGAAAGCTCACCTGGGGAACTGACCTGCTCAGATTGGCCTGAGGTCATGGCTGCGGGGGCATGCTTTTAATTGCTGATCTGTGAGAACGCTGTGTGGGCATGAGCCAGGGAGCAAGTCAGGAAATAGCATTTTCCCAGGGTCTCTGCTTCATTGTCTGCCTTGAGGAATTCCTACCTCGGCTTCCCTCAGCGATGGACTGTGACCTGTAAGTTAAATAATCCCTTTTCTCCCCTGAGTTGGTTTTGGTTAAGTGCTTTATCACAGCAATAAAATCAAACTAGAATAGAAACTTTATCTTACTCCCAGTCTCTGTCTCCTTTCCTCCCTCTCTCCCTCCCTCTGTCTCCTCCATATATATACTTACTTAATATATACATACATACATACATACATACACACACATACACACATACATACATACACACATACATATATACATACATACATACATACATGTTTTTGATATTTTATAGATGATAAGGTGACCTTTATGTTGTCTTTAGAAACAGGATCTCTCTAACTGACTCTGAACTTGCCTAGTACGCTATTCTGGTTGTCCAGAGCACCTCAGATATCAGCCTGTCTCTACCTCCCCGGTCCTGAGATTACGAGCTGCATGCACACCAGACCACAGGCAGCTTTTTGAGGTCTGAATTCTGGGAACTTGTGAGCACTTTGCAGACCCAGCCATCTCCCCAACCCTTGATCTTACTCTCTAGCACTATCTACTACTGAGAAGAACTAATACCACCACACAGTCAGCCGGAGACTCCTGGAAGACGCCAGGACACGAAATAAATACATCGACCTAGACAATAGTCATTCTAAGACAGACGGAGAATATTTTTAAAAAAAACATGAGATAAGACATATGAAAATAATAGCCGGTCTGTAGAGACAGGCTCAGTGGTTAAGAGCACTGGCTGTTCTTCCACGGGGCCTGGGTTCAATTCCCAGCAACCATATGGTGACTCACAACTGTTTGTGGCTCCAGAATCTGGCTCCAGAATCTCACACATACATGCAGTCAAAACACCAATATGCCTAAAATTTTAATAAATAAGTTATTTTAAAAGGCAGGGCTTGGTGGACTGGGCCTTGGGGTTAAGATGAAAGAAGAGGCGAGACATTGTTGTGGCCAAAGGGAGGAAGCGAAGGGACTGGAGTCACATTCCCTGCAGAAGAGGTGATAAACTGCCCCCAAGAGCAGGGAGCTACAGAGGGTCTCTACCCTGGAGATAACGAGCAGGGCTGTGCTTGAGTGGACCCCAGGACATGCGGAGAATTGTGGCTGACAACTTTGCCAGGACCGCTGCCCTCTCTCCTGGTGTCTAAGCCACAGACCCACACTGCTCACAAGAAAAGAGCCATCGAGAATGTGTTCTATCGATTATCCTTCCTCAGCCTACAAACCCTGCTCTAAAGAGAAACCCACTGGGCACCATGCTGGGTCTTCTTTCTCAGAAAGGCTAGAGGTGATGGGGTGTCCGGGAGAGGAAGATGCTCACATGGGAGGTGGGGGTGGGGGTGGGGCATGGGGAGACTGGAGCGTCTGTGAGTCTGGCCCCATAGTGTCCTGGTTTTGCCTATATGCCAGCATCGCGTGGTTTCCTGGAGGGTGGGGACAGACCGTCACTCTCAGAGAGAATGGAGGAAGAGGAGGGGCAGAGGGTTGTGCAGTGATGCTCATAGCTCAAGGAACAAGTTACAGAGAGAGGTAGGGATAGATTCCTAGCAGGACCGTATGAGGAGAGATGGAGTCATTGATAGGAGGGGAGATTGGGGGGGGCGGTCAGCACAGGACAGAAGTGAGCTGAGGAGTAGCTGTCATCTGTCAGCAATCCGTATGACCAGTGAACACAGGCTAGACTCCACACTGACCATCAGGGAGCAGAATTTCCCCAGGGAACACAGAGGCAAGGTGTCTTAGTAGTGTTCCGTTGCTGTGAAAAGACTCCACGACCGTGGCAACTCTCATAAAGGACAACAGTTAAGTGGGGCTTGCTTTCGGTGTCAGAGGCTTAGTCCAGTGTCACCATGGCAGGAAGCATGGCGGCACACAGGTGGACATGGTGCTGGAGAAGTCGAGGGTTTTGCATCCTGATCTGCAGGCAGTAGGGAAAGAGAGAGGGCCACTGGGCCTGGCTGAAACCCCAAAGCACACCTCCAGTGACACACTCTCTCCAACAAGGCCACACTTCCTATTCCTTTCAAATAGTGTCACTTCCTGGTGAACAAGCATTCAAAGCCTATGGGAGCCATTCTTATTCAAACTACCACAGTGCAGAATAGTAGTAGTGACAATAATGATAATGTAATAACAATTATTATAGTATTGTGATGATGATGATTACTATGATGATGATGATGATGATAATAATGTTTATCACCTATCACCATTATGTTTATCACCATATCGCCACAATTACAAAGAGAATTCATTTAGGAAGTACTTGGGCACAACACCTGATGCAAAGGTCACCAAGGTGTTGGATCAAGTGACATCAAAATCCACCCAAGGTGTCCACCATATACAGAAGCACAGCAGTTTCTCTCTCTCTCTCTCTCTCTCTCTCTCTCTCTCTCTCTCTCTCTCCCACACACACACACACACACACACACACACACACACTTCTTCTTCTTTTTTTTTTTTTTAGCCAAAGGCAGATCCGCAGCCAAAATGTATTTGAGAACAATTATTAATAACCTAACATTTCATTCCATTCATGGACTCCGTCATTCCCTTGAGACAGGCTTTTCTCTGGAGTCCCTGCTGGCCTTGAACCCTTCCCAACCCTCTCGTCTCCACCACTCAGACACCGGGGGTCACAGGCAGCAGCACTACCTCAGAAGAAAAGGCCACCAGGTACTGAACCAGTGTACCCAGTGCGTGATGGGAAATTTATCTTTCCACACGCCACCCAGCCTACCCCTGCTGGGTACCAAGCATGCTAGAAAATTCGAATTCCGCGGGGCACAATTTTGGGGACCAGGATAAAATAAAAGGCTGAGGCTGGGACTTGAAAGGCGGAGGCAGCGACTGTAGAGTAAGGAAGAGTGGGGATAGATTGGGAAGGAACTGTCTCATCTCTGCTGGAAGTTCTCCTAGGGAGCACTCAGTAGGCCCTTAAAATAGCATCCTTAATCCTCCCCTCCTGATGAGGCCAAGGAAGGCCTCGGCTCCCGTGAAAGCTGTCAACTCTCTGCTCTCCACCAGACCGAGGCCAACCTGTCGATCTCTCTCGGCTCCAGAGTGCCCGGATTAGGTCGTGAGTCATCATGGATCCTCACTGCAAGTAGCATGATGTGTTCCAGGGTGAAGCTCAGGTTGGCTGGGTCTGTGTGAAATTCTTCTCTGCCACCCGGACACAGCTCCTCTGCTTGTCAGCTGGTCCAGGCAGGGACACCATCCCAAGACCAACCCCAAGTTCAACCCCAGTGGGAATACACAGAGCATGGGTCCCCATGAAGCAACTGTAGCTCTTCTCCGCCATTTTCAATCCAGTCTCGGAGCTCAAAGCCCCTTTGGGGGACCTGGCTCAGCCATCCAGAGGAGGACAAGAGGAGACTCCCCTACATTACTCATTCTGGAAGTTTACAACTGACGCTTTGGAGACAGATTGGGTGGTAAGGGAGTGGAGAGGGCATCCGGGAAGGCTCGCCCGGCTGCGTTACCCAAGTGAGATGACGTCCTGAGACTCACACATTAAATGGGACATTGGAAACGAGGAGTTATCAAGGGTCCAGATCCTTATGCATTAAGCCAGATGACTCCGTCTCCGAAGAACCTGGGCTCTGAGGATGCAGGATGCTCTCAGGCTGCACGCAGGACCATGGGACAAGGCTATTGTGTGGCATGAAACACACGCTCAACAATACTAGCAGATGATTCTTGAATGAAGCCACAGGACATGGTGGCTTGAAGACAGTTAGAGCTACTTGCATGCTTCCTATGTGAAAATAATAACAACAACAACAACAACAACAACAACAACAACAACACTGTCCTGGCTCCTGAATCAGCTATGGGGACAAGGCAGAGACTAAATTAGAGGAGCGTTGTCTGAGGGGTTCACAGCTCCAGGAAGCCAAGGGGGAAGCTGCAAGATTTTTCAGTCTCCGGAAGGCACAAGACGCAGCTACGTTCTGTTTTATTAGTCAAAGCAAACTCAGATTCGGGGTGGGGCGGAGGGTGAGGGGTGCTAAGCTCCACCCCTCAATTCTGCACCAAGCATGAGGCCCTTCCCCAGGGATGTGACTCTTTCCTCCCAGGGAGGAGACACTCGGGCTCTGTGAACACCTTTAATGGACCACACCTATCTCTTAAGGTTGTTGAGAGGATTAGAAATGATAATTCAGACCAAGTGCCTGGCGCATTTTTGCACGTTAGGGAAGCCATCCCTTCCACTGGGTGGGTGCAGCGATTTGGCAAGCAAAGGCTGCTGGGATTTAGCACCTCTGTGCCTCCTCGGAGAAGTGGCCTTGGGCAGGACATAACCTGTACAACTGATTGAAGCAACTCTGCCTGACACATAGAAATCCTGGTGTGATAGCCATTGTTACATACAGCTGAGCCCATCCGTACAGCGGGTATCAGCCTCACAACCAACAAGACTCTGACCCCTCCTTGGCCTCAGCACTGTGGTCTCCTCTCCTACAGTTTCCATCGCTACAGCGATGCACGGGTTGGAGAGTCAGGCTCTTGCCTTAAGCTAAGAGGCCATGGGTGATCCAAACTGAGTTAATCAGACAGTGAATCCAGGGCTAGGGCTGTGTAGCTCAGTCAGGGGAGTGTTTATCTAGCAAGCACCAAAGCCCTGGGGTTGATTCTCAGCACTACGTAAACCAGGCGTGATGGAGTACAGCCTATAATCCCAGAGCACAGGAGGTGTAGGACTGTGAGTTCTAGGTCATCCTCACAGGGAGTCTGAGGCCAGGCTGGTATATATAGGACTATACGGAGCCGGGCATGGTGGCGCACGCCTGTAATCCCAGCACTTGGGAGGCAGAGGCAGGTGGATTTCTGAGTTCGAAGCCAGCCAGGTCTACAGAGTGAGTTCAAGGACAGCCAGGGCTACACAGAGAAACCCTGTCTTGAAAAACAACAAAAAAAAAAAACAACAACAACAACAACAAAAAAGATTATATGGAAGAAGAAGAAAAAAAAAAAAACTAAACCAAACAACAACAACAACAACAACAAAGCCAGTAGACAGTGGATCATGGAGTCTTAAACCTTTGGCAAAATAACTCAGGAGATGGAGTGTTTTGCTGATCCATGCTCCAAGATGTTCTGGAAGGGACTATGTTCTAGGACTGTATCCTCCAAGTGCTTGTGTCTGGTACTCGGTGTTTTTTTTCAGCTCAATGATAGCCAGCCCCCGTCTCTTTTCCCTTCCTCTCCTTCAATGGGTGGAGAATCCCAAATAAAAACAAAAAAGGAAAAACCAACAAGCCCCCCCCCCCGGGTAGGACCCAGGCATGGCGAGCGAGAAGAGAGGCACAGGGAGAGAACCTGGTAGGAATGGAGAGTTGGGGCTGATAACGGGTGTTTGCCCGGCTAGAGGAGCAAGCCTTTGGCTCATCCCGGGGATGGGGCTGGTGTGCAGGATCAGGAAATGTTCAACCCACAGCATCTTTGACGGCTGGAGTCAGGCAGTCATAATCCCTTCAAAGGAGCACTTAGAAGCAAAGGGAGGAGCCCAAGGTGCTTTTTAACATGGGTAAAAAGAGAGAAATTAAACATACGCACGCACAGCCCCACACCCTGGGCTCTGCCTATGGGGAAAACACAACCATTACTACCTACTCCCTAAATCTGCAGTGATTTGTGGTCTGTGGAGGGGAAGTGGTTATTTATGGCATGAATGGGAGGGACCTTATCATCCTACACCTCCCAGGTAAGTCATCCCCCCCCCCCGCCCCAGCCTGAGGGGACCCTCACTATCAGTCTTGGAGTCGCCATTCCAAAGAGGAGACTCCTTGCAGAAATGCAAGAGAAGAGAAGGAATCGGGCGGGTGGGTGGGTGGGGGAGCCCGGGAGTGGGTCAGGGGAGGAGCAAGCAAGGATGGGGAGGGGTGGGGGTGTGATCGAGGCGTGGGTGAGGGTGGCTGGTGCTCTTCTGGCTTTGAAGTCCCAGGGAAGAAGCCATCATAAATTTTCTCGCTGTGAGCGATGAAGATTATAAAATACCACTCTTGACTGAGGGTTGGGGTGGGGCTGGCTCACGAGGCATCCATTACTACCCAGGAACTCCCTCCAGCCCCCGTCTAAGCCGCCACGTATTTCTGAGAACAAAAATACTGCCGTACTTGGCAAGCGGCCCAGAAGAACAGAAATGCATACCCGCAACACTGTATGTTTAATATATTTGTATATTATATATTTTCATATATATTAGATGCAGCTCAGTGGCAGTCATATCCGGGATACATGCAGTGCGAGAGGTTGAACATAGGGCTATGTAGGACTACACAAATGAGCTCCTGCTGAGTCTCCTCTCCAGCCCTCGGTCTCTTGAAATAGGGTCTCGCTACGCAGCCCAGGCCCATCTCGGCATTGTGATCCTCCTGCCTCAGCCTCCCCACATGCTGGGACCACAGGTGTGCGCCACCACAGCTGCCCAGAATAACCTCAGTGAGCACCACTGTCCACCTCACAGGGAGGACTGTGCGAGGCTTGGACTCAGCCGTCGGATTAGGAACAACGCCTGAGTGTCGGCCAGCTCTGTGTCTGTGGGCCATAGTTCCCAATGTCTCTGAATCTCTGGGGTTGTGTCTTGGACCAGATGTTTTAAGGATGAGATGAAATCACAGGTAAATGGGAAAGGGATGGGGGGGATTGTATACACCAAGGTCATAGTGTGTGCAACTGAACCCTTATCCAGGGGAAACCCAAGGAAGCCCTACTCCTTTTTTTTTTTTTTTAAACAGATTTACCCTCAAGTTTATTTGTAAAAACAGCATAGGATACTGGTCATCTACAAATAGTGCGTGGGTAGGTGTGTCCCAGCAGTCCATCTGTCTTCACACTGGCAGGAGTCTTTTCTATGGGGCCTTCACAGGGGCCTGGGCACCTTTGGGAGCCTGAGCTGGAGCTGAAGCCTGGGCCTTAGCTGGACCTGCGGCCTCTGCCTTGGTTTGAGCCTTGGGCTTTGGCTGACAGAGCCTACGCCCCTTGACCGTGTGGCTTCGAATCCGCTTCCGAAGCTTGGGGTGAGCGATGAAAGCCAGGCAGCTGAGTTTGCGGCTGGGGCCCTTTGGCATCTTGGGCTTGATGGCCTGAGGCTTCGCGAGGGCCTTGATGGCCTCTGCGCATGCGCTCACTGTTCCGCAGGAACTTGGGGGTCAACCCCCTTAAGAGATTCGTATCTCTGTGACCGGGGTTTCTCGATGCCATTTGCGGGACTGGTTGTGTGTGGTGTGGTTCTTGGACTTGGCCATGTTTGCATGCTAACCCGCGGCTCCCGCAGCCCCTGGGACCGGAAGACGGAGCCCTACTTTCTACTGGGACTCTTATGTATCCAAGCAACCTCCTAACGCAAGGGCTCCCAACCCTCCCCAGGGAATTCAGACAGATGCCAAAGCTCTGGCCCCACCCATTGATTCCGCTCCGCATTGCATCGTAAAAGGATAGAGAGGCCTGGCTACTGCCACTCCATCCGAGGGTTCCAGGGGATTTCCCCATGAAACCCCCACCCTGGGTTCTCCGGAGGACACCATGGGAGGATCGCCTATACATCATAAAAGGGATTCTCAAGATTGTCTAACAGCATCCATGCCGGTTAATCTAACGATGGCTGCTGGGGTAGTGTGGAGGCTGAGAACACAATGGCTCCTCGGTCTGTGAAGCCAGAGAGCGCTTCAACCGTTCAACAGTTTCAGTCCGGTGTGACCAGCCCAGAAGATTCCTGGAGAGTCATCAGCCTTCAGTTCAGAATTGGAAGGCAAAAGAAGCCGGGACCTGATGTTACTAAAGGACAGCAGCAGCAGCAGCAGCGGCAACAGAGTAGACACATGCATCAGCAAGAACGGGGGGGCAGGCAGGCAAAGAACCCTGTTCTCCCCCCTGGACCTCAACACTGTCTGGACCACAAGCAGGAAGGAGCCAAGCAGTCTGCAGTAGAGCTGTCTATCCTCAGGGAATGCTGTTTGAAAGCATTCTCATGGACCTATACATGGGACTTTCCATCATTACCATGCTCATTAGCATATAAGACGCCCACCCTGTGGGGCATGGGGAGACTCTGCCTGGGAACCTCTTCCTTTCTGCACCTCAGAGTCCTCACCAGCCTCCTCTGAGGCGTGTCTTGGTTTCTTCACCCTGTTGCTGTGCTAAAATACTGTCAACTTCAAGGAGTTTCAGTTTAGAAGTTATGGCGCCTGGAGTTCAAATTCGATTATTTGAGCTGTGTGCACTTGGGCAAACTGCTTAGCCTCTCTGAGCTTCAGTCTTCATTTCTCCAGCATGAACCCAAATGTTTGGGTGGAAGGAAGGGTGGTAGATAAGACTGGGTGATATCTTAGTAGGGGCCGCATAGGTTCTTGCTTTATTCAGAGCCCATGAGATCTTCTTCACTAACAACTCGTCAGACAGAGAATGGTCCAGGAGAGCACACCTCTGAATGAGCATGCTGAATGTGTGGCTTGTCACAGAGAGGGGGGACAACTTTCTACTCACCCCAGATGAGGCAGGGGCAACAGGTGAAAGAAATAATTTACTGAAGTCTAACTTGGGAATGAGGAGGGCAATGAGATTATCGGGGTTCCTTCTGTATGGGTAAGGGATTACTTACAGGAACACAGATAACCGGAAGGCAGCTGCTTCATGAGAAGGCCCGCCCAGGACAGGATGCTTTCTCTAACCCTTTTCAGCTCATGGTCTCATGCTCTCTCTCTCTCTCTCTCTCTCTCTCTCTCTCTCTCTCTCTTCTTTCTCTCTCTCTCTCTCCTTTCTCTCCCTCTCTCTCTCTCCTTTCTCTCTCTCCCTCTCTCTCCTTTCTCTCTCTCTCTCCCTCCCTCTCTCTCTCCTTTCTCTCTCTCTCCTTTCTCTCTCTCTCCTTTCTCTCTCTCCCTCTCTCTCTCCTTTCTCTCTCTCTCCTTTCTCTCTCTCTCCTTTCTCTCTCTCCCTCTCTCTCTCCTCCCTCCCTCTCTCTCTCTCTCTCCCCCCTCCTCTTTCCCCTCCTGTCTCCCTTCTCTCTCTCCCGCTAGCCCTCTCCTCTTTCCTCCTCTCCCTCTCTCCCCCTCTCTCCCTCCCCTTCCCTCTCATCCCCCGCCTTTCTTTCTCCCTCTCCCTCTTTCCCTCTCTCTCTCCCCTCTCTTTCCCCTTCTGCCTCCTCTATTCTCCTCCTGTTCCCCTCCTCTCTCTCCTCCTCTCCCTCCTTTCCCTCTCTCCCTCCCCTTCTCTTCCCCTCCCCTTCCCCTCTCAGCCCCCTCCTTTTTCTCCCCCCTCCCTCTCTCCCTCTGACTTCACCTTCCCATGAGCCTTTCAGCCCCACCACCCCTCCCTCACACAATGAGTGAGGCTGTCTGAAACTGTGAGCCCAAATAAGCCCTTCCCCACCGAAGCCACCCAGTCAGAGACTTTATCACAAGAGACTTCTAACTCAAGTACTATGACTAAACCTCAAAAACCACATTCTGCCTTTTAAGGAAGGCCTTGCTACACTCTGCCTGTCACAGTTGAGAAAGGTCCAGCCGCTTGTCTGAGGGCATAGGTGAGGTATAGGAAGCCAAGTGCTCCCTTTCTGCTGAATATTTGCCTGGGACACAGTGATATAACAGAACAGGCACGTTTCCTTCCTACTTGAAGGCTCCCTCACCCACAACTAACCCCGCATGGGAGAAAGAATCGCTAAGAGAAAATTCAATTCTCCATGCCTACAGCGAAGAGCTATGGAGTACTTGTAGAACCCTGAGTTCAAATCTTCCCCACAGGTGAGCTGTGTGACCCTGGCTACCTCACTTAACCTCTCTGAGATTCATTCCCTAGCAGGAAGGGGTAGGCTGTCTCTAACTTTCACACTCCGAACACACCATTGCTTCTGCTGCGGAGGGCCCGACACAGCCAGGAAACACCCAGAGAGCCGAATCGGTCCAGTGAGGACCTGCTAATGGAGACAAGGTGGTCTCTCCCCCTCTCCCTCCGTGCCTCGGGTCGATACGCATTGATCCCAGTTCAGCTGAGCAAGGGCCGTCTTTCAAAGTTTATTCTGGTGTCAATTTTTATAGTTCTTCCCGCAGATCAATAGCACACAAAAACATTAAGGCAAACTTTGCAAAGCTGATGGCTCAATAACAGTTTATGAATGGCTCCAGCCCCGACTCTAAGGGTTCGGGAGAAAGCGTTTGCCTTTACTCTGATGATTAAGAGAGAGAAAAGCATCAATACAGGCTGGTCTCTCAGCCCTGGGAGGCAGGAAGGCTGGCTCACCGGCTACCCTTATTTTCCACAGCCGAGGAAGTGGTCACAGAGTTAGCCACGATTCCAAATGGGCCAGTGTTTAAATACAGAGTCTTATACCTATGAGCAGAAGAGCTAGTTCTACCCTGCCTCCTGCGCATCTATCCCAATCACCTGCAGAGCTCAGCCTCACCTCAGGGTACCCACCACACACCCACCAGGCAGGGAAAAGACTCGCTAAGGGAAAGTCAAGTTTCTCTGTGCCTCAGATAGAAAGGAAGTCCACAGGGCCAATGAACAGAAGGGAAGATGTTCCTTCAGGGATAACCAAGGAAGTCAGGGCTAGGGGCGGAGGCGGGTTGTGACTGGGTGGGCATAGTGCTTGCCTGCCATGCACAAAGCCTTGGGTTCTGTACTGGCTAGTTTTGTGTGTCAACTTGACACAGGCTAGAGTGATCATAGGAAAAGGAGCTTCAGTTGGGGTAATGCCTCCATTAGATCCAGCTGTGGGGCATTTTCTCAATTAGTGATCAAGTGGAGAAGGGCCCCTTGTGGGTGGTGCCATCTCTGGGCTGGTATTCTTGGGTTCTATAAGAGAGCAGGCTGAGCAAGCCAGGGGAAGCAAGCCAGTAAGAAACATCCCTCCATGGTCTCTGCATCAGCTCCTGCTTCCTGACCTGCTTGAGTTCCAGTCCTGACTTCCTTTGGTAATGAACAGCTGTGTGGAAGTGTAAGCTGAATAAACCCTTTCCTCCCCAACTTGCTTCTTGGTCATGATGTTTGTGCAGGAATAGAAAGCCTGACTAAGACAGGTTCTATCCTCTGTATCACCAAATTGTGTGTGATGCTGTATACCTAAAGTCCTAATGCATTGTGGGGGCTGGGCAGAGGCAGGAAGATGAGAAGTCCAAGATCATCCTTGGCTATGTAGTATGTTCTAGGCTACCTGGGATACACGAGATAGTATAAAATAAAATAAGATAAAGTAAAATAAAATAAAAATACCAATTATAACCACAAAGAGGGAGTTTGTCCCCCTGTAGTCTTCTGCTCGGCAGAAACTGAAATATAAGTAGGGCTGAGCTACAGAGTCTGCATCCTGCTCTTCTAGCAGATGAACAAGCCTATCTCAACCTCACCTGAGGACTGTTTAGAGCATCAGTGTGGTGGTTTGAATGAGAATGGCCCTCATAGACTTGTGCATTTGAATGCTTAGTCATCAAGGGTGCCACTGTTTGAGAAGGATTAGGGGGTGTGGCCTTGTGGAGGAAGTGCATCATTAGGGGCGGGCTTTGACTTTTCAAAAGCCCATGCCAGGCCCAGTTTCTCCCTCTGTGCTTTAGGATCAGGATGTAGTTCCCAGTCACTGCTCCACCACCACCCCTGCCTGCCACCATGCTCCCCACCATGATGATAACGGACTAAGCCTCTGAAACTATAAGCAATTCCCTCAATGGAATGCTTCCTTTTATAAGAGTTGCCCTGATCATGGTGTCTCTTCACAGAAATGGAACAGTGACCAAGACAGTCTGGTAAATCTAGCTAATCCATATCCTTATGTGCACAGATCTGCCTGTCTTATGCACATATTCCTAGCTGATAATCAGGCTGTTCACTAAAGTGTTGTTTAGATAAAGGATATCTTGAAGAAAAAAAAAAAACCTTGACCATCCACATTGGTGGTAATTAAACGAGAAGCAGGAGGTTAGTGAGCCCAGGAAACAGTAGAACACATACTCCAGAACACATGTTCCAGAACCTATGTTCCAGAACACACTCTCCAGAATACCTACTCCAGAACACATACTCCAGAACTCATACTCCAGAACACGTACTCCAGAATACACACAGAAGCCAGCAAAGTGCCTTCGCTTAAAATACAACTAAGAATGGAGAATTTCTGAGGATGGTCATTTCTCTGGAGGGAAGTTTAAAGACACAGGGAAATGCCAAGCTACAGAAAGGAGGAAATGGGCTCTAATTGCATAAAAGGGGAAATAACTGTGAGCGTTCTATCCTATGGCCCGGGAGGTACAACGGGGAAGGGCATGTGGGAAGGGAGGGTTGACCCGGAGCTTACGCATTAGCAGTGGCACGGTTCAAGGGAAAGGGGCAAGCGTGAGGCGTGAAGCCAGCTCAGTCTGCTCACCGCTGGACTCTCACCCCTACCCCAGAACAGTGTCCAGCATGAAGAGCGTGCTTCATAGCCCACTGAGTGAGTGAATGATGGACGTGCAGGTCCAGCCTAGGGTATTCCCCCATCCTTACACTTCCCTCGACGATTGCACTGGTTGGCAGTATGTCACTGGAAAAAGGAAGCAGGAAGAGAGGGAGACAGCCAGGCTGGCTTCCGGTCCTCGCTGCACTCATTTCCGGTCCGTGCTGTTCCCACTTCTGAGTCTGTACTTTTCTCGCTAGTATGATATTTTCTTTTTTAAGAGCCAAAAAAGCTGGGTGGAGCCGCCTAGGGAGATGGATCAGTGGGCAAAGTGTTGGACGACCGAGTGTGAGGACTGGGGTTCAGATCCTGCGTCCTGTGGGAAGATTCTCTGGTATCTTCTAGTAGGGTCAAGGACATGCCTTCATCAGGATGTTGAGAACGGGAGCGAGAGGCTTAGGAGGAAACCATGAAGAAGACAAGGAAACTCTTTCTTTTGCTAGCTCCACACACAGGAAGTAGAGATGTGTATCTCTGTGACTGAGACGGAGAGCCTAAGTCACTTCGGGGAAATTCTCTTTTCTTTCTTTTTATACTTTTCTGTCTTTTTTTCCCGTCTCTCACATAGGATTTCTCACTTAACCTGAAAGGGTGATTGGACTAGACTGACTAGTCAGTGAGTCTAGGGGAGCCTTGTGTCTCTGGCCCTCCTCCTTCTTTCCCCTCCCTCTCCCCTCCCTCCCCCTGCCCCTCCCCTCATTGTCCCCCTCTGCCCTCCCCTCGCCCCCCAGGACAGAACAACAGGTGCTCATTGTCACACCCAACTTGCCTTCTCTTTAGTGAGTTCAGTGGATGGACTCAGTCTGAGCAGTGTCATCTCCCCACCCTTCTCTTCACTTCTTTTTACATTTTAAAAATAATATTTTGTTTAGTATTTGAGAATTTAATACAGTGCATTTTGGTCATGTTCTCCCTTTCCTCGGCTCTTCCCGTATTAGCTCCACCTTCCTGTCCAATCCATCCGACTTCGTGCCCCCTACACAGTGTCCAGTTGGTGCCGTATGCTACCCGAATACTCTTGGATGTGGTGCCATGCCTTGGCTAGAGCATGACAGACCTGCCAAGGACCACACAGGCTCTCCCTCTCCCAGCAGCAATCAATCGCCAATAGCCTTTTAAAAGACAAGCATCTCACTCTAGACCGCTAACTGCTGTACGCCCAGGCTGGCCGTGAACTCACAGCAATCCTCCTGCCTCCGCCTCCTGAGCACTATACAGACAGGAACCACCCCACAGGGCTATCTTTCCTTTCTCATGACGTATCAGCGTCATAGGTGCTGAAGATCAGTGACCAAATAAACTTAAATGGTCATTCTAAACACCACATATCCTTGTAATCTCGGAAATGCGAGCTGAGGTTGATTGATAGACTGGCTCCTCCCCCTCGCGCCACACGTTCTTGTAATCTGGGCAGTGCAAGCCAAGGTTGATTGACAGACTGGCTCCTCCCCCTCGGTGGGATAGAAAGACTGTGTGGCCATTGCCTGCGATCTCTTAACATCTGAAAGTCAGGTAGTCCACAATGGCCCTGGAGGAGCTCCTGGTCCTGGTGTTCCTGTGCTGATTGACAATTTCTCTGCTCTATCTTGCAGCATACAAACAGTAATCTCGGCACTTCCGTTTTAATAAGCAGCTACAGCACTGGCTACGAGCAGAGCAGCCTGGTATGTCTCTGCTCTCTGGGAGATTGGTGTAGAAACAAGGGAAAGAAGCTGGACTTTGAGCAGAGGTGTGACCAGCAGCCAGTGTGAGGGCAAAGGAGAGAGTTCTCTACAGATGAGAGAAATCCTAAGGGGAGGTGAGATCTTACTCATAAACAAAACATTTGCTACTGGCACTGGCCAGAGTGTGCAGTGGTGCTGGCCAGCCTCAGACCTCATCAGCCCAGCCCAGCCCGTAGAATCTCTGGGATACACCAGGGTCCCCAGGTGTCTCCAAGGAGAACCAAGTGTTGGTGACACGATGGCACCATGTGCACTGGGAAATTCTGAGCAGGAAATGAGAGTTCCCGTGGCAACTTTGTGTTAGGACAGCTAAGTTCCAGAAACTTCTGAGCTGGGCAAAGCAAAGCGAGGAGGGATTCCTGAACCAGCCACCCAATGAGTAGACACACTATAGCAATAGCCCACGTTTGCATGGGATAGAAACCTCTGGTGTGTTCAGACTGTGTGTGAGTGTGTGTGAGTGTGTGTGTGTGTGTGTGTGTGTGTATGCAACTCAGCTCTGTATGAGTACACATGGATCTTTTTCTTAATCGTGTATGGTTTTTGCACGTTTACATACATGCTCATGTGTTCACGTGCATGTGCGTGCACATATGGAGGCTGGATGCTAACACTTAATGTCTTTATCTCTTTCCATCATTTTTGAGACAGGGTCTTGGAATGCAGTGCTTACCCGCTCAGCTGAGGGTAGGGTTCCAGAGACCCTCCAGTCTCCACATCCTTAGTGCTGGACACACCTGTGGGTGAACCCTGTTTTATAGTCCTACAGCGGTTCTGGGTCATCCAGAGGCATACTTAAAAGTGCATGTGACTTTGCTGTGTGTGAATAGCACCCGAATAAACACAGAGGGGAGACTCGGTAGCGTGACATGGCTGAGCATGACAAGAAATCCTGCGTGGGCTGTGCCCTGAGGAGGTGGCCTGGGCACCATTTTTGGAGAACAGGAGGAAATCCTCAGAGTCCCACTCTCCCTGCCCCTGACCCCGAGCCTGGGGGCTAAGTATGGTTTCTCAGCTCCTTGACGGCTCGGGATCGCTCAGACCTTATTCCCCGAGATCTTCTCCTTATCCTTCCCAGTGTGCCTCATCCTCCGGCTCACAGATCCTGGCCAAGACTTGCTGTCCCTAGTAAATATTTCAGCGCTCTTGGAGATCAATGATGTATCATCGATGGGAAATTGGATGTAAATCATTCTGGCTTCCCTGTCACCCCAGAAATCAATGTTCACACATTAGGGCTATGAGCTACTTAGGAGGTTCTGACGGATGATGCCCGGATTCAAGGCGCCACACCTGAGTCCTGCCGCTGTCTAGCCTCCCTGGGAGGATGGGGCTGAAGGGCAGTTGCCTGGAGAGGATGATGCTTCTCGGGAGTGCTATCAACAAGAGTAGCATCAACAAGAGTAGCAAGTCATTTCCCAGGGCAAGCAAGCTCTGCCTTCTCACCAAGGAAGGTTCTTGCACATCTTGAGAGGCTGCAGGTAAACCTGGAGCCTCAGAATTCTGCTCCTTCTTTTGTCTGACATTAACTAATCATATATTACCATGGACTGTTTGTGAGCTGTGCCATTGTTCTGATAGGTTGTTGAATCTTTTGGACATGGCGGGATGGGCAGCTGGCAGAGGTAGGGCCATCTAGGGCAGGGCTCGCGGGCTGTAGACCCAGCAGGTCCTAGCCTGAGATCTGTTCCTGACCTATGGAGACTGAGGATCCCTGGCCACGCACTCCTGTGGCTGTGAATCCTGCCTCGGATTCTCCAACGCCGACGAATGGAACCTTCTCAAACCAGGAGCCCCGACAAACCCTCCCTCCTCCAGGCTCCTTCTGTCAGGGTTTCTGCCACAGGAAATAGAAAAGCTGCTCTTGTGAGTAATCTGCCGCCACATGGGTGTTGAAAACCACGCACACAAGAACACCCCTTGGCTCACGATTCTGCTTCCTCCATCACACCGAAGTATGTAGACTACAGTTGTGTTTGCAACGGACGTAAATGAATAGTCCGCCAAGGGCTATGGGTCAGATTGTCTACGTGTTACCTAGGAAATGAGACGCCGAGTAGCTGCGGTAAGCTATCTGCCGACAAGGGTGGCTCATTATATATAATAAAAAAGCTTATGAAACTGAATCCACCGGATGGCCCTGCTGCAGGGAATGGGACACTTGGCTTGATTTATGACCCCCACTCTTAGAAAAGTTCAAAACGTAGTCAAACATTCACTCATTCGTAGTTTATGTACTATATTCACTGTTTACTCTCTTGTGTATGAAGATTTTATATGTGTATTATAGACAGGCGGATTTTACATCTTGCCTTTGTCTGTCGTGTAACAGGGTCTCTCTAGGAAGCCCTGGTTGTCCAGGGACTCGCTCTGTAGACCACACTGGCCTCAAACTCACAAAGATCCCCCCTGCCTCCTCCTCCCAAGTGCCGGGATTAAAGGTGTGCACCACCATGCCCAGACACACCTTCTGTTTGACTGGTATGACATTTCCAGAGGTGACTAATGCTGACATTGTACTTGATTTTTGTGTGTGGAGCATGTACATTTCAGTTCAAAATAGCTAGAAAACACATGTGGGGTGTTAATGATGACTACTTCTGAGTGGCAGATTGCTCCTCCATGTTTGCAGACTGTATATGTATTGTACAGATGTTACCTATAATTACGGCTTATTTCTCTTCTGTTGTCATAGTTATAATGCTGTGTGTAACATATAAAATATAGGTCTGCTGAATCTCTGGCTTTTAGTTCTTTATTTACACGTGTAACAATAGGCGCATTTCCTGTTCTGTTTTGTTTTTCTTAATTTCTTTTGGATGCAGGGCCCAGGCTATCCTCCAACATCTGATCCTCCTGCCTCAGCCTCTAGAGTGTTGAACTCATAGGCCTACACCATCTTACTTGTCTTGCTTCTGGCTTTACACAAGGACCCACAAACTGGGTGGGCCTAATTTAAAGGTTCACCTCACAACTCAGTGAAGACACCTAAGCACCTCATTATGGAAATGCAGGCGTGGCGGGTCACCAGGTCACCGGTGCTCCCACTGTGACAGCTAGCTGCACACAGCAGATCCAAAAATCCACATGTCACACGGACACGTTGACACACAATAGCACCACGGGGCAGTGTAACACCCACCTGCATGCTAACCCAACCATATAAGTATCTAAGACTCCCGAGCCACTCCACCTAAAGACCCTGTGTCCTAATCCTAAAGACTCTATGACACTGTGTTCCACGGAGTGTCGGGACCTAGCCTGCCCCCCCCCCCCCGTGCAGAGACTGGATGTGGTCTGAATTTGGTATTAATTTGCAAAGAAAAACCCAGCTCCCTGGAGACTCTGCAGCCCCCGATTGGCCCACAGGGCACCGCTCTGCCAACATCGGTGGCAGAGTTGGCAGGGATTTGGTCTGCCAGCTTTGAGGGCTCTCTGGGACCTGGCTGGGCCTCGAGGACTGAGCCCAGGGCAGCCCATGTGTTCCTCTTCTGCCGTCCAAGTGGACTTGGAACCCCGGACAGGGAGGGGGAAAACGGGGGGGGGCAGGACGACGGGGGACCAGCTCACTGGGACTTCCTATTCGCTAAAAGCCGCCGGTTCCCACAAATCCCAAAATAGAGTCCCTGGCAGAGATGTGGACTCTGAAACACAGAGACAGCTGCGAAGAAAAAGTGGGAGGGAGTGGGTAGGAGGGCCAGCGGCTTCTGCCTAGAGCTTCAGAGGGATTTCTGGGGCCTGAAGCCGCGGAGGGAAGTTCTTCATGCCGTTATCCCCTTGTTTCCACAAGCATCCCGATGTGCCCGTCATCCGATAATGTTCCAGAACGCTCCACAGAGAGGCTCGGCGGTTCTTTCCACTCACCGGAAGTTCTCGGAGTTTAAAGTCTACATGAGGCAGCCATTTCCGTCCAAGGTCACACAGCCTCTGGCTTCCGCTAAGGACCTAAGTTCACATTCGTTTCCATCTGAGCAGATCCGCACAGCCTTTGAACTTTATGTTTTCCTCATAGCTTCCCTGGTTTGAGCGCTGTGGTGAGCAGAGGGACCAACTAGATGCTGGTCCCTGCAGACTGGAAGGAACTGTCAATCACATGCCTGAGGGCAGCTCTGATGTGCCAGGTTCCTAGACAGGAGAGTTATTTTTTTGTGGTGTTCATGATTAAGACCAACAGACACATGGCCAGGGATGGGCTAGTTGGCTCAACAGATAAAGACGCTTGTGGCTCAAGCCTGATGACCTGAGTTCAGTTCCCGGGACCTGCTTGATTACTTAATAAAAAGTGAGAACTGGCTGTCCTATATCTTCTGACTTCTGTTCTTGGACCTTGGCTGGAGCAGACCACACACACATACACACACGCACACGCACACACGTGAACGCAAAAACATACACACCATACACATAGAAACACCATATATACCACACACACACACAAACACATAACACATATATACCACACACAGACACACCATACACACCCGCACACATATACATACGCCACACACATACACACATCACAGAGATGTACCACACATACCACACACTCACACACATACATACACATACCACACCCAAAGACATACCACATACCACAAATACACCACACATAATGCACACACCACACACATATGTATATCACATATACATACACACATACATACACCACACATACACTATACATACATATACCACATACACACACCATACACCACACATACACTACACATACATACACCACACACACACACCACATCACATACATTCGAAGTAAACTAGAGATCAAGTCAGTCAGCCCTGATTGTGTCTGTCACAGTGAAGACTAGATGGCCCAGAAAAAAAGCAAAACAAACAAACAAACAAACAACAACAACAACAACAACAGACACAAGGGAGTGGAACCAGAACAGTGCACAGGGTCCAAAGCTGAGAGCGGAGGCCTTCCCTGCTGCTGGCTCCATTCCCAACAGCACCATGTTTGCCCCATGAGACGGCACAGCCTGGAGGACGGTGAGAGTCCCCGGTGAGGTAGAGCACCATCCACCCACTGCTCCCTCTACGGTCTTCCCAGGGTGCTGACCGGCTTCCATAAGAGGAAGGACTGGGGCAGGGGTGGGGGAGACACCAAGCTGGCCACTCAGGAGGGAAAGACCCCTAGTGGGGTGCTGACTGGGAGGAGGAGCGTGCGGAGCACTGGCCGCTGCTGATCTCTCCGCCTCAGACTTATATCTGAGCAATGGGAACACTGAGCCAGGGTCTCACAGACTCACTGTCCATGGGGCGCTAGGAGAAGAGAGAGAGGCCTTAGTGAATGCTGGCTTCCGGCTAGGACCAGAGAAGGAAGGTGTCTCACCCACAGCTGCACAGCCAGTGCCTGGCAGGGACACCCAAGTCTACCCAACTGTGTTTAAATCCTAGCTGAGGACGCAAACAGCTGCCTCTGCTTGGGGTGCACTATGGGGGTGCCCTCTCTTTCCCTCTGGTTTGGTGCTCTGGAAATTGTCTCCCCCGCACTCCCCCCCCCCACACACACACTCAGGGCTGAGAAGCCTTCTGTTGCCCTGTTCCCAGACAGGGAACACTTCGTTTTTTAGTCTCAGCTTTGAGCAGGGCCAGAGCTTTGGCAGAGACAGACCAGGCTACCCGGCCTCTCAGGCCTCTGTGGAGTCCTTTCTCTCAGCACGTCAGGGTGACAGAGACCAGCCCAGGCCTGGCATGCCTGGACACTGTCTGCCCAGGACCGTCTAGGCAGAGTTCTGGTGACACGGGCAACCCGGGGGGGGGGGTGGCCGTTGGTGGGCATCTGGGCATGAAAAGCGATGACAGGCTCAACCGCCACCTTCTTTTTAGAAAGCCCCATGCTCCGTCTTTCTCTGTCCCAGGGAGGGCTTCTCTTGGTTCCTTTACAGCTAGAGAAACTTAGGCTTAGGGTTGTCAAGGCTTTAGTTCCGTGGCACCCAGTACACACCACAGTACAAGACTACTTGGAACATTTTCTTTCTTTCTTGTTCCGTGCCAATGGCCTGCTGAGAAGTGAGTGCAAAGGCCATTTTGCCCCGCCCCTAATTAACAAGCTTGATACGACGTATGTAAATACACATTAAAATATTGGCCTTTTTGAAGCTCAAAATAGGGCCCTTCAGAAAACTCCAGTCCAGTTTATTTCCCAAACCCCAGGCATTTAAATACCAGTTACTAGCCCATAAAGTCCACTTTATGACTTACTAATAGCTTTTACTGTAATTTATTCTCTACCCAAATAAACGCCCAAAAAGGAACAGAATGGAAATCACTATTCTATCGGAAAGCACTCTGAGGTGGCCTTGGCCGGGATGGAGTTTACAGGTCACTGTAAGAAAGCCCACAGGGGGGTCTCGGGGACCGTCTGGGACTCTAGGATGGGATCTGCTGACCGAAGGCCTGGAGGGATCAGCTGGGTCCTGCCCTGATGTCCGCGTGGTCTCTCCTCTGACTTAGGGACCTTGAAATGCTTGGGAAGGCAGCACGCTCGAAGGTCGGACACCTTTGCGGTCATTCTGAACCAACCCAGATGTTCTGGGTAGAGTAAGAGAAAGTAGGGGAAGGGAGGGAGGGAAGGAGGGAGGGAAGGAGGGAGGGAAGGAAGGAGGGATGGGAGGAAAGGGAGAGAGGGGTAAAGGGAGGGGGATGAGGAGCTGACATGGAAGGGGGTGGGGGTCCACACATTTAACAGACTCCTTAATGCCTTGACCCTCTCATGCAGACCCCCATGTTGTGGTGGACCCTCCCCCCTCCCACCCCCGCCCGCCCCACCATAACGTGATTTCGTTGCTCCTTCGTAACTGTAATCTTGCTGCTGCCTTGAATCACAGTGCGAATGTTTGACATGCGACCCCTGGGTTGAGAACCAATGATAAAGCCGTCCTTGGCTGACTCCTGACTCTCCTGTTCCCGCCTTAGGGCCAGGTGACTGACTGGCTTTGGGGTTCCTTCACCCCGGCTTCCAAATCCCTCTTGGAAAGCATCGGGACGTTCTTTAAGCTTAAAAAAAAATATTTAAGATCCAGACCTCCTCCCTCCGTTATTGATTTATTCATTGCTTAAATGTCCGTGCTGGCGTCCACTGTGCAGTGTGGCTGGAGGTCAGGGGTCAGCTCGGGGGAGCCGGGTCTCCTTCTAGCGATGGTTCCTGGGACTGAACTCAGGAAACCTGCTAAGCCTGCATACTGGCCCCTCATCGTTTCGTTCTGTTTGTTTGATGCTTAGAGATTCGCAAACCTATGTATTCTGTTCCCAGCATCACGACCGCCCAGTGGGAAGGGATCCCCCCCAAGCCTTCAGCTCCGTGCAGTGGGTGGACCATCTCCTGTGACCCCAGGAGACAGACATGCGCAGCAGGCCCTGGGGCAGCCGGTGGGTGTATCTGAGGCTCTAGGCTGCTGGCTCCTCCCTCTGGCAGGCCTGGTCTCTTGCCCTTTGCTAACTGCTTTGATCCTCTCACTTTGTAAAAAAAGTTCCACACCACCAGTGGGTCCCCTCGGGCTTTAACCTTGCAACCCAGTTGGCCCTTGTAAAAAAAAAAAAAAAAAAAAAAAAAAAAAAAAAAAAAAGTGGGGGTGGGGTCCAGAGGGCGGCCAAGCAAGCAGGCACACACACAGGCGCATGCCTGCCTCTGGAGCTGCCTGGCTCTGGTTCTTTAATGGTTCCCTTCCAGGACTCTCACGATCAAAAAAAAGACAAATAAAAGCCTTTTTACAAGATGGCAGCGCTGTGGTCAGGTCCTGACTTCAGGGGCAGTAAACACACTTCCTTCCCGGTCTGGCTTTCTGCAACTGGCCGGCTGCTTCTGGAGGCCCCCTGCCTCTTTCATCTTTGCCAAGTTTCCCCTCCCCGCTCCCCCCCAGCCCCAAATCCAGCCCTGCTGCTCCCGCATCTGTTCTTGCTCCTTCCGGTCCTGTCCCACGAGGCTACTGTGGGATCCAGGTGGATCCAGCATTCGGGAACAGACCAGACCCACGCGCTGTGCTGAGACGCCTGGTAAGTCAGATGCCTGGTAAGGAGGCTGGGGAGGCAGCTCCACAGAGCTGGGAAGACAGGTGTGTGTGTGTGTGTGTGTGTGTGTGTGTGTGTGTGTTGTTCTGTGTGTATGGAGGTGTGTTTGTGTGGTATGTGTGTGGCATGTGTTTGTGTGTTGTGTGTGTTGTATGTGTGTGTTGTATGTGTGTATGTTGTATGTGTGTTGTATGTGTGTGTTGTGTGTGTGTGTTGTTGTATGTGTGGGGAGGTATGTGTGGTGTGCTGGTGTGGTATGTGTGTGATGTGCTTGTGTGGTATGTATGTGGTGTGTATTTGTGTGGTGTGTGTGTGTCGTATATGTATGGTGTGTGTGTTGCATGTGTGTGTTGTGCATGGTATGTATGTGGTGTGTATATTATATGTTGTGTGTGTTATGTGTATGTATATGTTGTATGTGTGATGTATATGTGTGGAAGGATGTGTGGTGTGTTTGTGTGGTATGTGGGTAGTGTGTTTGTGTGTGTGGTGTGTGTATATGTGTGTGGTATGTATATGGTATGTTGGTGGATATGGTGTGTGTGTTGTATGTGGCATGTGTGTGGTGTGTATATTGTATGTTGTGTTGTATGTCTGTTGTGTGTAATTGTGTAATGTGTGTGCTCTGTGTGTATGTTTGGTATGTGTGCTCTGTATGCGTGTGGTATATGTTGTATGTCATGTGATGTGTGTATTATATGTGTATGTTGTATGTGGTATGTATGCTTTCTGTGTATATGCTGTGTATGTTATACATTGTATATGGTAGTGTGTATGTGTGTGTGTGTGTGTGTGTGTGTGCATGTGTATGTAGGTCAGAGGTCAACATTATGTATCTTTCTCAGTCTCTCACCACTTCCTATTTTGAGACTGAGTCACTCACTAAATCCACAGGTCACTGTTGACAAGACTGGCCAGCCAGTGGAGCCCAAGCTTCTCTCCCTCTGCCTTTCCAGCTCTGAGATCACACACACACACACACACACACACACACACACACTGCACTTGGCTTTGTGTGTGCTTGCTGGGATTCCACCTGCCTTTGCAGCTAGCAGTTTATTGAGGGATCAATCTCCCCACCCCTGCCTTTGCAACGTTAGGAGAGATTTTCTCATCTTATCCTGACTGACCAGTGGTGTTTGTTGAAGGTTGTAATGTTCCTGAAGCACTAAAGTCACAGACTATTAAATTCTAAAGGGCACCATTAATTTAATCCAGGGTGATCTTCTCTGTAGAATACGTGCAAGCTAGCTTTTGCTGTGTAACAAATTTCCCCAAACGTACTGGCTGAAAACCCCCATCACATACAGATTCTTTGAATCACTGAATCCAGCTAAGGTCAGTTAGGATTCCTTCCAGGCTTGGCTGAACTCTTGTTTACAGGTAGCTGTGGGAGAAGCTGGTGCCAGCTTACCTAGGACGCCTCAGCTGGTGCCCAGTCCTTTGCTGGTCCTTCATATACATGTCCTGGTTCCCTCCAGCAGGATAATCTTGTTATGACCCTGGTTGAGTTCCAGGAGTAAATGCAACAGAGCCAGGCTTGAAGCCAAGGCTTAGAGCTACCACTCATCCCCTGAGTCGTCCCCTGGGGCAGTTGTGACTCACAGTCAAAACTGTCTGGGAAAGGAGAGGGATTGTGGTCACTCGTGTGCTCTGATGCACAGCTTATTCTTGGGATCTTCATCCCTGCTTCCAGTCCCATTGTCTCAGTTACTTTTTATTGCTGTGAAGATACACCGTGACCAAGGACATGTACTCCTGTTTCTAGAAGGTAGTAGGGTCCATGACCATCATGGGGACCATAGCAGTAGACAGGCAGGTATGACCCCAGAGAGAGCTAACAGAAATGGCATGGGCTTTGGAAACCTCAAAGTCTGTCTCTAGGGCTACCTCTTCCAATGAGGCCACACCTCCTAATCCTTCCCAAACAGTTCCACCCATAGGGACCAGGAATTCAAATGTATGAGTCTGTGGGGGACCCTGTCATTCAAATCATGAAAAGGTCACTCGAAAAGATACTGATGGACAGCTAAGGATCAGAGAGAGTCTGTGACTGTAGGGTTTTCCTCCTGGGAACTCTGTTTTTATTTTGTTGTTGTTTTGCTTTATGCATATAAAATGGGTTTCATGTAGCCAAGGATATCTTCAGACTCACAATGTAGCCGAGGATGGCCTTGAACCCCTCGTCCTCCTGTCTTTATCTTCAGTGTGCCAAATGGCATGCACTACTGTACCCAGCTCCCTCTTTAGGTGTTTTTTTTTAAAGATTTTAGATTTATTTTTGTTTTTAAGTGGTGGATGAGAGAGCTAGCATACAGTAGCCACAGAGTCTAAAAAGGGGCCATTAGATCCCCCTGGAGCTTGAACATAGGTTCTAGAAATGAACTGGGGTCCTTTGCAAGAATGACATGCACTCTTAAATGCTAAGCCATCTCTCCAGCCCCATCTTAGAGTGTTTTGATGGGAGAAGAGCTGGGCAGAAGAACTTATCTCTGTGGTTACTGCAAACTTATCACTAAGAGTCCTCCCATCTGAAGGCACAAAACTGTCCCTCCCTCTCCCCAATTGTTGAGGGCATTCTCTTTCAATCATTTTTCTCTCTTAAAAAAAGTGTGGGGTTTTTTCCTCATCCATTACTGCCTAGTGATTTTTTTTAAAAACTGTATTTTATTTTATATATGTGAGCACACTGTTGCTGTCTTCAGACACACCAGAAGAGGGCATCAGATCCCATTACGATGGTTGTGAGCCACCATGTGGTTGCTGGGAATTGAACCCAGGACCTCTGGAAGAGCAGTCAGTGCTCTTAACCACTGAGCCATCTCTCCAGCCCCCTGCCTCTTTACTTGACCATGGCATCCTTCTGGCAGAGTTTTAATGGTTCCTTTCATACAATGTCACATCAAGTAGTATAATATTCTGCCACACCCATGAGAATTTTTCAGAAGAATAGTCCGCCTTAATTCGGGTATTTAGAATTACAGCTTTGGACATCCCGGGAGGGTGGGGTTCACTTTGGGTTTTGTTTGACTGTCTTGTCTGTAGGCAGGAGGCGTTGACAGGCAGGGGAGGGTATGGGTTCCTTCAGTTGGGTTGTTTGTATACGAGACAAGGCAGTACAGACCCCTCCCTGGGGTTCCGGCAGGCAGAAGGACCAGGTGATTCTCCTGGGTTTGGGACGAGATTGCTGTTGGGGTCTCTGCCAAAGAACACATGGGCCTTGCTTGGGGTTGGCTCAGGTTGAGGTTGCACTGGGGCTGTTAAATCCACCCCAAACCACAAGGTGTGTGTGTGTGGGGGGATGGTGCCCCAGGGTCTAAATCATTCATCTCCTTCCAATTTCCTACCCTCCTGGGATCCAGCAGCCTTGGCTGAAGCCGCATCCCTAGAAAATGGGTCTCCTGATTTCTCAGGATTGAGAAATCTCAGGGACAAAAGCAAAGCAAAGCATCATGGTCTTGAATGTGCTTGTGGAGTTATTTCCTCTTTGGCCCAGGTCAGCCTTCTCCACAGTTACTGAGGGGCTGGCATTACCACCACTATGGTGTGAAGATGTCAGATCCAAATAAACACACAGTGGGGCTAAAGATCTCATAGGTTTGTATCCCGAAGGCCCTTTGGGACTCAATGCCTTCGGTCCTCTGGGCCTCAGTTTCCCTATCTGTAAAATGTAGGAATATCATAAATCGATTCCGGGCACTGTTGAGAATGACTTTATAGTGAAAGCCTTTCCTAGTCTTCTGCTAACCCATGGCAGGGCCTCACTAGACACATAAGACAACTGAAGTCTAACACTGGAAAAGGTATTGTGTCTAGCTCCTATCACCTGGAAGTGACCTGGGGTACCAGAGGCACCCTAAAGTCCCATGACACTCACAGGGACTATCACTGCTTGTTCAACTGTCTAACTTCTCCAGAGACCATAAGCTCCAAGAGACCAGGCCTTGGCTGCTACTCAGTACAGCCCTAGAAACCATAACCACCCTCTCCAAAGGGGCTGCTGGGTAAGTGTCCGTCAAATGCAGAAATGGGTGAGTGAATGAATGAATGAATTCCAAACTCCAGCTCCTCCCTCTGTTTCTTCACCTGGCCAGACAGCTGGGATTTTGCACGAACAAACTCATCGTTACCCAAACCAGGAAGTTCTTGTGTGACAATCTAGCCACTGAAAACAGCTACACCCGTTCTATTGTTCAAGCATCCTTCTTTCTGGTTCCCCACCCCTCTTGCCCTTGACAGCAAAGACATTAAATCCAAACTCCCTGCAAACAGAAAATTAATGAAACTAACTTGATTTAATACCCAAGTTCAGAGAGAGAGAGAAAGAGAGGGGGGGGGGAACACGTGCTTGCCATAACTGTGAAATTGTAAAAATCAAAGCACAAAGGTCTTACAAACATCACCAAATATACATTGAGATGCAAAGTCAACTTCCAGACTGGTGCATTCCAGACTTGAACTACGAAAGGAAGGCAAGCTGAATTACTCAGGGTCTGGAGCACTTACCAAATAATAGACATCAGTAGTCTGCAAAGGAAACTACCAGCATACGGTGGGATAGTTGATTTAATTGATCCAGTGCTAACTCTTTTAATAAAGCAGGTGCCATGGGACATGTAGGGTTCCCAGCAGGGAATAGGAAGAGTCTTGTCCTTGCTCTGGGCGGGGAGGGGACCTGCAGCAGACGGTGATAAATCTTGAAGACACCAGAATTTGAAGCATCTTACAGAAAACTCCAGGCAGGGTGTAGCTCAATAGGCAGAATATTTGACTCGCGTGTGTTGGTTCCTGTGCCAACCATCACACACACACACGGGGTGTGGCACTGCATCCCTGTCGTGCCAGCACTGAGGATGTGTGGCAGGAAGATCAGAAGTCTCCAGTCATCCTCAGATACATAGAGAGTTTGAGGCTAGCCTGGGTTACATGAGACCCTGTCTCAACAAACACTAAACCGAAAGACATGCCAAGTGAGAGCTTACCGTCAGTGCAGCATCAGGGGGACTGAGATGGGAATGGGGGTGGGGGTCTGGGCTCACCTTGGGCAGCTGAGAGAGAACTTGTCTCAAAACACAGGCAAGACAGATCATAGGACTCCCTCCTTAACCCTCTAAGCATTCTGTAAAAGGTACCATTTGGGCCCAGCCATGCAGAGCCATCTCTCAGATCTGAGCCCCACTTGAGGCCCCTGCCTGTCACATCCCACTCCAAGAACTGGATGGGTGGTATTTGGATTACCCACCAAAATTCACAGAGAGCAAGATGACTGTGTGAAGACCATCTACCCCGGGGTTATCCCAGCACAGCACGGCACAGTATCCCACTTCCTCAGGAACCAGCCTTAAAGGCAAGGCTTTAAAATATGTATGTCTAGGTGTGTGCTTGCATGCATATATGCCATGGGTGTTGGGGTGGATCCAACAGAATCCAGAAGAGGGTACCAGGTGCCCTGGAGCTGGAGATACAAACATTGTCAGCTGCTGAATGTGGGTGTTGAAAACCACATTCTGCTCCCTTTGGAAGAGCAGAGAAAGCCGTTAACTATTGAGTGTTCCCTGCAGCTGTCTTGGGTGCTCCATGTTGGAATGGCGGGCAGCCTTTCCCCAAGCTTAGTTTCCCAGCAGTCATTAGTGTTCAGCTGTATCTCCAGCAGCCTTTAACTCCAGCGATGACATCACCTCACTCTCAAAGCGGAATCAGGCTTTAAGTTGGAAAGTGACTCCCCGGGAACCCATTGGATTTGGGTCACGTGCAAGCTGTTCTCCAGGGCCCCAAGTCCGAGGTCAACCAATGAGGAGCCAGGGCAGATAATCTCTGGTATTGTCGGAGATTCGGATCTCCAGGCCGAGATGAAAAGACTGGTCTCCATTTCCCTGGCTCAGTGGTCACTAAGAATGCATCTCATCTCGCACGCAGGAGCCGTGGGGCCCCCAGGCCCTGGCCTTACTCCAGTGTACTGTGTCCTCCCTAACTGGGCCCCAGATGGTATCTCAGGACCGCAGCAGAATGCCAGAGGCCCTATGAAATCGCGTGGCTTCTCTTCCACATTTGGAAGCCGCTGTTGCAGCCCAGGAGAGGGGAAGAAGGGTTGGAAGTTGCTTTCTCAGTCAGCAAATATCAATCAGCGCCCATGGTGCTCCAAGCTTATGATGGACAGGGCTGAGGCAGCCCTGGGTGGCTGAACCATTGAATGTGAGAATGTCAGGCAGCGCAGAGAACAGACCCACAGATACTCAGGGACCTTGAGCCAAACCAAGGCTTCTGGCCTTTACCAAGAGGTATAGCAAAGTCAATGAAAAGAGGCCCTGCCACTGCATGCACTGAGGAATCTCCTTTAAGAGTTTGTCCTTCAGAACTCTCCGTTCCCTCCAGGATCTCACCTCAGCAGCCATGGTCAGCACGGGCTGACTGAAAGGGAATGTGCCCTGTTACTTACAGAGGCCTCACTGTCATTTAGTTCCCGGGAAAAGTGAATCCAGAGTTAAGATCTGAAGTGTCTCTTCTCAGGAGATGTCATTGCTCAGCAAGAGTTTGAGGTGAGGGGATTCGATAGCCTCAAGGTGGCTGGCTTCCCACGGGACCCTGTGACCTTTTCCCAGGCACCCAGACCGTGAACATATCCTCACACAATCAGAATGCTGTGGAAAAGTCAGAGCCTGCCACCAGTTTTGCGTTGGCCATCTTGTTTTAATGGCCTGCCTTCTGCTATCTTCAGCCCCTGGAGTCTGTTCTCTGTGCAGTGCCTGAAGGGAGTTCCTTAAAAGGCAAGATTCCTGTTGTCTGTCACGTCCTCCGACTGGCTAGTGTCCCAATCCCCGCATGGGGTCTTATCCAGTCACCCATCTGGATCCCTCGGCCCAGCATCAGCAGTGTGTCAGGCGCAGCCGAGCCCAGGACCTTTGCACCCGCTGTCTCCTCACATGAGAATGCACTTGTGGTTACGTGGAGAGCTCACTGCTTCCCAGTGTTCCTTGCAGAGGTTATCTTCGTGCTAGAGACTGAGGTCTGGAGCCTTCCTCAACCACCCTCTTCCTTATTGCTGAGCCTGGAGCTAATTGATTCCTCAAGTCTAACCAGACCACTTGCTCCAGAACCCTATCTCTACCTTCAATCACTGGTGGGCTGTGACACACACCCAGATTTTTCGTGGGAGCATGTGGATGTTCCAGGAACCAGAACTCCAGTCCTTATGCAATAAGTCTACAGGGCCATTGCCCTTGGCCCCAAGGAGAGCCCTTCCTCCCCATTGTTTTAAGATAGTCTCACTCTGCAGTCCTGGCTGGACTATAACTTAGTATATGGATGAGGCTGGCCTGGAGCCCACAGAAATTCACCTGCCTCAGTCTCTTGAATATGGGATTAAGGACGTGCACCATCACATCCTGTGAGTCACCAAGATCTGCAAAGACAGAACTTTTCATCCTTGTTTTCCTTGTTGTTATGCTTGACATTGAGAAAAGAAAAAACACTTAGCAAATATCAGGAGCTTGTTCCATAAGTCCTGTTGCATAAGTGTAGGGATGGGTGGGTGGGCAGATTAACCCGTGGGTAAGTGGGTAAGCAGATAGATGAGTGGGTGGGTGGATGGGTAAACAGATGAATGGGTGGGTGGATGGATGGATGAGTGAGGAGGTGGATATTTAGATGGATGGGTGGGTTGGTAGATGGATGGATGGTTGGATGGATGGATGGATGGATAAGAAGTGAGTAGGTGGGTGTAAAGATAGATGGGTGGGTGGATGGAGGGATGAATGAGTAGGATGGTAGATGGATGGGTGGGTGGGTGGATGGATGGATGAATGGGTGGATGGGTGGATGTATGGATAGGTGGGTGGATAGACGATGGATAGGTGGATGGGCGGATGGATGGATGGATGAATGGGTGAATGGATGGATGATTGGGTGGGTGGGTGTATGTATGTATGGATGGATGGGTGGATAATGGATAGGTGGATGGATGGATGGATGGATGGATGGGTGGATGATGGATAGGTGGATGGATGGATAGATGGATGGATGGGTGGATGGATTAATGGGTGGGTGGGTGGATGGCTGAGTGGATGGGTGGGTGAATAAATGGGATGGGTAAATGGATGGAAAGATGCTGAATGTATGAGAGGGAGCCCTAGAACTGGGTGGGGTTGGAAACTATAAGATATAAGAAAGCCGTGTGGTAAAGGAATGTAGGTTGCTGGCTCCAGAGCCCTCAGAAGATCCCTAAGGCAGTTTAGGGAAACTGTCCCCTCTCTTTCCTGAGCAGCTGAAGCATGTCAGGAATATTTGCCCCAATCTGCTTCTGCACAATGTGGTCATGAGGACACCTGGATGGAGATGTGGCCTCCTGGGTGAGATCCTAATCACTCCAGAAGTCGGCTGAGGGGATGGATTTCGGCAGAGGTCCTCGCTGTGTCATTAGACCAGGATGAGGGTGAGGCAGGAGAAATATCCTCCTAGCTTCAAATTTAAGTTGGTGCAGTAGTTTCCACAAGCAGCACACATAATCTCTTATTGTGATGTTTTTAAAATTACAAAAGATGTGCCACGCCCTTGATAAGGAAACTCTCAGTAGTTTCCATAAAGACAAAATGGAGCCCAATCTTGTTGTCATACCACTCATGGCCCTGGTCCCAATAAAACTTTATTTGTAAAACTAAGTAGAAATGGGGTGTAATAATCATTCCAGGACTTGAGGGGCTGAGGCAATGGGATTGCTGGGAATTGGAAGCCAACCTCGCTTACCCAGTGAGTCTCAGGCAAGCCTGGACTGGAGAGTGAATTTCTGTGTTAAAAGACAGGCCAAAAAACAAACACAAGGCAGATGGGATGGCTCTGTGGATAAGGAAGCTTGCCACCAAGACTGACAACCCAAGTTTGTTCCTGGGGACCCACACAGTGGAAAAAGAGAACCAACTAGTACAAGCTGTCCTCTGACCTCAACACGAACACTGAAGCTTACGCATGTACTGACATGTGCAAATTTTGCACACAGGCTCTCTCACACACACACATATGTGCACATGAGCACACACAAGTTCTTTTACTGAACACATATGTAAACATTTTAAATCTTGTGGATTTGTTGCTCTGTCCTCTTTTATAGCTCTTTCAAACCAGAAGTGACCCAGAGCCTTGAAGTTCGTAGATCGTTGGTAAAAGCAGCTCTGTTGGCTTTGGGAAATGAGCCTCCTTTTGTGCCGTACACAACTCGGAGCTTCCTGAGAAGAAAGAAATCGCTCAGGCCAGGTGCCTCACAGGCTCCTGGAGTTCAAAACCCCCACTGTGGGGGTGGCCCAGACTCTTGCTGTGATTGAACTTGTCCTATGACAGTGGAGTGTTTTGGAACCCAGGCACACAGTGCTATAAAGGGGGCAATTAAAGCTATAAAACCCGGGTTTACAGGGCAGTTTATATAGCATCAGAGGCCATTTACAGCTTTCTAGGACTGGTTTAAGTAGAGGAAAAAGGGACGGAGAGAGAAGGGGAAAGAGCTTGAAACTTGAGCAAGATGAAAAGTTCAGAGAGATTTTTGTTTTTAGGAAGCAGGGAGGTTGAAACACCAGGCTCTTTGTCTCTTGTAAATTAGGGAGGGCTGTGAATGGCTGTCTTATAAGGTTGGTTCCTCTGTGTCCATGAAGGAAGCCCAGCAGTGGCCCTGGCCTAGGGAAGCCACAAGTCGGGCTGGTCTGTGGACTGAGGAAGGGACCTGTCATGTCAATCTGCAGGGTGGCCAGAGGTGTGCAGGGAGGAGCATTTGAGTAGGAGGAGGGGCTCTTTAGGGAGTGGTCTTGGAATTGTGCTCTGATTGGCCACCTTCCTTCTGACCCCCTGACCTCCTTCCTTTCTCTTTCCAGAAGGATTCGCGTCCTTGTTTCTTGGCTTAAGCTTACTCCATTCCTCTAGCTGAAAATGCTCTTCCATCCACCCTGTCTGCGAATTCAATCTTCCGCAAACACAGCTTGACATCTCTTCTCAGGAAAACCTCCCTTGGAGGGTGGTCTGCAAAGCCAGCAGGTGTCACAGCACCGCAGCTGTGCAAGTGGTCTTCTCTCACTGTGGGGAGAGAACACAGGCAGAGGGTGAGACTTTGAAAAGTTTTCTTTTACAATATCCGACAAATGCCGGGCAAGGGAGCCGTCATATCAGATCAGATGGGCAAGCGGGTAGTGGGTGCCAGGATGGGGCAGTTATTCCATGTCCTTTCCTTAAAAACTTTAGCTTGTATTCTTATGTATAAGTGGCCATTCAAAACTCATATTGATTGATTGGTTGGTTGGTTGGTTGGTTGATCGATTGCGTGTCTTCTTTTATACTCCACCTTGTTTCCTTGTCCCAGGGTCCCTCGCTGAACCTGATGCCATACTGCCTTCAGCAAGTCACAGCGATCCTTCATTTCCACCCTCAAGCACCCAGAACTGGGGTTGCAAGCACATGTAGCTACGCCTGACTTTTTCCCCTTGGGTACTGTGGACGTCAACTCAGGTCCTCATGAGTTCAAGCATACCCACTGAGCCACCGTCACGTCCCCCACTCCCACCCCTGAAGCTTTGCCCTATAAGCAGGCTCTCTGTGTGTGCGTTGCACTCGTTTTGTGAGACACTAACTCGGGGTGCGAGGCGGGGCAGGAGCCTGGGAGAAAGACAAAAGATTCTATGTGTTACTCGCTGTTGCTGGTGACTTTATCATCACCTCAAAGGTTTGATTTTTAAAAACTGAACTCGGTACGTTCCTGTTGGCTACATTGAAAGGATGCTGGTCGGTATAATGCAGCAACTAAACGCAGAACTGGTAGGCTGCCCCGGCTGCTGGGTGATTGACTACGTGCTTCTCTCATGGTGGGACTGAGTTCTGCAGACTTCATTATAAGCTGAAACTATCATGGGTCAAAAGGACATCGAGGGCCAGCAAGATGGCACCGTAAGCAAAGGAGCTTGTTGCTAAGCCTGGGCGATGTGAATTTGATCCCTGGGACCCACATGGTGAAGAAGTGAACTGACACCCATAAGTTCTCTGACCTCTGACCTCTACGCACGTGCCATGGCACGCATAGGCTTTCCCCCCAACCCCGACACACATACATTCACACAGTGTATAACTAAATAAGTGTAAATTTTAAATTGTCAGTATCTTGAGGGTTGTGGGGATGGCTGCATGGGGAAAGGAGCCTGCCGTGCAAATGTGAGGACGGGAGTTCAGATCCCAGCACCTACTGTTAATGTCAAGGTGTGATAACCTGCCTGTAATCCAGTCACACTGGGAGACAGAGACAGGGGATCCCCAGAGCGAGCTTGCTGGCTAGACTAGCCCAGTATTTGAGCTCTGGGTTCAGATGAGAGAGCCTGCCTCAATATATAAGGTAGGTAGGCAGCAAGGGATACAGAGAGACGGTACCAGCCTCAGCATTCTCAGCTATACAATGGTAATGAGTCAAAGCTCAGCACTGGACCCAAAACCTGTAAGGCCCTGTGATGGGTGTTACTTAAAACAGGGGTCCTCACAGGGCCAGGCCTGGCCGACTGTCCCTGAGCTAACTAGGTTGGAAATTTTGATTCTGACAAAATTTCCTCTGACAAGGTCAAATCCAGTTCTCTTGGGGGAGGTCCTAAACGTGGTGACTTAACTTTCCACTAGCAGACGACTTGCTTTGGTGGATACAAGCCATTTTGTAGACCCAAGAATGTGCAGGTGGGCTATTTTTCTGGCCTCTGAATAATAAGTCCCTATTTATTGAGTTCCGGGAATTCCACTGTCCTCAGTAATTTGATATCATCCTGCTTATTTCTGATCCTGGCTCCAAAATAATTTGTAAAAAGGCAGCAAATACCACATGGTATCTTACCTTGCTTAACCCTTGGGGGCTCTCTGCAAAGTATGCACCGCCGTTAGATACAGGATTATTAGGTGACGTTGAACAGCCCTGGTGGTGACGGCGTGTCTTGAACTTAGATCTTGTTGGGGGCTGCCGCAGTGCTCAGCAACCCAGGATCTTAAAGAACAACCATTGGGACAGGAGAAATAGCTCAGAGGTTAAGAGTACTGGCTGCTTGTCCAGAGGACCCTGGTGCAATTCCCAGCTCACATCTGTCTACAGCTCCAGTTCCAGGGGATCTGACACTCTCAACACAGACACATGTCCAAGCAAAAGGCCAACACACATAAAAAAAAATACAAAGGAATTATTAAACTGTGAAAGAACAGCTATTATGTGTGAAGCAGCATAGAATTGCCATCCCTGATGCCTTACGTGATAATTTTGAGAACGGTATTTTTTTTTTTAAACACACACACACATTTTGGATGATCTATAGTGAAACATGTCTCTGTTCTCACAGGTGGCTTGTTTCGGAAATCAAATGGTCAACCCAACTGTTGGACTTTAAAGAGTGCCTCTGCTCTAGAGGTGAATCCTTCTGAAAAGAACAATGAACTCTATGGATCAGTGGGTACAGTGGCAGTGTCTGGTCATCCCAGTACTAAGGAGGCCGGAGGCTGGAAGGCCGCAAGTTCAAAGCCAGCCTGGGCTACAAAACAGGAGTTCAAAGCCAGCCTGAGCTACATGGTAAGCCCCTTCTCAAAAGTAAAGTCAATTAGAAGTGGTCCCCAAAGACCCATTTTAAACATTTGATGTTTGTTTGTTTGTTTGTTTGAAATAATAAAAATTCAGAGTGCTTATGACTTAGAAAATTGAATTAAAATGTGTATTTTTCATTTGGGGAGGGGTATATATATATGAAAGAAGGTCTCACCATGTAGACCAGGCTCCACTGGAACTCATAGAAATCCACCTGCCAGGGACTGGAGAGATGACTCAGCGGTTAAGAGCACTGACTGCTTTTCCAGAGGTTTCTGAGTTCAAATCTCAACAACCACACGGTGGCTCACAACCATCTGTAATGAGATCCTACGCCCTCTTCTGGTGTGTCTGAAGACAGCTACAGTGTACTTACATATAACACTAAATACATCTTTTAAAAAGGAAGGAAAGAAAGAAAGAAAAAAGAAAGAAAGAAAGAGAGAGAGAGAGAGAGAGAGAGAGAGAGAAAGAAAGAAAGAAAGAAATCCACCTGCTTCTGCCTCCTGAGTACTGGATTAAAACTGTGCCACAAGGCTTGGCTTAAGCAGAATGAGGTATCATTTTCAAATACAGTTATTAGCTGTTAAAAGCCAGCAAAGAGGGGTGCCACTCATGATTTGTAAATGGGATAGAAGTTTAAACATCGAGTTACATTAGTTTTAAAGTTTAAAGTATTTTAAATTACCATAGAAATGTGAATTGTAACTAATGAGTGTAGGGTATGTTATTACAATGGCTTTTCTACGTTGTGATGGTCTAACTCGGTATCTGTTGTCTCCAGAGGTTTTTCAAAGCAAAGGAAGATTCATTGTGCTCTCTGCCCTTGACCTCATTATGTAGCTGAGGATAGCCTTGAACTTCCGATCTTCCTGTCTTCGCCACATGCTGAGATTATAGCCCATGCCACTACACCTGGTGTAAGCCATAATAGAACCCAGAGCCCTTGGGAATGCCTGCTGAGCTCTCAACCAACCAACCAACCAACCACATCCTCCATCCTCACTGCACATTTTCTTAGCCCAAATGTCTTCAAAGCCTCTTCGGTAGAAGATAGAGTTCCAGCCATTTAGCCTGGAAATGTAAGCCAGCCAAAGCTGGAGCTCCGGTCTGGGCTGCGCGCTGGTTTAATTTCTTTGTGGTTTCAGCAGTCTCTTCGTTCATCCAGCTCCGATTTTTCCTGGGCAGAAATCCCAAAGTAACAGACCCAGAGGAAGAGTCCAGCCTCTCCATCCGCCAATAATCCAATCATGCCTCAGCTGGGAGGCCCGCACGCTGCAAAGGGAAGGCGGTGGGGAGAGCCCCGAGCCAAGCCAACGCCCCACCGCCCTGTTCTCTTATCCTTGCGAGCTAAGTTGAACAGAACTTTTTTTAAAAAGTCCACACGAAAAGAAGGGGGCGAAAATCCGCTTCTTTCCCCGTTCTTTTGTGTTTTTGGATCGGAAACACAGGACTTCCCAATCAACTTAAGTGAGTGAGTCCCAGATGTGGATACATCTCAAATGTGAAACACACCTCAGTCTCGGGCCCGGCTGCCACTGATGACTGAGCGGACAGAATGAGGAGGAGGCTTCTCCGGAGACTTGGTCCTGGACTATGGAGGGAAAGGGGAGAGAAAGGATGAAGGATCGCCTCATGTTTCCGTCTTGGAGCAACAGAGGCTAACAGAGCCATGCCGGCTAACTGGCTTGTCGGGGTCTCCCACGTGGAAAGCAGTTCTAAGTGCTGCTGGATTTAAACACATGTGGAGGGACTGGTCTGAATGCATACCACACACACGCAGAACATGTTCGCTCAGGGACAAAACAACGCCTAGCGGTAAACACCAGCAAGGCTCACACTGGCAGACGTTCTGGAGAATTCTCTTTTGGGCCCCACCCCCAAGGGGAAATGGTGCAGGGCAGTCGGAATGATGTGACATACAAATTAATACATGGCTTTTAAAGGCCCGGGAGGAGACAAGGGCCATTTCACAGCCTCGCTTTTCAGACGTGGGTTTCCAAAGGCTGCTGGGGGGACTCTTTTCTTCCACGGTTGGACCAAAATGAGGATGTTGAGCTGTGTAACCAAAGACATCTCTTGGTGAAAGATCCTCCTTCAAGTGACTCTAATTCCCATTTTCATCAATGTTGTGCTGGCTGGACATGAAAACAGCCATTTAAATGGGTTTCTTCTGTCTTCTTGGTAATAGATTTGAGTTGACTTGCTCAGCATCTGGTTTGTTGGACCAACATGTGCAAGTGGTTTTGTGTCTCCCTGCCAGTCTACAGGCTCAGGCTGAGACGCGGCCCGCTTCTTCCTCACTGACCTGGACTTGGACCTAAGTTTTCCTCATTTTTTTCCCCCTCCCAGTAAAACAGGGTGTTTGGGGGGTCTTTCTGGAAGGTCCTTACCTGGTTAGCAGTACCAGTCAAGGCAGCCTAAGTGTGCAGAGCATCAAATATCCTAAGTCAGGAATTTGGATCTGGAGAGACACTGGAGTGTTTAAGAGCCCTTGCTGCTCTTGCAAAGGAACTCAGTTCTGTCCCTAGCACCCTTTCAGATCGCAAACACCTGTGGCTCCAGCTCCACGGGATCTGACGCCCTCTTCTGGCCCCCCTTGGCCACTGCACTCCTGTGCACAACCCTCCACCTCTCACCTACGCATAATTTAAAACAACAGAAAGATCCATTCTTTCAACTCAGTGTGGGGGGTTATGACCTCACAGGATCTCAGCAGCCAGCGTCCAAACCAGAATGAATGAGGTACAACACGCAAAGCTGTAGCAGACATATGAGTGTCCCTTCCAAGGTCAGCCTAAGTTTACGACCAACAAGTCCTGATGTGAGATCACCCTGTTCTGTGCAGAGAAGTCATATGCTTAGAGTTATATAAAATATTAATCATAAAATATGTGCAACAAATTAAAGAATATTTTTAAACTGCTGTTTTCACGGACACTATTTGGTGGATGTTTCTAGACGTGTTTCCAACCAGGAAGCCGGCTAAAATTGTGCTTCTCTGATCCCCTTCAAATTGGGAGTAGCACGTGTTCTAGTCTGCATCTCTCGTTACTGTGGTAAAACAAACTGGCCCAAAGCCACCCGAGGAGGAAGGGGTTAATTTGACTTATACTTCCAGGTTATATATAGTCTATCACTGGGGAAAATCAAGGCAAGACTTAAGTCAGGAATTAAAGCAGAACCATTGAAGAATGCTGATTGCTGGCTTATGCCTAGCTAGCTTTCTTATACAGCCCAGAACCAGCTACTTAAGGAATGGTACTGCCCACAGTGGGCTAGGCTCTCCTCCACCGAGTAACAATCAAGAAAACACCCCACAGATGAGCCCATGGGCCAATCTGATGGAGGTAATCCCTCCACTGAGGTTTCTACAATGACTCTAGGCTGTGTCAAGTTGACAATTAAGATTAACCAGGAGAGCGGGTGACTGCCCTTGGCCAGTAAAGTGTCAGCAGAAGTAATATGCGTCAGTTTCAGGGAACTTGGGGGGGGGACTGTAAAAGCCAGCATGCCATCCACCCCAGCTTCTTCACCTTTTCCACAATGGAGTCCCAGGCAGACATCAGGCCGCCCAGGAGGCTCTTGTGTTAATAAAACAATACATTCACGAAGTCACCCCATGGCCAAAACCATGTAGCACAAAAACACACAACACCAAAACAGTTGGGTATTTACAATTCTAAAATGTGAAGGCTGCTTGTGACTGCAGTGTGGTTAAGTTTGTGACTGATACAAACACTGAACCTGTAACCCGCAGGACCATGGCCAGAGTCCCCAGCGTCTAATCATGAATTAGTTTCGATTTTTCTCTTTCCCCTTTCCCCCATAGGGTCCTTTGTTGCCAAGCCTGTAATTCACCTCTTTCTGCAAACATTCTCAAATCTCTGCGAGTGGCATGTTGGAGACACAGCACAGGGTAAGACAGACCTGGCTCTACCCGGATAGGATCTCAAGAATGACAGCTGTGACCACACCACACAAGGATCCGCAAGGTGACTGCTGTGAACTCCATGAAGATTAATCCTTTAAGACTCTCCTTGTTGCTAAAGCTCATTCATTGCAAATGTAGCCAAGTAACACCAAGTGTCCTGAACCTAAGAGGCACCCGCCAATTGCTGGCAAATGTCACCGAGGGTGCCACACCTGTGAGGAGTCCCCAAGCTTTCTCTCCCACCTTCTCCCTTCCTCCCTCTCTTCCCTCTTCCACATCTCACCTCCTTTCTTCCATCAATCCTTTCTTCTCCACCTGCCTCATTCCTTTCTTTCTTTTCCTCTCCCTCTTTCTCTCTCTCCAGCTTTCCTTAAGTGAATTCACCATCGCCTCTCGCAACTGTTTTTATCCAGCACAGATGAGATACGGGCAAAAGGGAAGTGACGTCATCTAAGACCAGCACTCTGTGGGCCGATTGACGCCATCTTGGAGACTCGTGACCAGTAGCTGTACATTTTTATCAGGTTGGTTCTGGTGAATTAAAGACCAGCGTCCATTGCCAGAATGACACGCATGATGTCATTGGTTTTAATTGTGGAAAGTGGTAGGGGAGTGGGGTCAGATAGGAGCAATCACCATCAGCTTCCAGGGTACCTTGACTGAATTCCAGTGGACATGACCCCATGGAATCCCCATGAGAGGAGATACCTAGAGGATATACCATTTGTCTTTGACAGATAGAGAAACTGAGACTCACACTGCCTATGTCCCTACTCACAGATTTCCCAGCCCTTGAGAGGCTGAGCGAGCATTTTGAGACCCCATGCACCCGACTACAGACTCCGCATTCGGTCCTAACCAGTTACCCACTCAGCTCAGCAACCTTGTGGGCTTCATTTTGAGCCTGCCCTATATTCGAAGGTTTTTGTGCCTCAGTTCCCTCTCCAAGTGCTTTGCAGCACCCCGACACCCAGCCAATACCCAATTAAAATTATTCACAGCTAGGCTTTCAACCAACTGCCTCTCTACCCTGGGGAGGTCTCATTCCTCCTCAATGAGGAATGAAGCATTCCCTCTGTCTTAGTTAGGGTTTCACTGCTGTGAACAGACACCATGACCAATGCAAGTTTTATAAAAGACAACATTTAATTGGGGCTGGCTTACAGGCTCAGAGGTTCAGTCCATTGTCATCAAGGCAGAAACATGGCAGCATCCAGGCAGGCATGCATGGTACAGGAGGAGCTGAGAATTCTTCATCTGAAGGCTGCTAGTAGCAGACTGACTTCCAGGCAACTAGGGAGAGGGTCTTAAGGCCACACCCACAGTGACAAACCTACTCCAACAAGGTCATACCTCCTAATAGGGTTTCTCCTGAACCAATCATATACAAACCCTCACACCCTCTGAAATTGCAGAATGGGGTGGTCCGTTTCGACCGCACCCCCAGGATGGAGCACACACCTCTGAGCCACCATCACTGGGGCTCAGTGTGGGCCTCAGTGTTATTTCCTGCAAAACAGGGAACACACACAGAGGGGATATTTAACAACCACAATGGAAACATTGGGCACCAAGAGAATTCCATCAAGCAAAATTGCTAAGTCACATTGTCCAATGTTTCCTTAGCAACAATCCTCTCCTAACAACCCCCCCCCCCAGTAACGATGGCAATAGAAGAAGCTATCCTGGGTCTACATTCAGAGAAGTCTCAGACCTCAAGTCCCTGCCACATGCTATAACACCTAAGCCCCTTCATGCATCTAGAAAGGCCTTGAGACAGTGGCTCATCCCCGCCCTCAGACCCCAACCCCTTCCTAGTCGTTTTGCATTGGATGCTGGTAGGGCTGAGGATCAGCTTAGCTCAGCTCCGTTCTCTTCATGGCTACTTGCCACTCCGGGGGACCCTGAGCTTCCCAGTTCTGTAAAATGACAAGAAGCAGATATCCAACCATACTGGCTTATGGAGGGGGGTTGGGGTCTGACACTAAGCCTCCCCTGTACATGGCTGACTGTGGCCACTTCACCCAGCAGAGGGGAGGGGTGGGTGTGGGGGAGGGCCGAGGGCTAGAAGAATCACTTTGCTGCTCCTTTATTATTTTATCTTTTGAGACATAGCCTTGCTAACTATGGCCTGGAACTTGTGTTGTCAGGTCTAGCTAGAGTCGTGTGTGTGTGTGTGTGTGTGTGTGTGTGTGTGTGTGTGTGTGTGTTACTCTATATACATAGGTGTGGAAGCCAGAGCACCTCAGGTGTTACTCCTTGGATACTATCTTTCTTGCTTTTGAGCTGTGACTTCTTATTGGCCTGGAGCTCTCTTCAGGCTTAGCTAGCTGGTCAAGGGTCCATTCATCTCCAACTCCCGAGCACTGGGATTACAAGCACCCAACTTTTTTTATATGGGTTTGGGGGCTCAAACGTGGGTCTTCATGCCTGTGTGGTAAGTACTTTACCCTAAGCCCTCTCTTCAGCCCCTAGTTGTGGCGCGGTATGGGACAGTCGGTTAAGTATATGACTTCTGTAGCCCAGTCATTTGGTTTCAAACCCTGTCTCCAAGTGACTGGAGATGTAGCTTTGTGATAGAAAACTTGCCTAGGACATGTATTCTATTACCATAGCATCTGAGAGAGAGGGAGGAGGAGGGAGAGGGGAGGGGGAGAGGGAGAGGGAGGGAGAGAGGGAGGGGGAGAGGGGGAGGGAGAGGGAGAGGGAGAGGGAGAGGGAGAGGAAGTGGAAGAGGGAGAGAATTTTAATTTAAAAAATAATCCTGGAAAGAGCTGGACATGGTGGCACTCAGAGGCAGGATCTCTGAGACTGAAGCCAGCCTGGTCTACAGATCGATTTCCAGGACATCCACAGCAAAAGGAAGAGGACAAAAAGGAAGAGGAGGAGGAGGGGGAGGGGGAGGAAGGGGAAGGAGAGGAGGGGAAGAGAGGAGGGAGAAGGGGAGGAGAGGAAGGGAGGGGGAAGAGGGGGAAGGGGAGGGGAGGAGGGAGAAGGAGAGGAGGGGAGGGGAGAAGGGGGAAGGAGAGGAGGGGAGGGGAGGAGGGGGAAAGGGAGGAGAGGAGGGGAGGAGGGGGAAGTAGAGGAGGGGAGGGGAGGAGGGGAAGGAGGGAGAAGGGGAAGGAGAGGGGGAGGAGGGGGAAGGAGAGGAGGGGAGGGGAGGAGGGGAAGGAGGGAGAAGGGGAAGGAGAGGGGGAGGAGGGAGAAGGGGAGGGGGAGGAGGGGAGGAAGGGGAATGGGAAAGAAGGAGGGGAGGGGAGGAGGGGGAAGGGGAAGGAGAGGGGAATGAGGGGGAAGGGGAGGGGAGGAGGGGGAAGGAGAGGAGGAGGAGGGGGAATGGGAAGGAAGGCGGGGAGGGGAGGAGGGGGAAGGGGAAGGAGAGGGGGATGAGGGGGAAGAGGAGGGGAGGAGGGGGAAGGAGAGGAGGAGGAGAGGAATGGGAAGGAAGGAGGGGAGGGGAAGGAGGGGGAAGGGAAAGGGGAGGAGGGGAAGGGAGGGAGGGGGGAGGATGGAGGAGGAGACCAAGGGTTCTGCCTAGCAAGTAGGCTCCGTAGCTAAAAACGCAAGTGTTGTCAGGCCAGATGACCTGATTTCAGTCCCCAGAACTCAGATAATGGCAGGAAAGGACCAGCTCCCCAAATTGTCATCTAACTCCGCATACGTGCTGTGCCCACATACATACACAAATAAGCGAGTCAATACAAAATATATTTAAAATAAAATAACTAACCCTGGCTCCATGCCGCGCAGTAAACATGAAGCTGCCCGTCTCTGGACTTGGGCTCCTCCGTCTGCAGGAGAGGAATCAGCACCCGGCAGGCCTCCCGAGGTTGCTTTCTCGTGTACCAGGCCCGGAACAAATGTAAAACACGTATCGGGCCTCCGTGCCATTAAACACCTGACAGCATCCCATTCCAAATCGAGTTTGAAATGGGTCAGCCGACATCCTACAAAGTGTCCCAGAAGGCACGTCCTGAAGCCGGCAGTTGCTACGCCCCGACAAAGCCTCATTGTTTCCAGCCCCGCCAGGAACACGTGTTCCTCACCTCTGAACACAGTGCTGGAGGCTCCCGCCCTCCATCTTCCAGAGACTCTGGGTAGCCCAGGAGGCTGCCTGGAAATCCGATCCCTTCCAGCCCCTTCCCAATACCTCCATCCAGGCCACGGTGTTGCTGAGGCTCAGGCTCACCTATAAATCATTTTTAATGACAGTGTGAGAAGATTGAAGCCGCAAAGCAAATCTTACATGACGCTCTCCTCACCGGCAGCATCGAATATCCTAAATCAAATGCTTTATGGCGCTGCGTGGATGCGGGAGGGAGGGTGCGGGGGGCGGGGTGGGGGGAGCGCATAGCTCTGGGCAAAATGAAGGAACGCTATTATTGTCTGTGTCTGTGTGCTGGGGTCGCTCACTTTAGGGAATTCTTGGCTGTTATGTTTGTGGGGCTCAAGCACCAGGCGGAGGAAGCAGGACGGTTGGAGGGTCCACCAGGATTCTGGGGGAACGTTTTATACAATAAGACAGCTTGTGTTATGGGAACCAAAGCTGGAAACATGAGAAAGTTCAGTGAATATAAGCCAGGCCTGATCTGGGGTTCCTCGCCGCTCACCTGAGGGGCCCCCTTTCCCGTTCAGAGAAAGCGATACAGTGAAAATCAAACTAAAACCATAGCAAATAAAAAGAAGACTTCCTCTCCTCCCCACAAGCCCCCTCCAGAAATGGAAATTAATATGGCCGAGCTGAACTTCAGGGCTCTGATGTGTTTCCCTCGGACAAACGTGTTCCTAGCATCTCTAGGCTTTGCTCCCTGGGACAAGCCCCTGTCACCTCCCAGGTGTGGAGATAGGGGGTCATCGAAGTCCTCCCCACAGCCAGTGGCTAAGTCTCTGGCTCCTCTTCATGTCTCTTCCAGCCCTTTTCACTGTGAGACCAGGTCCTCCCCAGACCCTGAACTCTGGAGGTTTCATTTAGGGGTGTAAGAACCTTTCTCTTCTCATCATCCTGGAGAAGGGGCAGGGAGAGGGGCGTGGAGGGAAGATATGATTGGCAGGTTACTGTATAATGAAGGAAAGATGCTGTCAAGGCGCTGGGCTTATCAGAACACGCCTCCCTGGATGCTAAGGTGCCCTCGGTTTATCTCTTTATCTGTGCCACTGACACAACACGGAGGGTTGTGTCACTTCTGCCATTTAATTGCCAGAGGCAGTGCGTCACACCCTACAGGATCTGGTGCTCGATGGACCTATACTACCACAGGCACAACCATGACAGAGGAGGACTTTATCATCTCTTTCCCCTTCTTCTTCTTCTTCTTCTTCTTCTTCTTCTTCTTCTTCTTCTTCTTCTTCTTCTTCTTCTTCTTCTTCTTCTTCTTCTATTTCTTCTTCTTCTTCTTCTTCTTCTTCTTCTTCTTCTTCTTCTTCTTCTTCTTCTTCTTCTTCTTCTTCTCCTCCTCCTCCTCCTCCTCCTCCTCCTTTCCTCCTCCTTCTCTTCCTCCTCCTCCACCTTGCTCTTCCTCTTTCTCCTCATCACCCTTCTTCCTCCTTCACCTTATCCTCCCCCCTCCTCCTCTGTCATCTTTGTGCAACCCTCCCTGTCCTGTCTGTGGCAGACATCACTAATCAACTACCTCTTCTGCTGAGCCTGAGCGTGTCCCAGAATCCATCGCCACACAGAACCATGAGTACCTTATAGCAAATATGTAGGGTTGACAAATGAAACAGAGTTTCTCCAAGACCCCCCCTTTCTCCTTCCGCTGCTTTCTCCTTGCTCCCCTGACTCTAGTGCGTACAGTGGTGCTTGGTGAAGATAAAGCTCTCCTTTTTCATTTCTATTCGTGCGACCCACGTGATGAGAAGGGACTGTGGGATGGATGCTCAGCTGTATATGACACATCTGTATATACCACATCTGTATCAACTGCTCCAAAGCGCAGAAGAGAGGGTGAACAGACCACAGGAGGTAGGACTGGGTAGAGGGCTGTGTAGCACTGTCTCTTGGGCATGACATGGCTAGTTGCCCTTTGGCCCAGATCAGCTGTGACCATGTGCACAAGGCTTGCATGTGGCTGGGCTCATAAACCTTCTATCGTGGAGGGGAAGGGGGTTGATAGCACCCCCTTCTCTGAGAATCTGTAGGTGGTTAGTATGATTGCTGAGGGTGGGAGAGACATTTTCCTCAATACCACAGCCACTAGGAATATACACATGGTTCTGCAAATAACCCCTTACCCATGTTCATGTGAGCATCCCTAATGAAACGCACTTGGGTCTGGAAAAAATAGGAAAGCAGAGGGAGGGTTACTTGGGAAGGGACCTGCAGGAGGGGACAAGATGGGGTTGTGTATGTGAAAGTATCTGTGTGTCTGTGCGTGTGTGTCTGTGTGTGTGCATGTATGTGTGTGTATGTGTGTCTCTGTGTGTGTTGGGGGTAAATATGATCAAAATACATTACACATATATGAAAACACAATGAGACCCAGCATTATATATAATTAATATATGTTAGTAAAAATATTTTCAAAAGATGTGTTTGTGTAACTGGACTTGTTTCTGTTTATAAGAAGTTAGTATTGATGAGAATGGAGTTACATGTGTTACTGGCTGAATGGTAGCAACAGGCAGAGCATGGCTACACATACACACACACATATACACACACACAAACATATACACACCCCACCCTCCACACACACAACACATATGCACCCATATCTACACATATAAACATATATGTCTACACACAGATACAAACACATACCCATTTCCACACATGTATACACACATGTACACACACACAAACATACACATATATATATATACACACACCACCCTCCATATACAGAACTCACACACATAAACACACATGTCTACACACAGGCACCCCCTACTCCCCCCACACACACACTTATACACACACACACATATATACACACCCCAACATACACATACACAAACACCTATCTCCACAGAAATATAGACACATGTACACACATATAAACACACACATGCATGCATATATATGTATATATATACATGCATACACATGCCACCCTCCTCACACAGAGCACACAAACACACATAAAAACACACATGTTTCCGCACAGACACACAGACATACACATGTGCACACACATACACAAAAACACATATGCATATATATATATACCCCCACATACACACAAACACCCATATACACATAAACATATGTGTACACATAGATACGAACACTCATTCACACATACATGTACACACGTGTGTATACACACACACACACACACACACACACACAGAGCCAGTCAACTCTCCAACATCAGGGCCTGGAAGGCTGCCCCTCTGCAGCCTGCATGGTGAGCCTGGCGAGCCCTACAGACCAGAGACGAGGATACCAAAATCCAGAGGTAGCAGAGGAAAGCCGGATCCATGTAGGAAACTGACAGGGCAGGCAGCTCCGTGTCTCCTGCCAGCTCCTACTAGCTCAGTACAGCAAAGAGAGGTGGCAGACTCCTTGTCCCCTAAAGCCTTGTCAGCCTCACCCTAATGATGCCAACGTTTTGACAGAGCTGAGCAACACAGCCAGTAGGTGTGAAGTTGGAATTAATTTTCCTCTGAAGGTCAAGTGTGTTAATGAGCTCTTGGCTGGTTCGGGTTGGTGTTCCTTCTTGTTCTTTCTGCAAGAAGAAGAAAGTGGGGGAGAGAAGACATCATTTCCTAGAGCTCTGCTGTCCTTTCTTCAGAGGATGTGGCCTCTTTTCAAAGGCACAGTGGACCCGGTGGGCAGACATCTGGGCTCAGTTCCTGCTTGCCCCGAGGACCTCAAATCCCACTACATTTGGAGATGTAGCACTTGACAGAGTTAGTGTTCGAGAATAATTCATTTAAATAGATGAAAATTTAGGAAACAAAGTTGGTTGTATTGCACCTTCTGCTGATCATGTATGATTAGTAATGTCTGCCTAGGGCATAACCTAGGGTGGTTGCCCCAGAATTTGGGAATGACACCGTGGCATGATAGCTGACATGTAGAATTGTGAGTTCATGACATGTTAGTTGACTTGGTGAATTCATGACATCATGCATGTTGGCTCACAGGGTGGATTCATGACATCATGTGTGTTGGCTCACAGGGCAGATTCATGACATCATGTGTGTTGGCTCACATGGTGGATTCATGACATCATGTGTGTTAGCTGACATAGTGGATTCATGATATCATGTATGTTAGCTCACAGAGTGGATTCATGACATCATATATGTAGCTGGCATATTAGATTCATGATATCCTGCGTGTTAGCTGACATGGTGGATTCACATGCATGTTACCTGATAACATGACCTCACTCCATTTGTTCTTTGCAACATGGACGTAGTCTCCACTCAGGGCTTCAAGTTCATGATTCAGCTCTCAACACCTATCTGTACACCTAGCCATATTCCTCCCTGTGAAACCCACTGTCCTTCCCAGTGACACCCCGTAGCTCAGCGATGATCTTAAAGGCAACACATGTGCACTTTGGGGCAAAGACACACCTTAAACCAAAGTACAGGGTTTGGTTGTTGCCCTGCTGGGCATGATGAGGTTGAGACCAGATCCTCAAAGGCCTTAGGTATGAAGGGCTCATACACAGGAGAACTGGAGCTGAAGAATGTTGTGTGGGTTTTAGATGCATGTCTTGGTCTTTACGTCATCCACAGAAGCTCTGCCAAGAGAGGCCCGTGCACCAAGACGCCAACATGAAAACAGCCTCCTTCCCCGAGAAGGCCTCCCAGAGACCAGTGACCGAATAAGTAGATTATATTTTAAAAGGATGTTGTAAATCCCACCCCCATTAAAATAAAGGGGAGGAGAGGTTGCTGCCCTCCCACCATCTGACGTTCATTACCGTTTTCTCCAGCACGGCTGGAGAAGGCTGGCTTAGCAAAAGAAATTCTACAAAGAGAATGAAGTCTTCTCTCTAAGCTTGGAGGATTTGGTAGAGATAAAATCCCACTCCCCTCACTCAGTGAAGCCCCAGCAATTGCTTTGCAAGGAGGGGGGGGGATCTTCTCACGTCTATCCTCCACAGCCCGTTCATCTGCTGCCATCTCCCAAACCAAAGGATTTGTGGTCAGAAACAACTGGATACCCCTCCAATCCTGCACCTGAAGAGGAAGAAAAGCCAGGAGGGAGTCCGGCCCTCTTACAGCTTAACAGGTTCCCAGGAAGATACCCGCCTGGGAATTTAGATGCCTCTGCGTGCCAGCTTAAACCTGAGATTGGCATCTCTGCAAATTGCTAATCCAAGATGGATCCCCCCCACCCCCCGCCCCACGTTCTCCAATATGGTCGGATGATGACAGCTGGAGTCCCTGAGACTATATGCTGCATCCTGGTGCTGCGGTCTGACTTTGAAGTGTTTGCCACAGGCCGCTGGGTGGAATCCGCCCTCCCTGCTGGTGGAGCTATCTGAGGGAGGTTTGGAGAATGTTTTAGGAGGTGGGACCTACCTGGAGAAAGTAGGTTCGTGTAGATGGTCCTTAGGAGTATCTTCTCCCTCTCTACTTCCTGAATCTCATGCTTGGCACCCCATCTGCCCTAAGGAAAAGACACTGCCACTACACATTCCCACAACCATAGTGTTCTTTCTTTGTGCATGGAACCACACAACCGCACACTGTTTCTGCCGAGCTTTTGCCACAGAGATGAGAAAGGTCACGTACCGTGTCATGTGGTTCACTTTGCTTCTTCACTGAGCAAGCATTTAGTGGGTAGCACCCTGTACCAGCACTGCAGTAAACAAAGCAATGCCCCTGCCTCATGGAGCAGACAGTCTCAGGTGTTTTTGTCTACTCCCTTCATTTGCCAGCGTAAAGAGCCCTTTTTTTTCCTTCAGGTCGAACTCAACCTACATCTCAGACTACATCTGTTTACCCCAAATCATTCTGTCACAGACCCTTGGAAAAGCCAGTTGTGTTCTGGTTAGCCATCCCTTCCCCAGTGTCTCTTGTGCCTGTGACGTTCTGTCTGGTGCATATGTAGTCAGGAGCTGATGTGCCAACCTAAACACAGACAGCTTGCATTGGGGGAGTGGATGCTATAGGGTCTTAATGTATGGATCTGAAGCATTCATGTGAACTCAGGCAAATGACTTAGCTTCCCTGGTGTTATTCTGCATAGTGAGAACCATACTTAGATGCACTGCAGAGGGTTTCTTTGAACACTAAAGGATTGATCTGGAAAATCAGTTACATAGATCAATAGCTAGGTGATAGCAGGGATGCCAATTGATGAGCCTCTAGTTCTATTGTATTGAGCACACGTTTAAAGAAAGATCCCCCCACCTTGATTAAAGGGGGAAAAAAAACTGCTGAGCATTTTGTTACAGAGATGAAGATTCCATTAGCATTTCCAGTGGTTCATTTCTGCATTTGTTCGGTGAGCAAGCATTTAGTGAGCAGAGCCCTGTCCCAGCATGGGGGCACAGCCTCGTGGAAGAGCCACAAGTGACTGACATTGGCTGTCACCAGTGTCTGGGTCTCTTTTCCACGCTAAGAAGAGATGCATCCCAACCCCTTTGCGTTTGAGGACGGGTAAGATGTAGGCTGTGAGCAATCAGTATGGACAGAAGTGAGATCGGAGCTGCCCGGAAGAGGCTCAAGCCAACTGACGCACCTGGAAAGGACCCTCCCTCGGCCTTGGGTTGAGCTGCCTGCAGGCTGTGCAGTGTGCTCCCGCTCCCCAGCTTGTGTGAGCTGTCTCCCATGCTGGGGTGGGCTCTGGTGATGTAGTTGCCTTTGAGTCATTTCCGCTCATATAAGTAAGCTCAGTGAAACTCATTGGTTCACCAAGTTGGACATATGATTGGAAAACCATAGCTTTGATCTGTTGTGGTCTTCCTTTCTGAGGTGAGCAGATGTGTGTGTGTGTGTGTGTGTGTGTGTGTGTGTGTGTGTGTTGTCTCCCTAGAAAAAATCCGTCACACAACAGCTGCACAAAGCCATCAGCCTCTAGCACGTGCCAATCCGATGAACTCAACTCAGTATTCGAGTTTCCCTTTCTCAGAGGAGTCCAGCTGACTGCCGAGGATCTTAATGTGGATTCTCTTCTCAACGCCTATCCACATGCAAACGACAAAGAGATTCCTTTCTTCCTTTTCTTTGAGTACAAGAAGCCAAAGAAAAGCAACGGATTTCCAGCCAGAGGGTTTCCTCTGGGACTGTTGATTTTATTGTTTGAAGTGTCCACGCATGCGTATAGTATATTGTGCTTTGATCAAATCCACGTGCACTCTCCCCTCTCGGATCCCTTCCATATTCTCTCCATCACCCTCCCTTCCAACTCCATGCTCTGTTTTTTTTTTCTAAGCCCACTGAGTCCGCTTGCTGCTGCTGCGCGCTGTGTGTGGCTGTGCATTGGGCAACCTCTAGGGTCCTCCTCATCCCCGATGAAAACTGACATCCTTCCTTTCCTGGTAGCCTCCAGTTGTCAGTATCTCCTCAACCCAGCAGTGGGATTTTATGGCTCCCTTCCCTCTCGATGCTGGGATTTGGGCTGGCTTGATCTTGTGCAGGTTTTATTCACCCGCAGATGCTGGGCATTGTGTGTGCAAAGGAAAAGGTACTGCTCTCCGCAGTCCTCCGATCCCTCCGGCTGTTACAACACTCCTGCGACTACCTTAGTTGCTTTTCTATTGCTGTGGTAAGATGTCCAAGGCAACTTACAGAACAAAAAAGCTTATCATCGGGCTCCTTACAATTTCATGGCCGGGAGCATGGCAGCAGGCAGGCAGGCTTGACACTTGAGTCACAGCTAAGACCTCACATCTTGAGAGAGGACCACAAGGCAATGAGAGCGAACTGAGAGAAGTGTTGGCTTTCAAAACCTCAAAGCCCATGCCCCACCCCCCACCCCCTGAGAGACACACCTCCTCCATCAAGGCCACACCTCTTACTCCTTTTCAAACAACTACAGACCAGGCATTCAAATACCTGAGCCTATGGGGTGGTGGGCATTCTCCTTTAAACCTCCACGTTCTATGCCCTGGCCCCGATATACTAGTAGCCATCTCATAATGTAAAATGCATTTATCCCAACTTCAAAAGTCCCCACAGTCTTTCACCGTCTCACCACTGTTTAAAAGTCCAAAGTTTTTCCTGAGACTCAAGGCAATCTCTTAATTACAACTCCCTGTAAAATTAAAAAAAAAATTATATACTTTCAACATACAATGGCGCAGAATATACATTATAATTCCCGAAGTGGAAAAATCGGGGAGTAGTGAGGAAATTCCAGATCAAACAAGGCTGAAACCCAGCAGCACAAACTGTGAATCCTGTAGCTTCGCGTCTGACATCAGGACGCTTAGATGTGGTTCTCCTCCTTCGGCTTTGCTGTCTGCAGCACCTCTTGATATCTGAGGCACAGCTCGTAGCCTGATACCCGCATGTCTATGCTGGGTTCTTGATGGGACCGTGAGGCCTGAGTGGAGACTACGAATGCCTCCTCAGTGTCTGGAAACTTCCGTTGGAACTGGGTGAAGAGTACAGACCAAGGGGCCAGGACCTTAAACAGAAAAATAATACCTGCTTACATAAAATGAAGAAAAGGATGCACACAAATCATTGCAGAGTCCCGGTTACTTGACCCTCTTAGAAACTTTAATTGCTGGTAATGGGCAGCCTGTCGGCTGGTATTTTATTAGCACTAATAGATTTTTGCAGGACATTTCTCACTCTACTCTGCAAGAGCCTCAGGAATTCATTAAATATTTAGAAGTAGTGCTCAGAGTTGTTCAGTTAAAGATGCCCCTTCTGAGGAGGTTTCCCGCAAGTTAGAGACGCAGGGAGAGGAGGCCAGCACTGGGATGGATGCTCCCTGTCAGCTGGGCAATCAGAACCAAGAACGTTGACCAAGTGCTTGCTGCGCGCTGAGTGCTGTGCTCAGTGCTTTGTGTCTGTGTGTTAAAAATAAAGGGGCTCAGCCAGGCATGGTGGCACACGCCTGTAATCCCAGCACTTGAGAGGCAGAGGCAGAGGCAGAGGCAGAGGCAGAGGCAGAGGCAGAGGCAGAGGCAGAGGCAGAGGCAGAGGCAGAGGCAGAGGCAGAGGCAGAGGCAGAGGCAGGCAGATTTCTGAGTTTGAGGCCAGCCTGGTCTACAGAGTGAGTTCCAGGACAGCCAGGACTACGCAGAGAAACCCTGTCTCAAAAAACCAAAATAATAATAATAATAATAATAATAATAATAATAATAATAATAAGGCTCAAGAGATGGCACATCAGGTAAAGGCACTTTTCAGTCAAGAACAATGACATGAATTCAATCCCCCAGGATGCACAGGATGGAAAGAGAACTGACTCTCACAAGTCTTCCTCTGACTGCCACATACTCACTATGGTACACTCATGGGCATGTATACACAGTAGATAGGTAGATGGATGGATAGATAGATAGATAGATAGATAGATAGATAGATAGAATTATAGATACATAGATACACAGAATAATAGAATGATAGATAGATACATTCATATATATGTGCATCCATAATAGATACATAGATAAGATACACAGGTACATAGTTATATAGATACATAGATACACAGAATAGAATGATAGATAGAATTATAGATAGATACATAGATAGATACATAGATATACAGATAGAATAATAGAATGATAAATAGATACATACATACATACATTCATATATGTACATCCATACATAGATAAGATACACAGATACATAGTTATATAGATACATAGATACATAGATATACAGATAGAATAATAGAATGTAGATAGATAGATAGATAGATAGATAGATAGATTCATTCATACATACATACATACATACATACATACATAGACAGACAGATACATACAAGCATGGGTAGGTTACTGAGTGGGTGGGTAGATGGATGAATGGATGGATGGATGGATGGATGGATGGATGGATAAATAGACAGGTAGATGTAAATACTAAAGCCAAGGATTCCACAGTCTCTGATACTTGCTCATTTAAGGGGGGAAACTGAGGCTTCAATTTCAAATGTGGTCCCTACACATGGACTATGGATCAGTGGAAAAGGAGTGGAGGGATGCTGGCCATGAGGAATTGACCGACGAGGGCTTCTGGTTCCCTGTGTGGCCTTGAGCAGGATATTAAGCCCTCCTGAGATGTAGTTTCATCTTTATAGAGATAAATTCTTCATTTGACAGGTGAGGGGATGAAGTTACAGTCAGAGAAGGCAAAAGAGAAAAGTCAGAACTTGCAGTATGGTCTCAGACTTAGCCTAATTATTTCTCTCTACGTAACTAATGTATCAGTTGGGTTTTCTAGAGTACACATGCTCATGTACACACACACACACACACACACACACACACACACACACACTTCTAGAAGTTCAATATGCCAACTGAGCCACACTACCTACACATAATTTTTAAATAAAAGATACCAGTAGAAAATGTTCTAGAATCTGCACCTTCTGATCTGTAGAAGCATATATAGCTCCTTCATTGACTTTCTTTTCTTTTCTTTTCTTTTCTTTTCTTTTCTTTTCTTTTCTTTTCTTTTCTTTTCTTTTTCTTTTTCTTTGTTTGTTTGTTTCAGCCATAAAACGTGATAATGATGATTAGTGTAGCCTGGTTCTGGTATCTGAACATCTAGCTTCCAATTAGTGGTGCTGTTGAGGGAGTTCATGTGTCCATTGGGAAGCGGAACCTTGCTGCCAGAAGCACACCACTTGGGGTAGGCTTTAACAGTTTCCACCACGTCTACTTCACTCTCCCTACTTCCTATTTGTTGTTGAAGGTGTGATTGCCTGTCTTTCTGCCTCTGCTGTCTGTTGCCATGGTTCCTCTACCAGGATGGACTCTCCCTCTAGAAAATTAGCCAAACTAAACTCTCTCTTCCGTAAGTGGCTTTTGGTTGTGGTGTTTTATCATAGTGGCACAAAGGTAACATTTAATACACCCAAGTTGGAGTGGAGCATGTATGCAGATGCAAATGCTGGGGGTGCGGGGAATACCTCAGATATGAAGACAATGCAGGAGCTGGGTGGCTGGTACAGCACAGAAAAGTATCTGCCTCTTCTTCTCCCCCTCCTTTACCCTTCCTTCCTTCCTTCCTTCCTTCCTTCCTTCCTTCCTTCCTTCTTCATTCCTTCCTTCAAAGAGCCAACAGGTGATTGTGCACAACCTTTGGCTGTCCAATGTTTCACTGATCCACAGTGTTCAATTATGGAACATCCCAGCATGTTGGGCATTGCTATAGGCAAAGGATGCACACAGCAAACATGATGAAGAGGTGCGGATGATGAAGATATGATCAGGCCATACTATCTGGACATGTGGGAATATCACAACAAAAAAAGAAAAACCATTACAGAGAAACCAGGTTTTATTATTAATATACCCAAATCAAATTAATGAACAACAACAAAAAAACATAACAGGGGAAGTACATTAGTAAGCATAGATAGTAGCTGTTTGTTATTGCTATTACTCGTGATTAGAAACAATTGATTTCACCTGCGGTGCCCTTAGTCATGGATACTTTTCAGTCCATGTGTAAAATTGTAACAACCAAAGAGTCTTTCCTTGGAGGCTCTTTCCCTACTTTCAACATTTATTCTACAAGTGTTTGTTGAAGTAGAATTGTGTAGCAGATGCTATGCTAGCTGCTGAGGTAACAATACTGAACAGGGTCCATTTTATCACCCCTCTACATGTGTGAGTCTTACATTAGTGTGGGAGAGAGACACCACATAAGCAAGCAAAAATATTGTCGCATGGTAGTAAGAGCTGTGAAAAAAAATATAAATAATGGACTTGGGCGAATGATGGAAGGTAATTTTAAATGAGGAAATTGAGAAAAAAAACCTCATTAATGGGTGATTTTTAAGTCAACATCCAAAGGAAGATGGAGAATGAACTAGAAAGATAATTGGAGGGAAAAGCAATCTGGGCAGCTGGAGAAACAAACTCAAGGACCGCTGGAGCCAAGCCTGGCGGTGCGCGTCTGCAATCTCATCTCCTTGGAAGGTTAGAGCAGGTGAGTGCAGGTTCGTGGCCTGCCGCGGCAATGGCGTCTATCTCAAGATGTCAAAGAAGGCTCGGGATGCAGCTTCCCTCCACAAGACCCTTGGTCCAATCCCCTCTCTCACAAGACTGTGGTAATGGAATAAGACGAGTGTATTTGAAAACAGTAAGTTCGGAAATCTACAGATGGGTACATGGCAGAGAAGAAGAAAAGGAGCCGAGGTTGGAAGACGCTGAGGGAAAGGGCCACCAGCAGTGTTCCGCAGTGAGCCTCATTTGCCCAGTCTCTGTGATGTCTTCATCTGGAAGCCTCCTCATCTTCCCTGAAAGAGCGCAAGCCAACAGAGTCTGCTAACCTAATGAACTGCGAAGTTTATTTGGCTCTAGACATTAGTTCCCGAATTGTGTCAAGGATTTGAAGAATTCACAAGGGTGCATCGACCACTTTAGATTTTGTGAAGAAGCACAGGCAATACTTAAATGTTGTGGGACACACGCGGATACTTTTCAGGCCATGTGTAAAAGTGTAAAACTCATCTTTCGAAGTGCCCGTTTCAACAGTAAGTTGGGGGTCATTCATTTTGCTCTAGATTCACTTTCTCTCACAGGTGTGTAGTCACTACTGCTTTCTTTGGCTAGAATGGTATGACTCACTTCATTCACCTTCGTGATGTTCAAAGTGGGTCTCTGCCATTTAATAGGTGTGCTTAGGCCACTTATACTTAGTGTGAGTATTTATATCTTGAGATTTGAGCCTGACACTTTGTTGCATGTATTCTTCCTGTTCTCTCTGCTTTTTACCCCTGGTTTTCCTTCCCTGCCTTCTTGTAGACTACTCAACATTTTTTAATATTCCACCTTCACATATCCATGTTATTTTTGAGGGATCTCTGTATAAATGTTTGTTGTTTCCTCCAGGCACGAATAGATATTATTTCTTTTTTTTTCTTTTTAATTGTCTATATTCTTTGTTTACATTCCAAATGATTTCCCCTTTCCTTGTTCCCCCTCCCCCATAAGTCCCATAAGCCCTCTTCTCTCTGCCTGTTCCCCAATCACTTCTCTAGCCCTCCCACTTCTCTAACCTGCTAATCTCCTACAATGCTGCATCAAGCCTTTCCAGGACCAAGGCCCTCTCCTTCCTTCTTCTTGGGAATAATTTGATATGTGAGATGTGTCTTGGATATTCAGAGCTTCTGGGCTAATATCCACGTATCAGTGACTGCATCCCATGTGTGTTCTTTTGTGAATGAGTTACCTCACTTAGGATAATAATTTCCAGTTCCAACCATTTGCCTAAGAATTTCATAAATTCATTGTTTTTGATTGCTGAGTAGGATCCTGCTATACCACTCCTGGGCATATACCCAGAGGATTATAAGCATGCAATAAGGATACATGCTCCACTATGTTCATAGCAGCCTTATTTATAATAGCCAGAAGCTGGAAAGAACCCAGATGTCCCTCAATGGAGGAATGGACACAGAAAATGTGGTATATTTCTTTGTATATAGAATGTATAGTTGTTAGGTCTTTTCTTTACAAATGTGACAGCTCTTTATGTCTTCCACAATTTTTGATTTTTGGAAGTCTGAATCAGTTGGTTATTTCCCCATGCATAAGAAATGGATTCTACCTGGCTGTTTCAATTCTTTGCTTGTGTGGGCAGTTACGTTTTGTAAGGTTGACAATGGTGTGTCTATAGGTACTTTGTTATATTATTTATGTTTGAGGCTCACTGTATTTCTCCATGTTGTGAGAATTCCTTTTCTGGGTGTGCTGGTTGGTTTTGTGTGTCAACTTTACACAGGTTGGAGTTATCCCAGAGAAAGGAGCTTCAGTTGGGGAAGTGCCTCCATGAGATCCAGCTATAAGGCATTTTCTCAATTAGTGATCAAGGGAAGGCCCAGCCAATTGTGGTTGGTGCCATCCCTGGGCTGGTAGTCTTGGGTTCTATAAGAAAACAAGCTGAGAAAGCCAGGGGAAGCAAGCCAGTAAGAAACATCCCTCCATGGCCTCTACATCAGCTCCTGCTTCCTGTCCTGCTTGAGTTCCAATCCTGAAGTCCTTTGGTGATGAACAGCAGTGTGGAAAGTATAAGTTAAATAAACCCTTTCCTTTCCAACTTGTTTCTTGGTTACAATGTTTGTGCAGGAATAGAAACCATGACTAAGACACTGGGCAAATGCCCAACTCTTAGAAGTCCCCCAAATATCATTCTGCTAAAGTCCAACTTGGAAAGACAATGAGTCTGTTAGGCTTCCTTATAGAGCATTGTGAGGGGGTGATCTCTGAAGTTTAGGTGATATCAGAACAGCCATACCCAGAAAGCCTCACCCCAACGTGGATGGTGTCTTTCCCTAGCTGCATAGATGGAGTCTCCCCTTTGGTTAAACATCAACAGCCTATATACTATAGTACCTCTGGGGATCACGGGACCAAGGGCTATTAGGATAGAGCTACCATATAACTAGGCAGAAGGAACAGCTAGAATCTCAGGTGAGGATCGTTACCTTCCCCACTTTATGAGGAGCTCAACCTGTGGGAGGGGAGTTCTTGCAAATAATTGTAGCTATTCTGATGAAGGCATTCATTGGTTGTTACAACTCCAAAGACAGAGTTTACGACACTCAAGAACATAGATTTGCATCATTTTCCAAATTGATGGGATTGTTTTCCTCTGTTAATTTCTTCAAAGAATTATTTTCAGTTTCATGCTCTCCTCTGGAACTTTGAATGAACCTGACATTAGATTTCTGTTGTTCTTGTTGTTGTTGTTGTTGTTGTTGTTGTTGTTGTTGTCTAGCAGGTTGTCAACACTCTATTCCTTTTTGGAAATATCTCTCTGTTGTTTAGATTGTCTCTGTGGACTTGCCTTAAAGCCCATTTCTTCCTTGCTCCCACAGGACCTTTCCCTTGGGCTTCTTGCTCAGGGTAGTATTTTTTCACCACCACCCAATTCCCATCCAGCTCATTTGTGTGTCTTCTCCCTCTTTCCTGAGCCTTCCATTGCTTCTTTCACTTCAAGGAACTTCCCAGGGCTTGTGTCCTCTTTGGTTTGACATCTGTTGGTTGTCATCTCCTATTTGCCTTGAGATTTTCCTGCTTTGGGTTTGTAGAGCAATTCTGTGCTATATGCTAGACATTTTTAGTACAAGGTTGTACAGCTCCGGTTTTAATTTCAATCTCCTGTTTTTGCAAGAAGCCAAACTGCGGAGGTTCTGGCTGACTTCTGTGCACCCCGGTTTGAACAGCGATTGAATTTTCAAATCCTTGGCAACACTATCCTAGTATCCTGTGTGCTACCTAGAGGCCAATAGGAAGCCTGGGCGGTATTTTCTTCTATAGCTTAATTCTTAAAGATTGTTCCCCGTTGCCTCCCCCCCCCCTTGACTCTGCTTACTTTCATTCACGGTTTGTTTGAGGGCATGCCAAGGACTTCATACAGAGTTAGTCAGTTTCTTTCATATTTCAGGCAGATGATTGAAGAATCCCTGTGGGTGGCTCTCTCCTCTCTATAATCCTTGCCTCTCTTCATCTCCCATCAGGGTGAGGAGGATCCACCAAGCCATGCTTGCTGTCACTTGGGGGGGCAGTTAAGGAGGTCTGTGTTGTCATGGTAAGAGTAGGAAGCATCATGTCTGCAGAGAGAGACATGGGGAAGAGAAGGTCCACAGGGCTCCAGGCCACAGCAGGACTTGATGAGCAGGGAGAGGAGGGTGCCCCATGATTGTGTCTCTTTCGCATCTTCCTCTGTTCACAGAGGAGGGGCTTAGTCTCACACAGTTCTCTCTGACTTGAGCACTAGAGTCAAATAACGTGGCTGGCCTTCTGACCTCTCCCTGGTCTTTAGCTGGAGAATTTACCTTTCCTTCCCTCCCTTTCATTTCCCATCCTTCCTTGGAGCATACGTGAGTGTGCATGTGCATGAGCATGAGCGCGTGTGTGGGGTGTGTGTGTGTGTGTGAGAGAGTGTGTGCCTGTGTGTATGCACTTATGCGTGTGCGTGTGTGCCTGTGCATGTGCATGCATGAGCATGTGTGAGTGTGTGCATGTGCATGTGTGGGTGCACTTGTGTGTGCACACAGGTGTATATGTGTGTGTTCTGGTATGTGCATGTGTGAGTGTATGCATGTGTACATTCACGTGTGTCTGTACCTGTGTGTGAGTGTGTGCATGTGTGTATGCACTTGTGTGTGTGTGCTTGTACATGTGCATGCCTGTGTGTGGATGAATGTGTGCATGTGCATGTGTGTGTGCATGTGTGTATATGTGTGTGTGTGTGTGTGCTGGTGTGTGCATGTGTGAGTATGCGCATGTGTGCTCACGAATGTGTCTGTACATGTGTGTGTGTGTGAGTGAGTGTGTGTATGTGTGTGTGTGTGTGTGTGTGTGTGTGTAGATTCACATTGTTTGGTGTTTCCGAGTTGTGGCTGTTCTGATGTCTAAATTAGCATCTATAGGAAACTGTAGCTTCACATCTGCCACCCTTCTCTCGTGCTCTCAGTGTGGTTTCAGATGCATAGTCACAGGGCCCAGCTGTTTAGTAGGAGTAATTGTGCAATGAAGTAAACTGTCCCTTTGCCCCTCTCTAGTCCCTGAGAGAATCCCACACCTGGAGATACCGGTATGTAAAAAGCAATGTCTCAAGAAAATCCTCAGCGTCGCCGTCACAAGTCCGAGTCCAAGTCTGGGAAGTCATGTGGTGTCCCAGCTAAACCTACCTCCTTAGCGTGGGTTCTGCTTAAGGATGGTGCTGTAGCCATTTTTTTTCTTTCTTTCTTCCTTTCCACCTTTGTATGTCCTGTTTCCCAGTCCCCAAACAATGCCAGCTCGGTAGATCATAAATAGTGAAGTACCTTGCTGGTGTTAACAGCCTAGTGAATGGAATTATTAGCCACTTCCTGGAAATAATTACCCGGGCACTAAAGTCGCCGCCGTGAAGTTTGAAAAGTTTGGGTTCCCCCAATGTGGAAGGAGGGACTGTGTAAACCCAGAAGTAGTGGATTAACCCAGAGAGAGCTGAGAGGGCCGACCAGACGCCTTCCAGAGTGTTGATAGAGGAGGGGAGGGGGAAGAGACACAGAAGAACACAAGACCCCACGCTGTCATGCTGGTCCATTACAAAAAGAATCCGCTCTCAGCTCAGCTTTGTCCACACAAAGCTTTTTATCTCAGGGGCTCAGAGAGCTTTGTTGCAGGTAAAGATTCCCGTCTCCTGCTGAGTGTGGGAGAGATCAGGGTCAGAGAGATTAGCGGAGACGCCTAGTTAAGGTCACAAGGGCGGCAAAGTAGACTCACAGAGCGGCCAGTAAAGGCGTTTGTCTGCTGACTATTGTATCAGTCTAAGAGGCCTGGTGTGGAGGACAAGGGTCCAGGAGGAGACAGGAGCTGGCCAGAGACAGTGCATCTTAGCTGAGTGTCATCTCAGAAGGAACTGGGGAGGGGGGCTGCTGTTAAATATGGTCTCCTTTGTTACCCGGATCTCATGCTGGGGCATCAGCAGTCCGTGCAGGGTTTACACTGCCCACAAGAAGAAGACAAAGGAGGAAGAGGAAGAGGAGGAGGAGGAGGAGGAGGAGGAGAGAAGAGGAGGAGGAGGAGGAGGAGGAGGAGGAGAAGGAGGAGGGGAAGAAGAAGAAGAAGAAGAAGAAGAAGAAGAAGAAGAAGAAGAAGAAGAAGAAGAAGAAGAAGAAGAAGAAGAAGAAGTCGTCTCCTGGAGGGCTCCAGGAGGTCGCCTAATTCTTCCTGAGTTTTTCTGGCTTTCAGGTGGTTCATCTGAGGAAACTGAGTATGCAGTCCCATCTCTCTAACACCATACGGTTCAAGGTGGTCTCAAGACCTAGGTGAGAATTCGGGAGGAGGAGTTGCTGCAGAGGCTTGTGGGAGCCTGGGGGGGGGGTGAACCTTGGACCTGCCGTGGTTTTGAATGGGATCTCCAGACAAGGCACTTCCTAACTCTGTGTTTTTGCAAGGGATATTGATCTGGTCCCTCCCTGTTGGTTTCTTATGAAAACTCAGCTATGAATGACAAAGACCCCAGTTTCCCTTCCAGAAAAACCCTGTTGCCCATGGAATCCCTCTCACGGCATCCACGCGGCACGTGAATTTAATGTGTGGATTGCAGAGCCTTGTGCCTGGGATTGTTCATCCCTCTTGGCTATTTTTGTGGCTGTAGTGCTGTCTGCTCAGATGGCCAGGCCTAGCTTAGAAGCAATGGAGTCAACTCACTTCTTGCAATTACCATTGCGGTTTATCCCAAGCCAACTGGATCCCAGTATTTCCAGATACAGTGCAGAGCACTCAGGGTTTTTTAGATAAACGACAAGCAGGTGATACTTCACTTAAATCTGTTCCAAATGCCCCATGGGCTTCACTCGCCTGGCATCACGTATTCGCTACAGGCAGAAGACAAGCTAGGCCCCGGGTCTATCAGTCCCGCTTCTAGAATGTTCTGTCATCCCTGTTCTATCTGCATGCAGGAAGGATACATTCTGTGATTCTGGCTTCTTTTCTTCTCCCTTCACATAGGAGAAATGAGGTTAGTCACACTCACAGTTCAGGGCGCTGTGAATCAGTTCCCAGGCTCTGGGTAGCATAATGCATTGAGATGGGGAGGAAAAGAAATTTGTCATGTAAGAAATTATGTAAGATTACAGAGATGGTGTGTGTGTGTGTGTGTGTGTGTGTGTGTGTGTGTGTGTATGAGAGAGAGAGAGAGTTCTAGAAAGTCCCAGGAGCAGAACTCAGATAAGAAGCGGCAGAACTTACCTGGAAATTTCTAGACAGCTCCATCCGCACTGAGAGGAGCAATGAGCAGACAGGTCTGAGCCTCAACAGTGTGGGCTGGAAGGTGGACTGGTTTACAAGCCAAGGCTGATGAAACCCTCCTGGGGCTTGGGGTTGTTCTGGTTGTGCCAGCCCCCTGCCCCCTCCACATGTAATTAATCTTGAAACATAGGACAAGAGAGAGTAAATGACATTCTGAAACCTGTTCTGTTCAGTGTCTCCTCCGTGTGCGCAACAGACAAAGCACTGTCGAGTTTGGCAGAAAGATAGGCAAATGGATAGGTGATAGATGGACAAGAGAGATACACAGGTAGACGCACAGAGACAGACAGACAGATAATAGATGATTGCTAGATGATTGATAGGTCATAGATGGATAAATGATAGATTATAGATAAATATAAGAGGTGAATGGATGGGTAGATAGATTATAGACAGATGATAGATATGAGAGATGGATAGATAGATAATAGAGATGATAGACAGATGATAGATAGATGGAAGGATGGATGGATAGATAGATAGATAGATAGATAGATAGATAGATAGTATACTAATTAGTTTTTGTCAACTTGATATGAACTAGAATCATCTGGAAAGAAGGAACCTCAATTGAGAAAATGCCTTCATCCTATTGGCCTGTAGGACATTTTCTTAATTAGTGAGTGATGGGGGGAGACCCAGCCCATTATGGGCGGGGCCACACCTGGGCTGGTGGTCCTGAGTTCTATAAGAAAGCAGGCTGAGCAAGCCATGGGGAGCAAGCCGGTAAGCAGCACCCCTCCATGGCCTCTGCATCAGCTCCTGCCTCCAGGTTCCTGCCCTGCTTGAGCTCCTGTCCTGACTTCCCTCAGCATTCAAAAGAACGTGACCTGGGAGTTGTAGAATAAAATAAACTGTTTCCTCCCCAAGTGGTTTTTTTTTGGCCAGAATGTTTTATAACAGCATCAGAAAGGAAACCAGGCGTAGATAAAGAGACAGGCAGCTCATAAGAGATAGATGATAAGCCGGGCAGTGGTGGTGCACTCCTTTAATCCCAGCACTTGGGAGGCAGAGGCAGGCGGATTTCTGAGTTCGAGGCCAGCCTGGTCTACAGAGTGAGTTCCAGGACGGCCAGAGCTACACAGAGAATCCCTGTCTTGAAAAACCAAAAACCAAAAACCAAAAAAAAAAAAAAAAAAAAAAAAAAGAGATAGATGATAGCTATAGTGACATACAGACTTCATGCGTACATACATATACATACATGTTATTGTCTGTTGCCCCCCCCCCGGCATGCCTAACCCATGTGTTAAGGACATTAACTACACCTGTGCTTGAGCACACTGCTCCTACCAAGTCAAGGAAGCGGAAGCGAATGCTAGGAAATCCATGGGGACTGGAAGCTCCCTCCCTCAGCCTCTCTGATTCTGTGTCCCCCGCCCCTCCCCCCTCCTGCTCCCTCCCCTCCCTTCCTGCTCCCCAACCCTTGCTTCTCTTAGCCTCTCCTCTCCTGGCAGTAGGAGGCTCCTTTCCCAGCCTGTTCCCTTGGGGCCCTACAGAACCTTTTTACTTAAACATATATTGACCTAAGCCTTACTCCTCTGGATGAATTATACCACCACCAGCAATCTGCAAGACATAAATCAACCCGCAACCCCAGGCAACTGTCTGCCGAAGGCACAGGGATGGAGAAACCATTGCCTTCTGCAACCCGGTGGACAAGGGTCTCTAAATTTTGTCCCCTGACAGCTCTTTCCTCACCTGGCTCATTTCTCTGCCTCTCCTCTGCCCAGTTTCATCTGGCTCGCTCTTCCCTCCCGTGTGAAGGACAGAGACAAAAGGGCTCCATCAGGGTTCAAGAACTCAAGAAGACAGGAAAAGCCTCCTCCATTCTGATGCCTCACACCTGAAGGCAGTCTGTATTCCTGTCCCCACCAGTTGGCTGAGCCAATGAACGTGTCACAGGGGCAGGACGCTGACTGTGACGGCAGTTACCAGCCTCAAGGTCGCAGAATCTCTTGAGGTCATGCTAGGGTCCTATTTATTCTCCTTTCACAGGTCTCTACAGCAATGCCAGCCAAACTAAAGACTCACTGTGCTCTGGGGAATGGATAGGATCTGCATGGGCCCTGGCGAGCGTTTCTGTCTTTGTGGATATCTTTCTTACCCCACCACCTTTGCTCTGTGACCTGCTCTGGTATTGCTTAGCTGTGCTGAGTTGGGGTCATGGACTCAGATTAGTGTATTAGCTCAGTGCGAGAGCCCCTTTCCTTCTCCCCTGTGATTTGAGATCTTTTTCTATCTTGTTTTAATGAAAAGCAGCTTTTAATAGCTGATCTGATGAATTTTGTGAAATATTAGCAAATATTAGCTATCCCACTCAAGTATTTGGAGTTCATAACTCACCCTCGCTTTTACCCTTACTGTTCTCGGAAGATCAAGACAGCCCGCCCCCCCCCCCCCCCGCAGATGTCGGAGACCCCAATCTAGGTCTCATAATGTTTCCCATGAAACAGAATGATTGCGAGAGCTAGAGAAATGCCTGTCAGTAAAGTGCTTACCTTGCAAAGCAGATCAACCCATTTGTCAGATGAGAAAACTGAAACCCAGGAGCACAAGGCTCCTACCACTGGGGCAGCATCAGAACAGGCAAAGGTTCCAATAAGGGTCATCACAGGCAAAGCCTTTGAAAACAATAACCCACAGGCTGGGCGTTTTTCCATGCATCAACTTCTGGAATCTTCCCTGGAACTGTATGAGGCCAGGTCTAGAAATATGTCCATTGTATAGATAGATAAACTGAGAGTCCTGGAGCTGAAGTATTAAGACTTGAGTCATGAGGAGAGGTGGTGGCAAGGACCCCAAGTCAGACTGGCCTAAGTCTAGAACTGCTCATGGCTGCTCCTCTGTAGAGGATCCATCATACAGTCCTTAGACTTTCCTAACCTAAGACTAGAGACCCTCCTATCTAAAAAAAATTCAGGTTGGGGGTCTGGGGGCTTTGTGAACCTTTGAAAATATAATTTTCAGATATGTACATCTTTTAAAATCACTTTTTAAAATGTATGTGTGTATGTCTGTACATATCACAACTATACAGGTATCCATGGAGGCCAGAAGAGTGCCTCAGGGTCTTTGTGCTGGAGTTAGAGGCACAGGTGAACTGGCCAGTGTGGGTACTGGGAAACAGACTCAGGTCCCCTGAAAGAGCCATCTCTCCTAATGGGCACGCTTTGAGCGTGAGCCTATAGTTATCTCTATCATAAAAGGAGCCGAGCACCCCGGCTTAAAACCACAGCTTGGGCAGCTGCTATATTTGAAGCACTGAAGTGTGGGTAGGAAAACACTGAACAGCATCCGTCCATCGGAGCCAGGCCTACCCGTCTGGCCGAGGCGCTCATCTGCACAGTTCTTTTTGATTCTGAAACCCCATGTCTCACTCCCTGGGTGTAGGGGGGTGGGTGGGTGGGTGGTGACAGAGTAAAACCAAACAAGCAAAGGGGAGCATGATTTCAAGCCATAAATATCATAGAGTCAGGAGCCAGTGAGGTCTGGAAGACCAGAGATTGTCCAGCTTGCCCGGGATCAAAGGGAGGACGGACGCAGCTCCTCTCCGCCAGGGCAACCATGTCAGCGGCATGGGGCGGGGCGGGGAGAAGTCAAGAGGGGACTTTCTTTGAAGTTTCAAGATAAGAGCTAGCTCCACCTTCCATTAACGTGAAAGTCTTTTGCTCCAGGATTCAGGGGAGTGGGTGCATCTGACTGCGTATGCAAGGGCTTCAGAAGGAATTATCAACTGACATAGACACATCTTTGGCTACAGGATATGTCTGGACTGACCAGGGAACTCTCATGGTTCTTAATCCTCAAAAGACCTGGGGCCCAGAGTCCTGATGACAGTTTTTCCGTGTTTGTTCCCCGCGGTGGTGGCCACTCCTGTATAGACTGGGACTGTGTGGTTGAGAAGCCGAGTGGACAGAGCCCTGGGGCTGGGCGAGTTTGGGTAAGTTTGGGCAAGTGTGCTCAACCTCTTTGAACCCGAGTTTCCCTGCAGGTCCCAGTAGCCGCCCCTGTACCTGAGGTTCATCTGAAGCGAAATGAGATTACACAACCCAGCGATATTCTTCCCACAATGTGGGTTGCATAAGAACATGCGGGAAAGCTGAGCTAATCTCCAAGGTCTGAGCGAGCTCTGGAGGCCAAAGGCCAGATCACGTGATGCCTTTTGCACGACTACTAATTCCCCTCTGCTTTAAGTGCAATAGACAAAGGTTAAGGACCCCCTACCCACACACCGTCCTATCTCAAGGCAAGCCCAGACAGCTCACAGAAGCCTCCCAGCAAGCTTAGACCCTGGGAAGCTTTTCTGTGTCCCAGTTTCTGTGAGCCTAAGTGAAGACATTTTACTGATGTTTAATCGTAGTAGATACATTGTATCAGTCGGAACAGAAGCCTGTGCTTTCTAAGTACTTGATGGTTTTAGCTTTATATATGCCCAAACTCCATTTAACCAGCAAGCCATCAATTCATTAATAATAATTAATTAATGCATCCACACTTTGTTAACTGTAATCTATTTGTTTTTTTTTTTTTCATTTTTATTACGTGTATCTGTGTGTGGATTTGTGTGCCATTTTTTTATACAGTATTCTAGAAGGCCAGGAGAGGGCAGGAGAGCTCCCTGGACCCAGGAGTTACAGGTAGTTATGACCTGCCCCTCATGACTTGAACTCAGGACCTTCCCAAGAGCTGTTAATGTTCTTAATTCCCAAACCCTCTCTCCAGCCTCTAGCTTCAATATATTGAGATGCTGGAGCATTTTCTATGCCAGGTGCCAGGATTTTGAAGCACCCACTGCCCTTGTGCCTAATATACTGAAATCTTATTGAAAAAAAATAATAATAGTAGGTCCTTACCCAATTATTCATTCAGCTAGTCACACTGGATTAGGCTGCCCTTCTGCTGGAGTGGTAACTCTGGTGTGTCAAGCTTTAATTTCATGGAAATCCACTTTCCTTTCCTAATTCTTCTCCCGGGACATGCCCAACTGTCCTGCTGTCTCTAGCCCATTGCCATGGTAACCAGTTGAGAGGAATCTGTGTCCTCACAAATCATCAAACCCATGGAAGCTATCTCTATCTCAAGCAGTGGCAGTATGGAAGCTCTGGAGACCCCTGTTGTGTCTGACCTCTGAAGTGGGGGAAACTTTGTGAGGGAATTGTGTCTTCAATACATGGAGGTTGTTCTTCCCAGAGTGGTAGAGCCTACCTTCCCCTGTAATGCAAACAACAGGCAGGATTGCTGTGACACTGTACCCACCCCTCAGTTTCAATTCTACGGTATCTCTTCTTCTAGCACCTCTGCTCCTGGCAGTTTGTCTCATGTGACGTGACTGGGGCTAATAATCCTCTCTTCCTGCCACTATCCTGGCGATCAATCTGCTCTGGAGATGTTGCTCAGTCTCCCGGAATTTCCTTCAGGAAAGTTAAAGTGCTTTTAGCTGGGGTGCATCACCTATGGGCCTTCGTGCCACAGTGAGGAAGTCAGTCTAGGGCTGGGAAGTGAGTCCTGGATCAAAACAGTGATTTGGGACATCACCCAGATCACATCACCAGTATCTTGTTACTCAGCACAACTTGTAGTGATACAGAGTTTCAGTGGGTAGAGTGTTGGCCTAGCACGCAGAAGTCCCAGGTTCCATCCACAAGGTCACACAAACCGGGCATGGCGGCACACACCTGTAACCCACCACTCAGCAGTCAGAGGCAGGAGGATGAGACAGACGTTCAAAGTCATCCTCTGTGAGTTTGGGGCCAGCCTGGGCTACACAAGGACCTCTCTTTAAAACAAAACAAAAAAGGAGGGGGTAATTGAGATGGGCTCCCCTCGGATCCTCTAGGTTTATCATATCTTTGTGGCCCAGAACCAGTGGCCCGGTCCTCCGTATTGAATGTTCTAGATGATGGTGGAGATGCTGTTCTCTCTGAGGTGACTGGCAGGTGGGATGTGACGATCGAGTCAGAGCAGCCAGCTACTGCAGAGGAAGCCTAATGGTCCCAACCCTGCTCTTCTGGAGATAATATATGGGACAGGCTTACTCAGTCTCCCAGCAGTCCTAGCCGTCCATCACCTAAGTCATCCCATTGGAGACTCCGTGAGTCAGAAACATCGCCCACCAAAAACTCAGTGCTCAGGTGTGCCCAGCACACTGCCTCTGCTTCAGTGTGAGAGACAGCAAGCTGGCCAATGTGCCTAGAATTTGGCCAGATTCACAGAGCATGCTCCGTCGGAAGCGGGGAGTTTTCCCCGCAACCTTATAGACAAAATTGAGAGCAGCTAAGAATATCGTGACTATGCTACCTAGCGTCCTTCGGGCCTGTAAAGTCTTCCAGGAATGGTACAAGCTGAGGCTTCAGGAGAGCTATAGGGAAAGACGCACCCACTTGGAAAGGAAACCCACGCTGACTTTGATCTCCGTGCTCCCTCCTCCCCTCCTCCCTATGCTTCCTACGGCTAAACCCTTCCGGAAGCCAACAAGCAAGGCTCTCATTGAAGTAACCGACAGAGGCTAGTTTCTTGGGTACAAAGCAAAGCAAAGCAAAGCAGAGGAAAGCAGAAGCCCTCTCCCTTTCCCCGCTTCCTAGTGGAAACTGTACAGGCTGAGAGTCAAATGAAAATACCTGAGTTATATTGACCTCCGGGAGTCCTAAACCCCAAACCTGACTCCATCGGGTTCCTGCGCCTTTCCAGAGCTCATTACCAAAAAGGAAGTCGGACCTGCTCCCCCAGCCCCACGCCCCCGCTCCCACCCCCGGCCAAATCCACCTGCTGCGTGGGCAGTCAGCTGATCACAAAGAACTGATTTCTCAAGAGAAAGACAAGCAAGGTAAAAGCCTTTCGCTGCAAAACCGATGTTAGGGGAGAGCGGGAGCGAGCCACAGCGCTCTCCAAGGGGCGCCCAGCACACCCGAGTGGCCCACAGGGGACTCAAGGGCTTCCGTGTTGGTCTGGGCCCCATTGTGTACCTTTTGGGTTTCCTGCTACTAATTAGTTTTTGTTCGAGTTAATCCAGCTTTTCATTTCAGGGCTTCTTTCTCCCCGCTAAGAGTTTAGGTTTGAAAATGTCACTAACAACCTCGACAATTTAGTGTGGAAAAGCCTCAACAGCCAAGGAATTATACCTGATGAATAATATAATCAGCCAATCTCATTCTGGAAGCCCTTCATGAACATATCAAAAGACTTGGAAAAGTGTGCTCTCTTTGACCTGAAAATTTCCTGTCTAGTGAAAAGAGTTTTTTTGCGGCCCCACCCCCACCCCCAAGAAATAATTATAAAGGTGCACAAGTGTTCAATTAAAACTGTGGTCAACGAGTTACCCTTAGGTTTGTAGAGACTGGAAAGAGCCTAAGATTTAACAAAACATAATTACCCTAATAATAAATGTTCAGTGACTCCCATGTACCAGACACAAACATAAATAGCTAGTCTATATTAATCTGATTCCCACCAACTTCTCCTAATGAAGAAACTATTTTTTTGGCTCGTGTTAGAGCGAGCCAGGCACAGAAAGCCCAAGCAGCCTGCCAAAAGTTACACAGAGTCTGGCTAAGTATCTGGCAAAGTCGGGGCATGAAATCAATCGAGGCCTATAGACTATTTGAAAAGTTATAAATCAACAGTTGAATATCTTTTCTATTCTCTGTCTGGAAGAGCATACTTTTGTAATGATGCAGCTGGTCTGAATGCTGGGTCCTCAGGTCTGAATGCTGGGTCCTCAGGTCTGAATGCTGGGTCCTCAGGTCTGAATGGTGGGTCCTCAGGTCTGAATGCTGGGTCCTCAGGTCTGAATGCTGGGTCCTCTGGTCTCCTGTTGCCACCCTGGTTGTACCATGAGGGGCCGTGGGTAGGCATGAACAAACACACTGAGGCCCCCCTGAGCCTCTGTCAACATCCAGTTCCCTGCCGTGCCTCAGGATGCATGCTATGTATGCTGGGAGCATGCCTGCTCCCCAGAAGAGTGTCCACAGAAATAGACTTAGGGTGCAATGTGCAATGTGCCTAGGGCTGTGAGTCTAAACAGTAACTTGAAAGAGAGCACAGGCTCTACAGAAACAGCCTACCCACCCCACAGACTCCTCAGCCCATGGAAGGAAGGGCGGTGGTGGCAGGAGGGCCAGAGGGGGGTGACATCAATATCTAAGGTGGTTTATCTTGAGCGTCAAGAGAGAGAAATTTGGGAGTCTCTTGAAGCACACAGTTCCAGGAGGGCCTAGGGAGGCATGCCCATTGCCAGTCTGGTCAGGGAGATCTGATTTTACCAAGAGTTTAGTCCACTGAGGAGTCAGCATCCAGGTTCTGTCTACTCAGCCCTAAGAATGCCACTGGAGCTGTCACTGAACCAGAGTGACTTGGCTTCCAAGTATTCCAACCGTCATGCTAGCCCGATACTTAAGAATAAGGTGCCCAGTGGGATACCAACATTCAGAAGCATGAAGCAGGAGGTTTGTGAGTTCAAGGACAACCTGGCAGTGAAAACTTGTCTTGGGCTGGAGAGGTGGCTCAGCGGTTAAGAGCACCGACTGCTCTTCTGAAGGTCCAGAGTTCAAATCCCAGCAACCCCATGGTGGTTCACAACCATCCGTAACAAGATCTGATGCCCTCTTCTGGAGTGTCTGAGACAGCTACAGTGTACTTAATATAATAAATAAATAAATCTTTTTTTAAAAAAAAGAAAACTTGTCTCAAAACTACTGTGCATATGAATACCAGTAATGATAAGCAACAACAATAATAATAGTAGTAGTAGTAGTAGTAGTAGTAGTAGTAGTAATAATAATAATAATTGAATGAAATCAACAAAGTGGGAGACAGCTACTATCCAATGACTTACTATTCCACCTTTAAATTTTAAATGGCATTCATTTAGTGTATGTGTGTATTGGTGTGTGTGCACGCACGTGTGCACACGCACTCACGCACACACAAGCCTGCATCACCGTGCTCATGGGGAGACCAGAGGACAGCTTGCAGAACTTGATTCTCTCCTCCCATCATGTTGGACCTGGGGCTTGAACTCTGGTCCTCAGGTTTGGCAGCAAGCACCTCTGCCCTCTGAGCCACCCTACCTTTAAGGTGTCTCTATTGCACTTTAAAAATCATACACACCTATTGAGAGATATTCCCAAAGCCTTATAGATGGTAGAGAAACACGGCCAAAAGGTGTTATGGAACCTCTGTGGGAAAAATGATGGGTAACCATACCCACATAGAAAATAAGCAAAAGGAAATAAACAAAGGTATTAATATGCCAAAATAACTGTGATTTGGGGGTGGTGGTGTTTCCATTTCTTCCCTCTCCTTGTTCATATTTCTGAACTCTTCAGAACACTGAGATTTGCTCAACTGCTAGAGAGTAAAAAGTGATGTGATACCTCATCAGTACGGTCCTTGCCTGGAGGATACTGAGACGCCACCCTGGAACCCACAGGGGCATGTCCACGCCTTCCTGTGCACACCGGAAGCCTGGGTTTCACAGCGCCTCGTGTCCACACCATTTCTTCTCTAAGGTGATACTGGCAGCTTACACTTCCAAGCTCCCTATGCCATTAGGTCTGTGCCCATGTCTAGTGCACAGGGCAGCGTTAGCCGTTTCTGTGCCTAGCCACCAGCACTGCCCCCTGTGATCTGCTCTCTCTTCCTCTACTGGTGTGTGTGCGCGTGTGCATGTGTGTGTATGTGTGTGTGCACGTGTGTGTGTGTGTGTGTGTGTGTGTGTGTGTGTGTGTGACTGATTCAGCAGGGCAACAACCGTCCTGGGTTGTTTATGTCTATAGCCAGGGTTGTCACTGGAAAAAACTCAAAGAGGATGGGACTTACCTGAGCATAAAGAGTGAAGGGGCATCCTCTCACCCTTCTGCCGTGCTCAGATTGCCCTGGTATGCTAACCAACCTCTTCAGACCGTGACTGGGGAAAGCTCAGAGCAGAGAGGCCAGACAGAGCAACCTCGTGCTTCTGCAGGATGACCCTGTGACCTCAGACGGGGGGGGGGGGGGGGACTCTGCGCTCTCTGCAAAGGGCGTGGCGATCAATCCTAGACCGCAGCGGCATTGTGAAAATTAAATAAATCTAAATTTCACAACAGTTCCTTCATGGCTGTAGATCCCGGTAGAGACCGGGTTCTCTCTCTCTCTCTCTCTCGTGGTTGCTATGGTGTAAAGTCAGAATCAAGTTGAAGAAATCAGACTTGCCCTGGCTGACAACCGCTAAATTGAAGCGACCGATGAATGAGAGACATTGATAGTAGAAGTTAACTACTGGTAGAAAGAGAAAGGGGAAAGGTGATTTGATAGATGGACGGATGACAGGTGGTGGACAGACAGATGGACAGACAGACAGATAATCTCTGGCAGTCAAGAGCAGTTTCCTTGAACACATTTTTTTTTTAAAAAAGAGCAGTAAAACTTAGAGGGACAAGACGGTACCTGGCAGAGGGCGGGGTCCGGAGGGGCCGAGCATCTGCATCTGGGAGGAAGTAACTCTACAGTGTAAGTTTCCCATTTTCCATGGCTCCCAGCCTAAAAAGCAGGCACTGCTCCGTACCCTTCGAGAAAGGAAGGAGCCAGACAGGGAACGCCCCAGGTGGCACGTATGAACTCTGCCCAAATCTTTGGCTGACCTGGGAATCACATTCATAGGGGGAAGACTGAAGACACCCTGAGAGGGCCAAGGTACAGGAGCAGGAGCAGGGACGTAACCTCTTACAGAAAGACAGATCCGTGTACCAAAGCCAAGTACTGGCTGCTATAGCTATTCTCTCTCTGTGTCTCTCTCTTTCTCTTAACTCTTTCTTCTTATTCTCTCTGTCACTCTCTCATGATAGTAAGACTTTGAGCATTTCTTGAGCATGACCCTCACTGTGCCCAAAATGAATCCAGCATCCGTGCAAAGACACATGTCTGCTTTCACCTGAAGTCCCCCATGGACTCCACCAAGACTTGTTGTCTCTAGTAACCATGGTAACCACAGCCGCGCTGAGTGAGATCCAAGTGTGAGCCCAGACCTTCTCCCTCCTTCGTGAATCTTCACTGAGCTCCTGCCATGTGCACCCTTGGATGCCGTACCTGTCTCGGAACATGGTAAAGCCTGGCCCTTGGCTGGGCTCCGACACGAGGAGGCTTCGCCTTGGTCAGAGAAGGCAGCTATTGGTCGCTCCTTTCCATCCAGAAATGAACTCAGCCCGGGATGTGTGTTATGGCCTCTTCAGGAGAAGGAAGCATCCAGCCCGATGCTATGCCAGAAGGCTGAGCGCTGGAGGCCTGCTCTGTCTTGTCAGCGCTTGAACACAGACAATCGAGCTGAACACACTTTGACCTTTGTCTCCTGAGCAGTGGTCCAAAAGCCCCAGACCTGTTAACATTTCTGCTTTTCGCACATTCCTTTGGATTAAGATCCCTATCCCCTTCTTTCTTAAAGAAGAAAAGCAAAGAAACAGGAAACACACACATAAACACACACGCACACAGAAAGAGAGAGACCCCACCCACACCAGGCCTTTTCCCTCCTTCCAGTAATTACATAACTATGAGAATCCTTCCAAGATTTGCCATGTAATTCTAACAAACCCATAAAGTTCTTGAAGTTTTGTTGGCAGGTCAGTCACGCCAACAGTCCATGAATCCACCGTGGCGGCCGGGTGTTCCAGCCATCTGAGTTCACATAAAAATGCCGAGGCTTGTGAGGTCCAGAAGCGAGTCCCCTGTAGACACGAGCTCTCCCAGACAGGGACCGTGTGGAAAGCCCCCTTGGAAAATGAGACATTTTGGAGAAAGGAAATGGGGAGAGGTGTCGAGGGAGACTTCAGGGGGTGGCGGGGGCCTGTGTGGGTAGAGATGTCAACCCCAGTCTTAAGGATTGCCTGGGGGAACAAGGGATTATTTGGAGGAAATTGTGCCGGAAAATATAAGGCAGAGTAGGCGGATGATGGGAAAATCAGTTTTCAGTGTGGGCAAGGAAGACCCCAGAGGCAGAGAAGGATTCAAAAAGTGAGGTTTGAGTCAGACGCGTCAGGGACTATGCCAGGCCTCCAGGCCTCTGAGGTGGTGGCGCAGAGGCTTAAGCTCTGGAAACTGCACGAGGGACCTGGGAAGATGTCCCTGTGCTTGTTGTGTAAGTGTGACACTTCAGAGAGGTCTTCATCCAGGTGTGGTTATGAGAACCTGCAATCCCGGTCCTGGGGTGACAGAGGCAGGGGGATTTCCCTGGAGCTTGCTGGTCAGACAGACAAGCCTGCTAGGTGAACTCCAGGTTCAGTGACTCTGTCTCAAAAAACAAACAAACAGAAACAAAGAAGAGATTGGGAAAGAAGAGCTTTGGACCTTCAGCTTCTATATGCACATGTGCACACGTGTGGACGGACACACACACACACACACACACACACACACACACCAGCAGAAACTGCAGGATTTCTAAAGGAACCGGGAAGCCCAGTCAACCAGTCAAGAAACACATCAAGGCTTGCTTATCTCCATAAACAAAGTCAGCCTGTTTCTGGAACCCTCCTCTTTAGCTCCACTCCCCTCGGTCTTCCTCTTCAGTCCCTTTAAATCCTAAAAAGTCCCCATGGGAACAGGAAGGGGAGAGGTGCTGCTGGAGGACCTGGTGGGGGAGGGGCAGGCTCCAGCAGGACAAGCTACAGGAGCTGCTCAGAGTCTGAAAACAAACAGGAGAGTCCTGTTCAAGGTAAAACAGAGGGAGCTTAGGGGAGATTAAAGAAAGCGAGGGGCAAGGGCCCCGAATTCCAATCCCAGGGCCCCGGGTGGGTCTCTCACAGAAAGGCAACGTTAATGAACACAGATCATTCTGGAAAGAGAAGGTTTCTTTTCTTCCCAATGAGTCAGAGTGCGGTAAAGATTTTATACTGGATCTAGAGAAAAATAACAAGAGGGTTGCTTGTAATCGTCCTTTTGGGGACTTGAACGGTGGTTAATAAATAGGAACTAGGGAGCTGAGGCCGGAGCTGTGGAAGCTGGGACTGGGCTGGGGGGGGGGGGCGAGGCGGGGCAGGCCATCATCACAGGCTCAGTCCGGAGACTAAGGCAGCTAAAAACTTCAAAGTCAACCTGGACTACATGAGGAGTTAAAGGTCATACCGGGCAACTTAGTGAAACTGTACTACAAAACAAAACAAGACAAGACAAGACAAGACAAAACAAAACAAAACAAAACAAAACTGTCTCCAAAGAAGGCTGAGGGTGTAGTTCAGTGGTGGGGTCCTTGCTTAGCACCCCGAGAGGACCTGTTTAGCATACATGTGGCTCCAGGGTCAATCTCCAGGGCCATAAACCACAAGGTTACCATAAAGGAATACTATTTAGATAACATTTATAATATATTAACATATGTATTTTAAAAGAAAGACAATCCACTGATTGTATTAATCTCTCTCTCTCTCTCTCTCTCTCTCTCTCTCTTTGTGTGTGTGTGTGTGTATGTGTGTGTACACTTGTGTGTGCATGTGCATGTGTGTGCATGTGAGCATCAAACATTTTTGCAAAGATAAGTCATATACCAACATGTTGTTGGTTACCTTGGGAGACCCGGGTATCCTCTGGGCAGCTGGGGTCAGGCTTGAGGGTTTCCATGGTAACCTTCCTTCTACCTTGCTTTCCACCCTCCCAAAATCTTTCCTGTTGAATAGTGTCTTCTAAATCAGTCTTCAGAAACACAGACCATCCTTATGAGGCTGGGTCCCCCCAAAGTATGCTCTTTGACCCACATCTCTCCAACGCTGGTCACCCCAAGCTCCGAGTGACGTCCACTCCACTCTTGACCTCAATAATCGAAGTCCTTCTCATCACCACACAGGGATGAAGTCAGGTATCTATCTGCCTTCTGCCCTTGGTTCACTTTGCTCTGTATCCTTCAGGTTCAGCCCGGCAGCATCGATAGCTAGGTTTTCCTTTTCCTATTATATATGTATATATAATATATTATTTATCTTATAATAATTATATAATATAATATTATATGTGCATACATATATACAATACCTATATATACGTATATACAATATATATGTATAATGTATATATAATAATATTATATATAATATATTATATATTTATATATATGTTTATTTAATTTGGCGTATCCTTCAGAAAGAGGATATATATTCAGAAAGAGGATATAAATATATAATATATATTTTATATATTTATACATATATATTTAGAATATTTATATTATATTATTTATAATATTTATAATTTATATAGATCTATGTATACATATTAAAGTTAATGTTAATGGAGTGGGGTGAGTGCTGGCCTATCACGCATGACGCTGTGGGTTACACCAGTGCCAACATTGGGAGTGACAGGATAGCCGTCAAGGTCAAGTGCTTTGAGGGCGGCCTGCATTACAGGAGACTTGGTCTTATAGCAACAGTGACCACACAACAGTAAAGCACTAGTGCTGACCAAGGGCCCACTAGGCACCAGCAACACTGCTCACCACTGAGGTCTGTGAAAACTCTTATCCGCAACACCTGGTTGGCTCAATGGTGTACCGCCCGTCGTGAAGTGGAGCTCAGGAGAGGCACGCAGGAGGCTGCCAGAGCACAATGGTCCACAGGGAAGATGGCAGCCAGGGGCTCAAGTCCACAGAGGAGGAAGCTTCGGGGTCTGAGTCTCTGAGGTACTTGGGGAATGAGCTTGGCTTCTAGTATTAGAGCCTTGTCTGTGGTCTCTTTGTTTACAGGGTGAGGACAATGATTGTGAAGGAGGACCAGGAGGAGAAGGAGCAAGGAAAGGGGAGAAAGACGAGAGGAGAGGAGGGAGAAGGGGGGAAGGAAGAGAAGGGAGGTCGAAAGGAAAAGAGAAGGGAGGACAGAAGGGAGGAGGGAGATGAGGAGGGAATAGGAGACAGGAGGATGAGGGGGATTAGGAGGAAGGAGGGAGGACTGGGGAGGAGGAAGTGGGAAGAGGAGGAAGGAGGAGGCATTTCTGTGAGGGTTAAATGAGAATGTGTGCCTAGTGTTCACTGGCGAAGGCTCATAGTCATGAAATCAGCAGGGCAGTAATTAATACGAATAACTGGACCAGTGAGAGGGCTGACAGGTAGGGGTACTTTCAGCACAAGGCCCAGTACCTGAGCTTGATCCCTATAACCAGCACAGGAAGAAACAACTCCTAAAGCATGTCCTCTGGCCTCCACGTGTGCACACAGCACACACGTACCTGAAATCACCCACCACGCAAGTAACATTCATGTGACACACACACACACACACACACACACACACACACACGCTCATGTGCCAATGCATGCGCACACACACCAAATGGAGAACAGAATAACAGCCTTAGCTAGGAGAGTTATCCCAGCTCTCAAGAGAGGCAAGAGGGGAGACTGCAGGCAGAGCCATGCTGCACAGACCCCGTGGGTCCATGGGAGCCCTTCATTTGTTTTGGTGTAAAAAGTGGAGCTCTGGATCTCGGAGGGAGGAAGGGGATTCGGACCGCACAGACCAGGTCACACAGAGCCCGGGAGGATACGGTAATATGTTCCTGCCTTCCTGTCCCTCTGCCTTCACACCTGGGTTGTCCTTGTGTCAAACCACATCCGTCCACGCATTGGTGAAATCTTTCAGGTAAGCTCGCCGCTCTACTGGCAGGAGGCACAGGGTGTCAAGAACTGTGGCTGTGTTACCCTTCATCCCTCCTCCCCTGAATAATACAGGGGAGGACAGAATGGCAAGAGGGTTGGTATTCTGTTCAAGCTCCATCCCCCAGTTACCTGGCAATAGCCAGGTATGCCCCGCCCCACATGCCTGCCCCTCCTCTTTCTCTTTTCCCCTCTTTCCCTTCTCATCCTCTTACCTCTCTGCCCCTCTTGGGCTCCCCTCCCCCCTCTCTCCACGCGGTCATGGCTGGCCTCCACTCTCTCTCTATTCTCTCTCTCTCTCTCTCTCTCTCTCTCTCTCTCTCCTATACCATTGACTCTCATCCTATTCTCTAAATAAACTCTATTCTATACCATGTTGGTGTGTGTGTGTGGTCCTTCAGGGGAGGCGATGCCTAGGCATGGGCCCACTTAGGTACCCCCTTCCCCCACGTCACCATGCCATACTCACTAACACCCGTTCTCTCTTTTAAATCCCATCAAAGAGGGTTTAGCATGTAAAGACACTTGCTGCCAAGCCTCATGCCCCGAGTTCGATCCCCAAATCTGCAAGGCAGAAAAAAGAGAGGAGAAAGCAGACTTCTACACACTGTTCTCTTACGTCTCCGTGAGCACCGTGGCATGTGCCCCTCCCCCCCAAAACACATGGTAGGTAAATAAATAAAATACAAAATAATAATAGTAATAATGATAATGATAAAGCAGCCAAGATAACTAAGTATTTGCAGTGCTTCTGCAGGGGATGGACTCCTGTGCACACACATCTGTGTGGATGGAGGTGGTGGGTGTGAAATCACCCTTGTTCTGTTTGGGAGCTCTTTTGTCTGCAGGTACAGAGTCCTCTGGGTATGTCTTGCACCAGCTGGTGAGAGACACTGGCTCCCAAAACAAGATACACAGTGTCTGAGGAACGTCAAAGTTGACCTCTGGTCTGTACACACACACACACACACACACACACACACACACACGCATCTATGTGCAACCCCCACAGACACCTGCCAACCACATGCATCCACACAAATATACAAACATAATAGACAGAAAGATGGGCACCTATAGAATAGAATAAAATATATACCTATTGTGGAGCTCAGAGGGAGTTAACATACGAGACACAGAAACTTCTGGAACTCAACATTATAAAAAAAAACAAGTATCGAAAACAGTAAGTAGATTTAAAAATAAGCAAAGGATGTTTCCTTCAGAGACAGTTTTCAAAGCAACTTATCAGCAAGAAAAAAAGTACTACATGCTTGAGACAATTGCCTGTTTGTAATGTTAATACTGTCTACTCACATGTGCACATGTGTAAACATGCACATACACACATGTAGATACCAATATCTATATACTCACACATTTAATATATATTTCTCAAAGTCAGCTTGGACATCAAATGACTCTCAGAAAACAATATGTAGCAGAGTCAAGTGTAAGCATGTGGCTTGAATTCCCTACAAAATACTCTGGGGCTTAAAAAGGTACTCAGAAGGAGGAAAAATACGTTTTAGGTCTTGGCGAACCTAAATCATTTGAAAATAGTTTAAGATGTTTGCCGAATGGGAGGGGCAGCCCCCGCTCCCGACATATGGCAATGTCAGAAAGGCTCTTCAGATGAGTTCAGACTAATTTTAATGTCTTGCACATGTGGCAGAAGCATCCTGGGAGATTCTCTTAAGCCATTGTTGGAGAGGGCGCCTGGAGTTCGGGATTTTTGCATCTCATTTGCATAACAATGGACAGCCCGCCCTTCTCCCGCCCTCTGGTTGTATAAGTCAGAGGTCGGTCAGAACTGCATCATCTTGTGCTGGAAGGCTTTTGGAGCCGGCTCCCCTTGCTGCACCTTCTATCCGGAAGCTAAGTACATACAGTACATACGGTACATACCTGTGCTAGAGCTCTTCGTGGCTCTCCTTTCACATAGTAATAGTCCAGGATGTTCTCTGTCAGTAGACTGAAGAAATTCTCAGAAACCCCGGGCCATTAGGCATAACTCCTAGCACTTCACAATATCCCATGATCCTCTGGGGTATCTTTCTAGAGCTGCACTGATTCATCCAATCAGTCCAGAATAGAGATGGGAAAGATTTTGGCTGGTGGGTTCAACAGCAACTGAGTGCTTCCCTCTAAAGGATCCCAGAAGTAGGTGAGGTGCTCTTTGTGTCCAGTGACTGAGTAGTACTTTGTAGGCAAGGCTCTAGACCTAAATCTTAAAGAATTTGCATGTAGGTTAAAAAAAAAAGGAAGACAGCAACAACAGCAAACCCACTACTACTACCACTACTACCACCACCACCACCACCACAACTATGACCACCACCACTACTACCACTATTACTACTACTACTACCACTACCACCACCACCACCACCACAACCATGACCACCGCCACTACTACCACTATTACTACTACTACTACCACTACCACCACCACCACCACCACTACTACCACCACCACTAACTACTACTACTACCACCACCACCACTACTACTACTACCACTACCATTACCACTACTATTACTACTACTACTACTACTACTACTACTACTACTACCACTACCACTAATTAAACCATAATTACCCCAACCTAGAAGCTAACTTGTTTCAGCTTTCAGCCCAATTCTTTTGAATTTTTTCTCTCTTCCTACATATTCTGGATATGCAGGATGCTCCAAGGGGAAAAAGAATTTGACTGTGTTTGGGACAAGACCACAATGCATGTCACTGATGACCATGTCATGAATGGGGCTGAACATATCAGCACTGTTGTGTATAGCTGGGCTGTACCAGCCAGCATCAGTAGCTGCTATGTTCATAGAATTTCATATAGTGGTGAAATTATGTTGATAATATTATATGTTACCCCTTGCTGTTTGTCATTTATTCTGCTGATGTGTGTGTGTGTGTGGATTGTGTGTGTGTACATGTGTATGTGTGCTTATTGTGCATGCATGTGTGAATATGTGTACATGTGTGTTTCTGTGCATGTGTACATGTATGAATGTGTATAGATGTGTGTATGTACATGTGTGTGCTCGTGTGCATGCATTGTGTGAATGTGTGTACATGTGTGTTTGGGTGTGCATGTGTATATGCATGTGTGAACGTATGTACATGTGTGAATGTGTAGATGTGTTTGTGTGTGTGCATGTATGTATGTGTGCATGTGTGTGTGCATATGCATGTTAATTGTGGCAAAAGGTTTTTACCAGTTATGGTTTTCACTCTAGCATCACACATGCAGTGAGGAGGCTACAATCCAGTCACTACAGACAAGTGATTTTTGAACGACCCACAGAAGTCCCATGTGCAAGAGCCAATGGGACAATGACAGAGGACCACAGAACTAGGGCAGGGCCCATTTACTGTGCTCTCATGAGCAAGACCCATGCTCCTCAGCGCCTCAGTTTCCCCATCTCAACCAAGAGCACACTGGTTCAATTTACGGATGGCTCGGTTCTTCAAGTGTCTTCCTGGGGACGTGTGGCATTTTTATAGGGGGTTTCACTCAGTAGCCCATGCTGCACTGGAACTCACTAACAGTTCATCATACATTTGGTATCTTCCTGCCAGTCTGCCATGTACTGGGATTATAAATGTGTACCACTGGGACTGGCCCTATGGTTGCCTATTAACCTCCCCCAGATATTCTCATGTGTGTGTGTGTGTGTGTGTGTGTGTGTGTGTGTGTGTGTTCCTACTGAGTTCAGTATAGGGTTTTGTGTTTCATGCTAGGCAAGAGTTCTCCAAACTGGGTCCTGTCCCAGGGGCCTCCCCACCACAGCTTCTCACCTAACAGGCAGAAATCTGAAGCAAACCCTTATCTGGCCTCTTCCCAGAAGGGACTCACTCCTGGCGAGTTCATGTGGACTCTAAGACAAGCGTCATGATACGTGGTGAGTGAGCCTCAGCCTCAGTGAAAAAGGAGATGGAGAGGTGGGGACATCAGAACAGTCAGCCAAGGAGGACCTACTCCCCAGCCTCTGCCAGTGATTGCCAGATATACATGGTTCTAGAAGAAGCTGACAAACCCCAAATTCACAGGACCTTATACCTAAAAACTAATTCACTTAAACACAACGAAATACATTCTCTTAGAAAATCCCAACATGTAGGGGCTAAGGTTTACCCACTGGTTCTGACTTAAACATGTCCGAATTGAACAAACTTCAAAGAACAAAACTAACTTTCAGCTTTGGAAATGAGATGGTCTGTGCCGGGGATCAGCACACACTGTTCCCTGCATGGAACCAGACGGAACACTTCAGATTTTGCAAGTCTCTGTTTGCAACCGCACATTCATTTCCACACAGACAGACAGACAGACAGACACACACACACACCACTTAGGAAAATGAGTGAGCTCCGTGCTGATAAAACTATACTTGTAAAAATAAATGTTAAGAAGAGACAAGATTAATTTGGCCCACACTTTCCTGACCTTGTTGTCAGTGATGGGCTGCATGCATGCAAATGACCACCGAAATCAAGTAGTGGTGGTGCTGGGCGGGTGACTCACCCAGTAAAGAGCTTGCCTTTCAATGGTGAGGGCCGGAGTTTAATCCCTGGCACATACCTTTAAAAGGTCAGGCATGATGGTGTGCCTATAATGTCAGCAGAGACAGGTGGATCCTTGGGTCTGGCTAGACAGACAGCCTAACATATCTGGTCAGTTCCATTGCTAACGAGAGACCTGGCCAACAAATAAACAATCAAGCAAAACCCACATCTGAAGTGTGGTACCAAAATGAGTCTGCTGGCACCTGCAGATACACACACACACACACACACACACACACACACACACACAGGGCTACCACGAGCCTGGTGTCCCTACTTCTATTTCCCAAGAGCTGTGTGCCAGGGGTGAGTCAATGACCCTTCTGCTGTAACATAAGAAAAAAATGAGCACATTCACTTCAGAACCCAGAGTTGCTTTAGTTCAACCTCACAATTAGCCTACATGAAAATTCTAGAAAAACAATGCAATGAACAGGGGCAAATGGGAGCTTTCCCTACCCACCTGAATCCACTTTTCCTTTGTTTTTTTTTTTAATTTTTAATTTTATTTTATGTCTGAGCATTTTGCCTGCACATATTTTTGGTCATTCTTTGGAAAACAGCTAACACCACAGGTGGCTTTCTTTCTTGTGTCCACCCCAGAGAGGCTGCTTCAGTACTAAGCCTTTCCTGTTCCGTTGAGTGGTTTTTCAGGATGATTGGTGGTCACACTTGATGAGTCTGTGGTCATCGTGACCCATGGCGTACACTCATTGTCGGCTCATGGGGATGTGGGAAAGGCTGCTTGGGTTTCTGATACCATCTCATTCCTGGGTCCGGAACATCTGGATCTGTGACATTCTCTCTGGGAAGTGGTAAGAAATTGTAAATATGTCCAGTGCACAGTCTCGGGATTAGTCAAAGCAGTGTTGGGAACACAGGCCACAGGGCTACCACGAGCCTGGTGTCCCTACTTCTATTTCCCAAGAGCTGTGTGCCAGGGGTGAGTCAATGACCCTTCTGCTGTAACATAAGAAAAAAATGAGCACATTCACTTCAGAACCCAGAGTTGCTTTAGTTCAACCTCACAATTAGCCTACATGAAAATTCTAGAAAAACAATGCAATGAACAGGGGCAAATGGGAGCTTTCCCTACCCACCTGAATCCACTTTTCCTTTGTTTTTTTTTTAATTTTTAATTTTATTTTATGTCTGAGCATTTTGCCTGCACATAAGTATATGTGCCATGTGCGTGCAGCGCCCACAGAGGTCAAAAGAGGGCATGGGATTCCCCAGTAGCTGATAGAACAGGCATTGTGGGTGCTGGGAACTGAACTTGGTCTCCTGCAAGAGCAGGGAGCTCTTTTTTTTTTTTTTTTTTTACAAACACTCAACCAGTCACTGTTGCTTTTCTGTGGATCAGTCGGACCTGGATGAGTTGGTGAAAATCTGAACATTGACACAGCCAATTATAAAGGCTATAAGATGTCAACCCCCTCCCGCTCAACCGGAAGAGAAAGGAGATCAAAGGGAAAGGGTCCAGAAGCACTCACGTTGCTCCTCCAGACGAGGGAAGTCCTTGCCACCTCATTCCCTAGGGACCAATCAGTTAAGTTACACCGTTCTGCCAATCACATTGTGCCTAATGGCGGCTGTATAAAGGCCCACTGGACAGGTTGCGCACGGTCATTCTCCCCCCACGTGCAGGGCGACCCCAGCATGCTGGATTAGATAAAATTCCTCTTGCTTTGCATCAATTCCCATCTCCACGCTGTTCACTCAGGGGTCTCCGGTAAGTGAAGGCTCTCCAGACTCTTACAGACGTTACATTAGCCAGGGCCACCATGAGCGGGAGTGCCATCCGCAAGCTGGCCGATTTCTCAAAAGACGCAGCACAGACCTCCTTTCTCCAACAAGAGATCCTTCCTCCAGTAGATTTAATTAGGTCTTGGCTCAGTGGAACCTAGTGAGTGCCCTCAAAGGTGCTGAGCTGATCCTGTTCTGATGAAATGGCTTAGTCTGTCGAATCCAAACAGAGATGCGTTCCTGTTATATGAATGGTGTAAATGCTCTGCAGCCAAGGCATAAGCACTGGGGGGGGGGGGGCGGTGTGTGTGTGTGTGTGTGTGTGTGTGTGTGTGTGTGTAGAGGAGGCTAGCCTCAGAATAGGCACCGTGTGTCTCCTGGAATTCAGAGGCTTCTATTTCCACTGCCCTTGCTGCAGATCCTGGGCGCTGGGTGCTTTGTTAAGGGCTGGCATGACCAAGGTAGCCACTCTGCTGTCGGCAGCCAACAGAAGGGAGAAGCACCTTCTTTTCTTCATGCCTGAGGCTTGGCCAAGACTCCTGTAGTTGAGATGGACTGCTTCCTCCATTGAAAACAGGACCTAAACAATGGTGCTTTTGTGCAGTTAGGGAGCAGAGTGCTGCCCAATCCGGATCTAACTGCCTACAAGCTCCAAAGATGGGCGAGGTGCTGCTAGTTAAGCCCCTTGTGCTGAGGCCTGAAGGATGCCAAGAGCCACAGGACTGGGTTCAAACGATGACCTTGGAGTCGCTCCGGACTGCTCATCCGTGCCTTTATCCCCTGGGGGGGGATGTGCTCAGTGCCTGTTTCTCCAGGGTGACGTCACATCAGACTCAGGATGTATCAACGCCTCTGGTCAGATGCATGGGCATCATACTGCTCCAAAGCTGTCATTTCCAGGCGCGAACTGGAGCGTCTTGGCACAGATTTCAGGGTGTTTTTCTAACGCGCCGCGCTGCCCAGAACTTGAAGTTACACATGCCAAGTGTACACACCCAAATTTCAAATCACGCCAAAGTGGGACTAGAAACCAGGGCCCTGAGGATGTAGCTCGGGGATAGAATGCTTTCCTACCATCTTCAAGGCCCTGGGTTCAGTCTCCAACACTGGGAGAGAAGAAAAGGGAGAGGGAGAGGAAGAGGGAGAGGGAATGGGAGAGGGAGAACAGGAGGGGGAAGGGGAGGGGGAGAGAGAGAGGAAGAAAGGAAGAGAAAGAAGAGGGAAAGAATGAAAGGGGAGGGAGAGAGAGGGAGAAGGAGGGAGGGAGGGAGGAGAAAATACATGAAAACAATCAATAGTCAAATTTAACAACCATTCAACCATCACTCAGGTCAAAGAAAACAACATGGCTGGTGTCCTATAACCCGTCATGTCACTTCTGATCACAGCCACCTGCACCTACAGAGGACACACACACACACACACACACACACACACACACACACACACACACTGCTCCCTCTTAGAACAACTCTCTCCTGAACTGACTGCATCCTTTCCACTGTTCTTAGCAACATTGTTACCTGTATACCAGTCAATCCACAAGACAATGCACCTCCACTGTTCTTAGCAACATTGTTACCTGTGTACCAATCAATCAAGAAGACAGTGCACGTGTTTGATTTCTAAATTCTTCCACTTGTACTTTACATTCCTGTGGTGCATGTGTATGCACGCATGCAAGTGTGTGTGTGTGTGTGTGTGTGTGTGTGTGTGTGTGTGTGTGTCTATTCTTGTGATATTTGAGAGAATCATAACTGTTACAAATAGCTGGAGTTCCTTTGTTTTCATGGCTGTAGGATATTCCACTATTCTGAGCTTAGACTTAAAAATGTAATAGTCAGCAACCTGGTAGCCTCTGAGACATGGGTGCCAAGGGCATCCTGGGATATCCATTCCCACCTGTGCTTGCATACCTCCTCTCCCTCTACTTGCTAGATTCCCCCCCCCAACACACAAACACATACAGAGGTAGCTTGGAGGACCAACAGAATGTGAGAAAACTCTGGGTCTAGATTTCAATAGGGTGGCAGCTTCTGCCTCAGACACTGCTGACGACAGCTGGTTACCCCAACTCATAAGAGGACTTGGGTACCTACCCGTGAGGAAGGGCATGTAGAGAAAGACATCTAGGCACTGACTTTCCACTTGTCCTAGCTTTCCTATCTTCCCTTGACATCACAGCCATGGGCAGAGCTGTCCTGTTGAGCAGTAGCTCAAGCTGAAAAACCCTCAGAGAAAACACCTGTTCTTTTAAGACTTTTGATGTCAGGGAAGCTTGTAGCTATCAGCTCAAACCAAGCCTCCTGGGCTGTCCTGTCCTCTTCCTCTAGACTGTACACATGAGTCATTGGGACTTGTAGTGAGAGGCTCTTATACCATCTTTGCAGGATTTATAAAATGCCTCTGTCTCCTTGTTGCTTTCTTCATTTCTATTTTCTACCATGGCCTTGTATGAGTTTGTGAAGACAACCCTGGGCCGAGGGCTGTAGAGAAAGAAAAGAGAGTAGAAACGCTGTTACCAGACACCTTTGGCAGAAGGGTGTTTGTGAAGTCTGGTCTTACGAGAACGATTAAGGAGATGCTAGCTTGTCCAGCTACCTGAGTCTCTGGATTCCACAGCAATCATCTGCGTGTGTTTGTGTCAAGGCTACAGGGAGTTAAAATACCATCAGACTTTTCTAGACTTTCGGAGACTGAAACAGGAGGATCCTTGGGCTTCACTGGCCAACCAGATTGAGTCTAATTGGTGTGCCCAGGCCAGTGAAGAGACTTTCTGAGGGTGAAACCTGAGGTCGGCCACTGGACTCCACACAAACATGCAAACATATGCATCTTCCTCCCACATATGCCTCCGCACATACAAACCCACATATCCTGTAAACACACACACACACACACACACACACACACACACACACACCAGCAACAACAACAAAAACAGCAAAGATAATGATGGAACTCCTAGTTTCAACAGTTTGAACTAGGAAGCCAGGAAGATCCCAGAGAGTACATATGGCACATGGTGCCCGGCTGGAGTCCTGGTCTGTCTGTCCCCGCGCTGCTCACCCTGCCTGGGGCCTGCAGCAAAGGCAGATGGTGTTAAGCAATTCATGGGAAAGGATTCCACTGTGTCTGTGGCTCCCTCTGGCTTTGACCAGCTGGAGATGGAGGCCCAAGGAGGGGGAGTCTTGGGAACCTTAACCAAGAGGACGTCAGTAGCAAACCACTGGTTTGAGCAAGCAGACAGCTCAGCTCTACGTAGACGTTAGGCCTGCACGAGGTAAACATCGGTTAAAGACCTATCCCAGAGAGAGATGCAGGGGAGGGATGCGATGGTATTTTCGGACCCAAAATACCGAAGGAGTGAGGAGCCGTGAAGGAACGTTTGCTTACTGGTGTTTGTACTAGATTCCATTTAATATCTTTTTAAATCCCCTCCCTTCCCAACTTATCCCCATCCTACAATGTAACCATTAACACTCATGAAATAATGCTGGATGAGGGCGTTCACTCATCCGCAGCATTTTAGAGCAGAGACTGGACCCCAGCCGCCCTCCGCAGCCCCCACCTACCCCCGTGCTGGTGGCCCTGATTTGAGCCAAAGCGTGCTCTCTTGCCTTAGTGAGCCAATCAGGGAGGGCCATGAAGAGGCACCGAGTGTCTCTTCTGTAGGTAGGGGGTTCATGATGGTCCAGTGAGAATATTTGTCTCCTGGGTTGAGAAGAAGACTGTGCTGAGGATGGAGACCTCAAAGGAACTCCTCCCTAGAGGCAAGACCAATGTAGCAATAGGCAAGAGCACAGAGGTACCATGGAACCCGAGGTGTGGGTTCAAGGAGAGGGAAGAGAACTTGCTACCAAGGAAGACCATGGGAAATCAGCCTTTGGGCGGTGGGGGCCTTTGGGTCCTGATTTCCCATCAGAAGGTGAATCTACAGAACAGAATAAAAAGTTCCTCAGGGTCTTCATAAACCCCATTTTACTGTGAAATACACCCCCCCCACACACACACCAAAGGCTTTAGTATCCCAGAGGTCTTTTATTGGGCCCTCAACTGGAGTGTGTTTGTATTAAGTGTTGGCTGCTCCTCAAGACTCAGTCCTTTGCCAAGAGTGGGGCAGAGAGGTGAGGTAAGATGTATATTATGACAGTCCTAGTGAGAGAGTGTGTGCTTGTGTGTGTGCACCTGCACACGGGAGCCAGACTCCGACCTCCTCTGCTGCTCTCCAGCTTACTTGGTGACATGGGGGTCTCTCTTAATTTATCTCGATTCCTCCAGGCTAGAGAGCCCCTGGAATACTCCTGTCTCCACCTCCCCAGTACTAGGATTACAATGCTGTGCCTGGCTTTTTCTTCTACCTGAGTGAAGGAGATGGAACTGGGACCCTCAATCTCCCCAACTGAGCCATTTCCCCACATTTCCCCAGCCTGATGGTGATGGTCAGAACACCTGAACTGGAGATGCTAAACACATATGCAAAGCACCTAGTTAAAAAAAAAAAAAGGTTGGGTCGATCTCCTCATTGATTAGAAAAACAAAACCTTAGAAATTGCAGACGTAGGCATGATACAAGTGTTGGGAAGTTTGGAGGACAGGTGGGGCCGGTTTGACTGACAGGTGGGTTATGTTATGCAGGTGGGGGGTCAGTCTGACAGGTGGATTATGTTGTGCTGGCCCTGAACATTACACTTGGGTATCTGGGTACTTTTGAGGTTATAAATAGTGAGCACCAGACAAGCACTGTACATCAGGTGACTGACTTTAGCGTAGTCACACGGATCCATTTTTATTTGCACTTCTGACGTTGACTGTAGGTAACCTAGGACCCTAAGAAGGGTGTTCATGGCCGTGGAAGCAGTGACATCCTCCCCTCACAGGCACGCAGTTTGCTTTCTGCCATTTTGGTAATTTGGCTTTTTTTTTTCCCCTCAGTCTTTCAATTTCAAAACACAGCCACATGTGAGGCCCTATTTTCAATTTCCAATTTCCAGTGATATGATATATATGATATATATATGATATATATGATATATATATATATATGAAGTATGTTTAAACTTAAGAAGCTTTTAAACTTTAAAGCCTTATCATGTACAATGGGCAATAAATATTCAAATAATATGATCTAACTGTTTGTTAATCACCATGTAATTAAGACTTCATAAACATTATAAAATTGTATTTATAATTTTATTTCGGTCTGGGCGAATGGCACTGCTGACAATCCTCAATCTTTCTCCTAAACAGACATATAAAATGACTCTCTCCAGACAGACGAAACCCATTCAGCAGATGACAAAGGTGAGGCTCAGCCTTGCCCTGACCGAGTCCTTTCCCATGATGCCCTGGGAGGCCGAGCTCAATCTTCCTTGGCAGACGCAAAGACTTTAGGCTCAGTAGAATGGTGGGAGGCTTCCATGTGCCATCAAAAGGTGACTTTTATAAATGGAGAGCTTTCTGAATGGGTGTGACTTCAAGAGAGCGATCAGAGTTTAAATAATAGATTCTCAGGGACTGGGAAGTCTGTCCTCAGCTGGCCGCTGTCCTGGCGCCTCTGAGTCACTGTAGCCTTTGCCACTTGGCTTCCTCCTCTGCCATCCCAGGCCTTAGGGATGGAGCAGAAAGCACAGCTGCCAAGCACATCCCATGGGCTCTGCTAACACACGGGGACATCTTTCTTGACTTCTCTTCCCTCCCTCACCACCCACACATCCCCCATCTCAGGGAAGATCACAAGACGCCGTGTTAGGGACTGCACACAGTTTTACAAAGAGCCAGGAAGTCATCTGTCAACCACATGGACCTATTATCTTCAACCCTCGTGTCTCGGTCTCCCAGTTCCCCTCCTCTCCTCTTCTACCCCCTCACTGTATCAGCTTCAGGTGGCTTTTGGAGCCCTGAGAGAGGGAATCGGAGATGGGAATCGAGCAATGAAAGATGGATGCCCTTGCACTCAGATCCTATGCCTCTGTGTGGGGTGTCTGGGAAATGGATCAGCACCCTAATGGAAGAGGCAGAACCATTTAATTAAATTAATTAATTATATGTATTAATTAATTATAATATAATAATTATATAATTATATTAATTATATGCGAGTACACTGTCGCTGTCTTCAGACACACACCAGAAGAGGGCATCAGATCCCATGACAGATGGTTGTGAGCCACCATGAGGGTGCTGGGATTTGAACTCAGGACCTCTGGAAGAGCAGTCAGTGCTCCTAACCACTGAGTCATCTCTCCAACCTCACTATTGAACCCTTAGAGTGTTAAAGCACTGCCCTTGGACTTGACAAGAGACCCTGAGATACCACGCCAGAAATCCGAGTAAGGAAATAAAGAAGAAAGTTGGGCTTTATCAAAATCAAATTGTTTGCGCCCCAGTTGTCAAGAAACCAAAATCTATGGAACCGGGAGAAAATATTTGCAACTTGTGTTTCCGATAAGGGATTCTCAGTTGTGTCCTATAAAACATACCCAAGAGTCACAACCCAACTTCCATGGCATGAGAGACTTGATTAGGCACCTCAGTAATTTTACAAATAAACAGAAATTATTCAGTGAGAATGGCATCAGTGTTGGGTACACGCAGATATAAGGACAGTGGGTTGCACTCACTCCATTCTAAAGCTTAATATTTCATTTTTCCAATACTGGGAACTGACCCTGGGGCATCACCTGGGCCAGGCAAGTAGTATTCCACGATGGAGCTGCATCTCCAGCCCATGTGACGACTTGAAAAATCAAGACTCAAAAGAGCTAAGTCGACTCATCCACCAAACAGCACTTCTGAGATTTGAACCCACAATCCTGTACATGACAAAGCTTATAGCATGTGCCCGTGACCTTGTGGGGGGGGAAAGGGGGGGACTTGGTGACTTTCCATTTCTGTGAAGAAAGCAATGTAAGAAAGAAAGGTTGGCTTTAGCATACACTTCAAAGCGGGGTCCTTCACGACTGGGAGGTCAAGACGTCAGGGGCTGGATGCGGCTGGTCACGTTGTACAAGTGGTCAGAAGAGAGTAACATACTCACACAGGCTAGTGCTCCTCATAGCATGTCTCCTGGCTCTTACAGTCAAGGTCATCTGCCCAGTGAATGGTGCCACACACCACACACTAAAGATGAGTCTTTGCGGTGGTTTGAATGAAAACAGCCCTAATTTCTCTTGGTCTCAAGGGCTAGCCTAGGTGCTAGGATAGGTTAGGGGAGGTTAACAGATGGGGACTACATTTGAATGAAACATAGGGTTGTATGTTTGAATACTTAGCCCCCATTTGGTGGGCCTGCCTGGAAAGCATTAGGAGGTGAGACCTTTTGGAGGAGGTATGTCAAAAGACCCACACTACTCCCTCCCTCCTCCCCTTCCCTCTGTTTCCAACTTGCAGATCAAGATGTCGGCTCTCAGCTGTTGTTGCCTCTGTGCCTTTTCTCTGCCGTCATGGACTCAACCCTCTAACACTGTAAACCACAAATTAAGTGATTTTTTTTTAATGAGTTGCCCTAGTTGGGGTGTCACAACACAGCATTAGAAGAGTAACTGTCAGTCTTCTTACATCCATGAATGCAACCGAGACAATTTCACCCAGCTACGCTCTAGATTTTATCTAGTTAAAGATTAATACCAACCATGACAGTGAGCTTCTAGGCTATGTAAAATTTTGACGCCAGTCCCTGGAGCCATGGACATCATTGACATGTAACTTTGGGCATAAGAGCATAAGCAACTTTGGGTCAGATGTCCATTATAAACAGACTCCGGTCAACCTGCGTTGGCAGTGTCCGGGGGGAATAGGAAGAGGGTGGCACTGATTAAATTCTCCTTGTGGGAGAGGGCATTGAACAATGTCTGCCTTCCCCTCCTGAGACCCAAATATAGACCCAAAGTTTAACTCCATTAGTTTGTTCTGGAGAACCAGTGAGTTTATTGGGCTTACTGGCAGAGCATTAAGGAGAGATTACTGATCTGACAGTGGGTGACCCCAAGACAACCTCAACAGAAAGACTTCAGCCAGAATGAATGATGGCTTCCATACAGCTGTGCAAATGTGGTCCCCGTCTGTTAACCTCCCCTAACCTATCCTAGCACCTAGGCTAGCCCTTGAGACCAAGAGAAATTAGGGCAAAGTTACATATGCAAAGTTATATATATACGTGTCTGGGAGGATTGGCTGAAATATCAAGTGAGGG
>OZ030028.1:9562500-9607500 GCA_964023405.1 Apodemus agrarius
GATTAGCTTGACTATTCTTTCACACATCGGGTGATGTCTATTATCTGATGTGCGATGAAGGAAGACTGTGTTAATCTAAACAGCGTGAGGGCGGACACCCCGCTTTCCCCAGTGGCTGCTAATTAAGGCAGGACTGCTCATTTCAGGATGACAAGTGACTGCTCCGTCTCAGCTGTCTGGAACAATCTATCAAGAAGTGAAACTTTCAGGACGTTGCCCAGAAAAGGACACAAGGACATAAAGCCAAAAATCTCCTCTCCCGGATACAAACAGCCGTTAACAGCGACAATTCTAGACTATATCAGAGTCTTCCATGTACCTGCTGCAAGTTAAGGATTCTAAGGGCGTGCTTTAATTTCACCTTCCCTTGGTTGACTCTTAGGCTATGTTCAATGTTGGAAAAAAGTGTCCAGTCTTACAGCCCATGAGAAGTTGTCTGTGAAGATGGCACTTGGTACATTATCCAATTAAGGTGGCATTTGGAAAGGAAATGTACAGAGTTTATGCATCTCTTGGAATTGGGGTAAGCATCATGGGGGCACTAACGGGGGCTGTGTGTGATGCACATGCACACACATATATACACACGTGCACCAACACTGCCTACACACACCCATATATGCACACATACATACACGTGCACCAACACACCTCACACACCCATATATGCACATATACACACACGTGCACCAACATATCTACACATACCCACATATGCACACATCCACACACATGTACCAACATACCTACACCACACATACACATACACACGTGAACCAACACACCTACACACACCCACATATGCACACATACACACACGTGCACCAATATACCCACACATGCGCGTGTGCAAGTGTGTGTGCACGCACGCACGCACACACACACACACACACAGATCAAGGGCTGGGAAGATGATATGATGTACTTCTCAGCACCTGGAGGCCAGCCAGGAGCTGATGTGGAGACAAGGAGTGATTGTGCCTCTGAGGCTCAAGGCAAGAGATGTTTGAAAACCAAGCCCAGGACCCACCCAGGAGGGCAAGCAAATCAAGGAGGAGAGGGTACAGAGGTCCGAGCAGAAAGCCTTGGTAGGCGGGACTTTTTCAAGGGAGGACACAGTGATTAAGAGGAGAAGGGAATCCTGGCTGAGGCTGGACATGACGAAGAGGGTTGTGGGTAGATGAAAGGAGAGAGCTGAGGTCGTGAGGGAGGAGGAAGTGGAGGCTCTGGTGGGGTGTGTCTCGCAGAACGCAGAACTCGTCGGGAACGTTCGCAATTCACGACTGAGGCCAAGCTTGCACTCCATAGCCTAGCCTGGAAACGCCCCCTGGGCTGCTTCTAAAGGAAGCACTGAATGCTGGGTATGTGGCTGTCACTCAGAAGGTAAAGTGGGAGGGGCTCCCGTTCAAGATGGGCCTGGGCTATGGAATGAGTTTCAGGCTGACTTCCACGGCACAGTAGGGGCCATCTCAGAACAACGCAAAATGAAACTTCTTACGCAGAGCCACGTTTTGCAAAGGTCATGGTTGAAGCCTCCTTGGATTTACAGATCCACTGCCCAGTTTCTCGGCTGGGTAATCCTAGGTAGACAACCTCCGCCTCTCTGAACTTCAGTGTTGAGGTGGAATGCATAGTCCTTGGCTTAGAGTATTGTCTGAGCGGGATCCCCTGCCACGCAACAAGTTCTCCGTACACACCCACCTTTATTGTCACACCACTTGCACGTGTCAGTGTCAGGTGGTGTATGTAAGAGGTGTGGTCACAAATGAGGGAAACTGGACACGGGGTGGGGGTGGGGGACTCTGGGGGTGCCGGCGACTGACTGAGAGAAGAATCTGTTTCAGACAGATCCACGTTCAAGAATGAAAATATGACCGGGAGTCTCACTCTCTTTCTGCCTTTGCTCAGCTTCTTCCCCGAAAGGCTTCAACCCGAGCACGTCATTGACATGACCGCTGCCGTCCCGTAGCTGACATGTTTATTCACCACTAACCGACACAGTAAAACAATGTGCAACTTTACCTCACCTCTCGGTGAGTTTGGGGTAGCTTTAGCTGTTCATCACTCCGCCGGGACCTGACGGAAGCAACTGCAGGGTGGGTGTGTTTATTTCGGCTCACGATTCAGGGGATACAGTCCAACATGGAAGGGAGGCAGGAGCTGCTGGGGAGATCTGTGGTGGTGGAAGTGTGGGGTGTGACTTGTTCACAGCTTGGAGGCTATAACCTCCGATGGCTAGGCCGCAGTGTGACTTGTGTGCCCCAGTGAGGCACCACTCCCTAAAGGTACCAGAGTCTCCCTCGACAGTGCCACGGGTCGGGGACCAAATATGCAAGCACCAGAGCCTGCAGGGGGCGTTGCACCTGTGGGAGCATCACTACCATCAGGCCAGTGACCTTTCTGGCATCTTTGTCACAATCATCTGTGGGTGTAAGCTACCTTGGGAAGCCAAAATAAAGTCTCAGCGTCTAACCACCATGGGTGAGATCTGAGTCACACACTCCTTCAGAATCCTCTCACTGGCCAATGACACTCTGGTTGGATAGGTCCCAATGGGTCACACGACACTCCGGGAATCCAGTATTGCATGGCTTCCTAGAGGAATCCAATGACTGGGTGTCGAGCTTGTATACTTTCTTGTGGTGGTGGTGGTGCTGGTAGTGCTGGTGGTGTGTGTGTCTGTATAAAGTTATTTCATAGACATATTTGGTTCTATTTCCACATGACTAGTGTTCCATTCTGTCATGAATTCCAGATAATATCCCACCCACCTCCCTACAAATAGCTCAGCTCCCTGAGGGACAAGATCCTCTGAAAGGGCTTCTGCTGTGTCTGCTGAATCAGCCGGTCAACGGGACCTCTGACCATCCCCCCCTGGCCTTTCCCGGGACCTTGAGATGGAAGAGAGTAGGTTTAAAATTAGAAGGGAGCACAAGGCCGCCTTTGGCTCTTGAATGCCAGCCATCGGGGAGGAACTGGAGATAAGGTGGTCCTGAGACAGGAAGCACTTAGTTAAGATTCCCATCAGGCTGGGAAGCTGTGGCAAGGGGCGCAGCTCAGGGAAGAGCAGGATGTTGCCAGGAGCTGGGGCAGGGCCAAGGGCAAAGGTTACAGGAGGAACGGATGTCGGAAAGGGAATGTGAGGCCCTCCAGAGCGAAGGCGAGGAGGTTTGGAGAAGTCCGAGGCCAGGAGGGAAGGCATCTGTGGGTGTTTGGGCTCTCCCACTCCAGAAGGGCCGTGGATTCTGCGTCGAAAGCCTCCTAAGGGAAGCTGCGGGGTTGACGGGTGGTCTACTGGGAAGGACCCTGGGTTAAGGCCTGTGTGCACGCCCTCAAGTCCATCCATGACTCTCCCAGCTTGGGGGGACCCACACTGACCTTCCCTGAAGGGCACCCCAGTGTTGCTGCTCAGCCTTGCCTTTGAGCGCTGCAGGGAGTGAAGGAGCACCCTAGGAGAGCAAGTAGTGTGTCCCTTCCTGCCCCCTGTCCATGGGAGACAAGGGTAAGAGATGAAGACAAGCTTCCTTTTCCTATCAGTAAGACATTAAAAAGACTACTTAGGCTCAAGTCTAAGAAAGAAAGGCCAGTTGCAAAAGGAGAGACATAAATGACCAATATATATCCCAAAGTATATGTATATAATATATATGTGTGTGTGTCTGTGTCTGTGTGTGTGTGTGTGTGTGTGTGTGTGTGTGTAGGTGTAGGTGTGTAAGCATGCATGCATACATACAGACACATACACAATCAAAATGCAAAGAGCCCACAGCTACAAGCTAGATAGGGCTAGCCAGATAGAGCCATGAGCCCTGGACAAGCACAAATTCATCTTGACCCTTTGGATGGGCCTAACAGGCATTGTCCCCTCACCCCTACACACAAACACACACACACACACACACACACACACACACACACACACACTTCATAACAGGCTCCAACAGACCACGGCACCCAGTTCATAACCCCTAAGAGGCTCACTGTGTTAGAAATAGTATACAAGCCCGAGTCCACGGCTGATAAAACGGGCCTTGGGCACGTGACTTCCTCTCCAGGCCTCCATTAACTCACCGTGGAGACTAAGGGTGAGTCAGAAGATGCATCAGAGGATTGCAAGGTGACCTGACGGCATGCTGCACACGTGCTTAGGAAAAGCCGTGGGCCTTGGTTAATGTCGATTTTGAATCTCGCCGCTCTTTCATGGGAGATATAAAGGGTCCATTCCAGAAGAGAGAGGCCAGAGAAGGCAGCCGAGACACATCCCCCCACCCCACCCCCACTTCTGCTGATGGGGTCACCCAGCATCTCTCCTTGCCCAGGAAGATGAGGACTATAGGAGCAGCCCCAGGGCGGAGCTTGGGCTCCTCACCCCTACCTCTCCAGCCATCTGGAGAGATCCTGGACTTGGGGACAGAGGCTTCTAGATAATGTGTCTGGGGTTCGAGATCATGAGTCAGTTCGTATCTGGCCATCTTGGTTCTGGGGACAGTCTGGAGCTGTCAAATGGGACAGGCTGAAATCCTCTTAAATGGTCTAAAGCATTTTCTTCCTCCTCTCCCTTCCCACCTTCTCTCTTCCCCCTTTCCCTCCTCTCCTCTCTAGTCTCTTCCCTCCCTCCCCTCTCTTCCTCCTTTTTTTCCCCTCACCTCCCCCACTTTATTCCAGAGCTGGGGATAGAACCCAGGGCCTAGCAAATACTGGGCAAATGCTCTGCTTCCCACTGATCTAAGCCCTAGCCCTGGCGACAGTAGTTTTGTGGTCGCAGATCAGCCCTGTGCTAAGCGCATAGAATTTCGTGCCTGCAACTCTACGCAGCAACCCATGAGTACTTAGGCCCCCGTTTTCGAGCCTATTCAGAGATGGTAGTTCACTTTCCTTAGGTAGCCCAGCTAGAAAGCGGTAGCCTGGGGGTTTGAACTCAAGTGATTTGACTGGAGAGTCTACACTAGAGGGGATGTTTTACTGCGTCTTTGTTTTACTGCAATTCTCTTTAGCCTCATAGCTGAAAAGATCAGCCTCCTTCCCACTTCTGTGCCTCCTTGGGCACTAAGGAGGTAGAAAGGACACTTGACGGCAAAAATCAATGTGCAGAAGAAACGAGGGGCACGCCAATCACAAAGGTGAATTGCGAGGCTTTGCAAGGCATGTGTGGTATGCAGTGCATTTGTGTGTGTTGTATGTGTGTGAGTGTGTAAGTATGTGTGCATGTGTATGTGAGGTGCACATGTGAGTGGTATGTAGTATGTGAGTAGTGTATGTGTGTGTGAGAGGTGTTTGTGTGGTGTGTGCGAGTTTGTGCATGTGTGCGTGGTGCATGTGAGTGCATGTGTAGTATGAGCGTGTATGAGTGAGCATGTGTGTGTGGTGTGTATGTATGTGTACATGTGTATGAGAGGGGTGTGTATGGTGTGTGGTGTGTGCTGTATGAGTGTCCAGTGTATATGTATGTGAGAGGGGTGTGTGTGTAGTGTATGTGTGTGAGAGAGGTATGTGTTTGGTGTGTGTGTGTGTGTGTGTGTGTGTGTGTGTGTGTGGTATGTATGTATGCATACATGTGTGAGATGTGTGTGTGGTATGTGCATATGTGTGCATATATGTGAAATGTATGTGCAATGTATTGAGTAAGAGGTGTTTATGTAGTGTATGTGACTGTGCGTATGGGTGACAGAATGTGTGTGTGTTTCTGTGTGTGTATGTGTGTGTGTGTGTGTGAGAGAGAGAGGTGGGGGGAGGGAGAGGGAGAGGGAGAGGGAGAGGGGGGGAGGGAGAGGGAGAGGGAGAGGGAGGTGGGGAATTGATGCCAGGGCCTTGAAAACACTAGGTGCACACTGCTGCTAAGCTACCCCTCCAGCCCTCTTTTCGACTTTTTGGTCTTCTGCATGTGATATGCAAGTACAGATGTGTGCCTCCTGTTGAGAACTCACAAGTTTATGTACACGCTCCCATGCACACATGCAGTCAGAGGCTGGAGAGTGATGTCTGCTGTCTTCCTCTGTCTTTCCAACTATATCTCTGGGAAAGTTCTCTCAGCTGAGCCCAGAGCCCAGAGGGCCAGGACTGGCTAGTTTTGCTCCATAGAGTGTGGCTGTGGACACCGATGACCACATCTCCATGTCCCCACTGTGAGAATGCCGCCCTGGGCAGTGGGCCTGGGCGCAGTTGTAACCATAACCGATCCTGCCATCTTACCCAGAGGAAGCCAGGGATGCAGACGGCCACCTAGATGAGGCCAGCTTGCAATGAGAACGTCCTTGCGTTTACAAGTGTCCAAACACGGGTAGTTCAGCTCCCTGGCTTGCCCACTGTGCGGGAACACGATTCCAACTCAGCACACCTATGTGGACCAGCCCTGCAATCTCTGCTTTCCACACAGTGGGACTTCCACTCCATACATGTCACGCCAGGAACAGCAAGCCGCTGCAGCTGGGAGGGAGGCGAAGCCATCTTTCATACCGGCTTGGCAACACCGTCAGGGACACTTTCTGAGACCCATGTGCCTCTTATCTCTTTTATTTCAGCCGAGGACATGTTGACCTACTCCCTTGTGTTTCTCTGGGGTTTAGAATAAAAGTGTCTCAGTACAGATCCCAGGTCTGAACCCAGTAGCTGTGAGGCCTTAGAAATATTCAGTGTCTCTAAGGCAAGCCATTCAGACCCTGCCTGGTAACAGCAATGCTTCTATCGGCTTGTAGACAGACCCAGTTTTCGACGGTGCCTGTCACGAATGGCTGGTGAGTTTCGTCACTCCGGGAGGCAGGTGGTGTGTCATGAGACAGGTCAGGCGACTGAAACAAGCAGACCCGGATCCGATCTTGACCTCGGATAGGAAGGAAACCACTGTGTACCCAATTGCCGGCGCCCATTGCCGCAACTGACACGGCCTTTGAATCATCTTTTGATCTCGTTCAAAGCCTGTCTGCTATCTCATCGGCCCATCAAAGGCCTGTGAGGAAGGCCAGCAGAGACCGGCCCAAGGAGAGATGAATCAGTGTTGAAGTCAAGGCCAGAAGCTTCCTTGAGTAGCAGCAGCCCTCTGGCTGGAGCTCATTCCCTGATTCCCCCCCCCCCCCCCGTCATGGGGAGAGGTCTGTGGTTTAGGCCAGACCCAAAATGCTCTGTAAGAGACATCCTTTCCCCGTGAACTCGTGCGACTTTGCAGAAATCATTTCACGTTTCTGATGCCGTGCTTCTTCATGGTACAACGTGGACCATCCCATCAGCACTGGGAAGAAGCTGATAAAGCCTTTGGCATGCATGCAGGAGGACCTGAGTTCGAGACCACAAACCCATGTTTAAAAACAAACATAACAAAACAGCAGCAGCAGCATTGTCATCCCAGGGTGATTTGTAGATGGGTGACAACCTCTGTCTCAAAAGCTAAGATTAAATGGCTTCTCATAAGTGACATTCCAGATCACTTTGTCCACACACATACACACACACACTCACACATACACACACACACACACACACACACACTCACACATACACACACACACTCACACATACATACACACAAACACACACTCATACACACTTATACATACACACACACAAACACACATACACAGAAATACACAGAAACACACACACATACAAACACATACTCACACATACACACATACACAGAAACACACAGAAACACACACACATACAAACACATACTCACACATACACACAAACACACAGAAACACACACACATACAAACACATACTCACACATACACACAAACACACACACATACAAACACACACACACACACACACACACACACACACACACACACACACACTGGAGAATCATCCAGACCTAGTAGGGCTGTGGAGAAGATTAAAGAAAGACTGTGTGCGTACGTCCCTGCTTCCTGTCATGGGCTCTCTGCTTCTTCAGTGACTGTAGCTTTTGCTCTGCCTGTTACTACTGTCACTGCTGCTGGAGGTGGTGAGGGTGGTCATGCGGAGAAGCCACCATACTCAATCGGTCACCATCCCTTCCTCAGTCGTGAGGCCGTGAAGGAGCTATTTAAGTGCTCTTCTTGCCGCCTCCAAGACCAACCCAGTAGGAACCATTGCATCAAAGTGGCATCTGCTCTGGAGTCCCACCACTCAATCCCCAAGTATCATATCGAGATGACATTCATGTCTTCCAGAAGCGAGGCTGCTTATCATCTGCCTCACGTGCAGCAGGGGCTCTCTGGATATATTCTCCTCAGATTTTAAATGTCTCTCTGGAAGTCTATGTCCAACCCAGGCCTCAACACTCCTCCATGACAAACAGACTTGTATTTTTGAAGTAAGGAGGAAAGGGAGAGAATAAGGATAGAGAGAGAAAGAGAGAGGGAGAAAGAGATATATATAGAGAGACAGACAAGAGAGAAGAGGGAGAGAAAGATACAGAGAGACACAGAGAGGAGAGAGGAGAGGAAAGGGAGAGAAGGGGACAGGGAAGGGAGAGAGAGGGGGCAATGGTAAACAGTTTGGGGCGGCTTTGGGCTACCTTGTGATGTTAACGCAGGTGCTGGAGGAAGGACATAGGGGTTTGCCCAACTTGAGGAAGGGCCTTGATGAAATCTTCACATCAAAGTACATGGCTGGCTTCAAAGGCAGCGCCCTGACCCTCCTGCTCCCATGGGTCATGGCCGGACAGTTCACCCAGGACAAAGCCACAGCCTAGGGGGAGGGGGTGGGGTCTGAGTTGATGCCAAGCCCCTCATGGGAGCCAAAAGGACATTCTGGCAGCCCAGAGTGCTTTGTCCCCAAACATTCATGGTGTTGCATTCACTAGAGGTTCCTGCCTCTGGGGTCCCGAATCTCAGGCATTCTGAGGGCAGATTTCAGAGCAGCGGGACAGGGAGAAGCACAAACAAGATCTTTGTTGTCACTGATATGGGACTGAAATGCTGTCTTTCCACACAGGCAGCCACCCGCACCCTGATGGAAGCCATAGGCGCAGGCGCTTGCCTTTACAGACATCCAGAGGTGCCTTCTGCTTCTTCACCCCACCCTCTCTAAGGGTCCCCCATAGGCGCACTCCGTCGTGATCCCCCACCGCACGCTTACACTCACACTGCCCCCACCACTGCCATCCTCCTCAGGTCGGCAGGTTTATCATCCCAGCTAACTCAGGACACCGAAGCAGGGGGATCTGCCTGTGCAAGAGCATCCTGGGCAATTTAGGAAGGCTGTGTTTTCAAGTAGAAATTGGATGAAATGCCGGGGATGTGCCTCAAGGGTAGAGCACTTGTCTAGTGCTGCTAGTACTGAGAAGGAGGAGGGAGAGGAGGAAGAGGAAGAAGAGGAGGAAGAAGAGGAGGAAGAGGAGGAGGAAGAAGAGGAGGAGGAAGAAGAGGAGGGAGAGGAGAAAGAGGAAGAGGAAGAAGAGGAGGAAGAGGAAGAGAAGAAGAGGAGGAAGAGGAGGAGAAAGAGGAAGAAGAGGAGGAGGAAGAGGAGGAAGAGAGGAAGAATTATCTCAGGAACACACACATGCCTGTGTCACACATTATAAGAACCACTGCAGCAACCAACAAACTCTCAGAGTCAGAGTTCCTGGCAATCCGATGGGCGTTAAGAACCCTTTTAGAACCCTGTAAAAAATCCCTGTGCACCCTGTTAGATGTAACCCATCACGACCACCCTCCTTCATTCTTGCACAGTGAGGACAAGAGCTCCTGTGTCGACCCCTGCCCCCAATGACCCCCTGCACACAGCCTCTGTCTGTCACTGGTTCATGTCCATGTACAGACATTAAATGACCCCCCCCTCCACAGGTCCCCATCCTGCTACAACACCATCCAGTGAGAAGCAGGTTGACAAGGTCACAAATATTTGAACAATCCCTGGAGTAACACAGGGCATTGACCCCAAGGTACGTGTTGCCTGGGCCGAAAGTTTATCCAAGAATGACAAACGTGACAGTTTACAAAGTGTGGGGAGAGGCCCAGATAAGAGCACCCGGCACCCGGTCAGTGCTCAGGGAGAGAGAGGTACCGGGGCCGGCTGCAGTATGGAGGGGGGAGCAAGGCTCTCTATCTAGAAAGTTCCTTGCATCTGGGACAAGGAATAGACGCCAATTCTGTAGCTGAGTCACCCTGGCTTCTAATGACCTCATCATGTAGCCAAGATGGTTCTGGAGATAAAGGGGTTCTCGGGGTAAAGGAAACCCCAAAATCATGCTGAGCCTCCCTATGTAGCTGACCTCTCTGACTGGAGGGGAAGGGGTCAGATTGGTACCCACTGGGTAGCCCAGAATGCCCTTGAACCTGTGATCCTCCTGCCACGGTCTGGATTACATATGTGTGCATAGCCCATCCAAATGCTAAGATAATCTGTGGGCTGGGAGGTGGCTTGGGTAATAACACCTCCTCAGCAAGCACCAGGATATGAGTTCAAATCCCCAGCACCCATGTAGAAAGTCAGCCATGGCAGAGACAGGCGAATCCAAGAGCTTACTGGAAAGCTCACTGCTCAGCCTAGTCAAAAGATGAGTTCTATTCCAGTGAGAGGCCCTGTCTTAAGTTGATAAAGTGAGAAGTGGTAAAGAAAAACCTGCCATCTTGCTCTGTCCTCGTGTGTGTGTGTGTGTGTGTGTGTGTGTATGTGTGTGTGTGTATGTGTGTGTATGCGTGCACACGTGTGCATGCATGCATGCATGCATGCATGCATGGGTCGGTGAACCTTCACATTCACAAGTAACAGTCATATAAGTAATTTACTAATATTTATACATATGTCTGAGTGTATATGTTTGTGTGTGTGCATGTGTGTTCATGATGTATATATGCTTGTATGTGTGCACATGTGCATGTGCATGTGTATGTATGCTTCTGTGTGTGCATATGTATGTATGCATGTGTATGTGTGCATGTGTGTATATGTATGCTTCTGTGTGTGTATGTGTATGAGGTATGTATGCATGTGTATATGTATGCTTCTGTGTGTGCATGTGTGTATGGTGTGTGTATGTGCATGTGTGTCTATGTATGCTTGTGTGTACATGTATGTGTGCACATTTGCGTGTTTGCATGTGTGTGCATTGAGTATGAAGCCCAGATGCACATCAAATGCTCTACATAATAGCAACGTCTCCTTTTGTTCTTACCACTATCATCGCTACAATGACACAGAGAAGAGTCTCTAATCCCCAAACTCAATAATCAGAACAGCTGCTGGGCTGATCAAAACCATAACAGTGAAAGAAATACTCCACCTGAGCTTGTGACCTTGAGGTCAATACTCACTCAAGGTTATGATCTTGAGCTTTCTTGGCTTCTGTTCCTCCGTTCCTTAATAGTGACTGGGACAGACAGCAGTAATATGTTGTCAGGTTCTTGAGGGGAATCCACGGAGATACTTTGTAAAATGGGCCATGTTTGAGCTTGAACACACAAAAAATGTGCAACACCTGTTTAGTCATACCATTAAATCACCACCGTCACCATCTTTATCACCACCACCACCACCACCACCACCATCATCATCATCATCAGCAGCAGCAGCAGCAGCAGCAGCAGCAATAGCATCACAGACTGGTCATAAACAACAGTCCTTAGAAAGAAACAACTGAAGGGGACATTTCCACAGGAGGCAGAAATCTATGCCAGGCAGCAAACTGCCCTGCTGCCCTTTTATGTCAACGGAGTTGACTGAAACGTTCTGTGACTACTTTCGCTCACACCCACAGACGTGAGTAGCCACGGTGGAGAACTGTCAGCCTGCAAGGCTCCACCGCTCACTCTCTGGTCCCTTAAGGGAAACCTTATCAACCCTTATCTTGGAGAATGGAGATATCTCAGCCAGAAGGGCTGTGGCTGCGAATCAGCCGTTTGGCTGGTCCCTGGGCTTGCACGTGGATGGCTTATCCTGCTGGCAAGAGCAGCCTCCCCTCGGTTCCCCTACCCATCCACCCGTTTGTCCACATTCATCCTTTCAGACGGAAGTAAGTCCGAGATGCTGGAGCAGAGCTGTGAGCTTAAGGCTAAGTACCGCCCACGTGACCAACATGGAAGACAGCTGGGGCTCATGCACAGCACGGTCCCTGTCAATTAGGCGGAGGCTCTCTCGGGTGGAGGCTTGATAAATCTTGGCGTGTCGATGCCAGTGAGGCCCAAGAAAGGCAAGCAATGCGGAAAGAAAACCAACAGAGATGCCAGGTGAGGCTTCATGGAGAATGGGAGCCAAACAGGGGGAGGTGAATGGATTAGAAGAGGAGGGGAAGGGAGAGGGAGGGGAAGGGGAGGGAAGGGGAAGATCTTCACATGAGGGCACGGTGGAACCGGGCGGTAGGTAGGGACAACTGGACAGCTGCATCACACCTTGCTCTAGATGCCCTCTCAGACCACCATCCCTGCCACGATCCCTCCTCTTCACAGTCTCATCCTGGCTTGATGCTGGGAATGGCCCCGCCCCACCATCCCATCACCCATAGAAAAGTCCTGGCGATTACCCGAGATAGCCCCATGCCACAGTGTTTCCTCTGCTGTGCAGCCATAGGAAATACTCTGTTATCAGCTGGGTGGTAATTCCCCCACCTTGTTGGAACACCTCCTGTGGCTCCCATATACCCAGAGATCAGCCACAAACACTTCCTGTACTATCTGTGGCTGCTCCGGGCTCAGCCTCTGCTCCTATCCTCTAAGATGCCTACCCACAGGCTTTTTGCTTTCCAATGTATGAATTATAATGTTTCCCTTCCTTCCTTCCTTCCTTCCTTCCTTCCTTCCTTCCTTCCTTTCTTCCTTTCCTACTCTCTCTCTCCTTCTTTCTTTTATTAATCAACCCAGCATGCAATGTGTGTGTATGTATGTATGTGTACACGTATGTGTGGTCTCACATCATATAGGTCTGTCTCTCTGTGCCTGTGTCTGTCTCTTACACACCCTCTCTTCCTTACCTCTGAGAGACAGAGAGATTGGGTCCTTATCTGTGTCTGTGTCTTTGTCTCTCTCTGTCTCTTTGTCTCTGTCTCTGTCTCTGTCTCTGTCTCTCTCTCTCTCTCTCTCCTATAAAGAACTATAGAGACTCCAAGACTCTTAACATTCTAACTCGTCTCCCAGCTTCTGTCTTTCCTCCCCAAGGCTCCCAAAGTCAGCCAAAGGGACACAGTTCTGACCCAGGTGAGGCCCTACCAGTCCCTCGTCCACACCTTCCTCACGCCACACTCCTCAGAGCAGGAGTCTAAGGACAGCCTGCACTGATGGCTCGAGGACTGGGTTGTGTGCCACCCTCAGACGCCCTCTCTCCCCCACCTCTACCGCTTTTCTTGCCTCCACTTTCAAGACCCTCGTTGAAGAGCTCAAACACTCCCAGCACAGCCCCACACCAGGACGATGGCATGGGCTCCTGGGTTCTTATCTTCCTGGAGACTTTTCTAAGGATATCTGTACTCACTTTCTAGCTCTGTCTCTGTCTCTCTTACTGTCTTTCTCTGTGTGACTTTGTCTCTGAGTGCCTCCTATTGTCTCTCTGTGTGTGACTCTCTCTGTCTCTCTGTCTCTGTCTCTCTGCCTCCTTGCCTCTCTCCCTCTCTGCCATTACATCCCCTTACTCACTTGTAGACCTTGCTCAAACATCATTTTCTCAAAGTAATTTTTCCCCTGATAACCCTTAAATCCTAAATCACTGGGGCTGAGCAGATGGTTCACAGTTAGAACCCTGAGACCCATATAAGAAATGGGAGTCATAGAGATGACACCTGTAACCCCAGTTCTGGGGACAGGAGACATGTAGCTAGTCTAGTTCAAACTAAGTCCCAGGTTCCCTGAGAAAACCTGTCTTAAAACAGAAGGTGGAAAGGGATTGAGGAAGACAGGAATGTTGACCTATTGGCTTCCATATGTGCATGCAGCAGGTACACAGAGAAAAAAAGTGCATCTACACACACACACACACACACATGTGTACACACACACACACACACGTGTACACACACACACGCATGTGTGCACACAGTACACATATGTGCACACACATATACACACATATACACGTGCACACATACACACATGTGCACATACATGTGCGCACATACACACATGCACATACATATCTGCACACATACACACCTGAACACATGTGCACACACATTTTCACACATGTGCATACACATACACACATGTGCACATACACAGTGAAACACTCAATTCCTACATCTCGTGTTTTTCATTTTCTTTAGTGTGTTTCCGCACTACTATGCAATCTCCCTATTATTTCCATTAAATCAATTTCTATTTGAAAACTCTGTGAGAACATAGTGATTTTTTAAAATACTTTTTTTCCTAACAATAGTACCCTGACCCCAGCAACTAGACCACAAGATAACACAGGATTAATTCTCAGTTAAAACTCTGGGGAATCAGTGTTGTCTCCTTTGTTGTGACCAGATTACCATTGCTTCTCTGCATCTAGGAGTTAGCAGTGTAGACAGGGTTAACCCTCACCTCACACCCACAGGGTGTCCCAAGGCCTTCTCCCATCCTGACCTGTCACCTGTCCACCTACCTCTCGCTTCTCTGAAGTTTGTTTAATTTGGACGGTGGACATCCCCCCCCCCACTCCAGTTGTTTGCCACCCCAGGCCTCTGGTTTGAAGTTGGCCGCTCAGTGACCTCGACACTGTCACCTCAGCCCCAGCCACCTGCCATGCTCCACACAGCATCGACACATTGCTCAGGGGGAGGAGGCAGATGGCTCAGTCATCACAGGTTGAAACTGAGCCTGGGTCAACCTGAGGGATAGCAAGAAGCACTGGCCAGCTGGCTGACCCTTGGTCAACAGGCTAACCCTCCCAATGTTTGCTGGCCAAGCTTGGAAGTGTGTCTGCAGGTCACCCGTCGACAGCCATGAGAGTTGGACAGTTCAAGGGGGTCCCTTTCCCCCACTGGAAGCCCAAACTCCTCAAGGAGCCCACACACTTCCTGTCTCCCGGAAGCATACCTCCATGGGATCTTGGGGAAAGTCCCACCAAGCCATGGCAGGGGGGTGGCGGTGAGGGGAAGAACACAGGGTCAATATCAGATCACGGGTGCCTGAGGCGTTGTGCCCTGATCACACCTCCATCTCTGGTTCAGGATTCTCTTGACACAGAGGTTTCAGTGCAAGTTGGCCTTGAACTCGCTGTGTAGCTGAGATGACTTTGAATTTCCGATCCTCCTGTCTCTACCTCTGGAGGCTGGAATTAGAGGATGTGCCCCCACATAGCTCCATGCATGCTAGACAGGCGCTCTGTTGGCCAAGCTGCCTCGCCAGGCTCCTGTTTCAACCATTAACAGTCTTTCATGAGTGTGCAGAGAAGGACCCTTAGAGCCCATCTCTGGATGGAGGCCACCTGGACTCTGGTGGCCTTGATCGTTACCAGGTGTACGTGACTGAGAGACACTGGGACATGTCCAGCTTGTCCTGGCTACCTTGGCAGCAGAAAGAAACCAGTTTGGATTGAGATGTCCCAGGCGTGCAGCCTGGCTCTGCCACGTACTAGCTGTGTGGCCCTGGCCGGGTTTCTGGCCCACTCTGAGCCTGGGTTGCATCATCTCTAACGGATGGTCGAAAATAACACTGACCTTGGGAAAAAAAAAACCAATCTGGAAGGTTCTGGAACATGTTTCTGTCCAGACTCCCCAGGCTAGCGGAGTCGCTCGGGCAATGCACATCTTGATCTAATCTGATGGCTTCCACGTGTCCACGGGGCCTTGACTCGGTAGGTTGAGGAACTCTTCAGCAGGCACACAGTAGGACTTCAGAAAGGGAGATTGCCTCCTCCCTCAGAACCTTCTGGTGCCAACACTTCCGTAGTATTTGGTTCACGGTTCAACGGGGAGACGCCAACACAAGACACCTGTTTATAAACTCCGGCATGGAGAGTTTCAACACAGCCTGGCCTTCAGAGCTTCTAATGACTCCTGTACGAAAACCTTCCATGAAAACTCTTTCCACCTGGCTCACTTTTGTCATTCTGGGTGGCCCCTTCTCTGGACACATCTCAAAAGAGCCATTACTGCCTCTCAGTGTATCTCTTGGCACCTAGAGTCTCTGGCTCCTGGTCCAGATGTCTTGGGCTGTCTGCTGTTTTACCATGAGAGCCTGAGTCACTCAAACTTCACTTGGGAGACAACTGGAGAAAATTCCTTGTAGAACCAGATGTAAAAAAACAGGACCGTTACAATCACAAATAAGTCAAGAGCACGCCAGACAGCCTGCCCAGGAGACAGAGTTTCCTGTTTTATTGGGCTGGAGATAAAAGTGTGTTGTAGCGGGACTAGGAACATGGCTCAGTATATACAGTACTTTTCTTGCAAGCAGGGGGACCTGAGTTTCGATGTCTAGCACCCATATAAAAGGCTGACCAGGTTGGTGGCTCAAATGTGTGATTCCATCATGGGAAAGGTAGAAGCAGGGAGTTCTCTGGCCAGCCAGTCTAAGCTAATCAGTGAACCCGAGGTCCCAGGGGAACACCTGTCTCTAAAATGATGGGGGGCAGTGTCTGAACATGGCACCCAACGTTGTCTTCTGGCCTCCGCATGAATATTCACCCACAATCACTCACACAGGCCTCACACGCTGATAAAAGTGTACCACCCAGACGGTACCAGCAGACCCAAGGAAAAAGCTCCATCTGGGTCAAAGATGGTGGACCAACAAGTTTACTGGGGATGCAGACAGGGCCATGGGTGACTCTAGGGCAGCTCTGTCACCAGAGTCCCACTGCAGCACAGTTGACACAAGGGCATTGACACTCCTGCTGACTTCTACCTCTGGTTAGCCTCCAGCCTCATTTCTATCTAACAAAACAACCCCCAACATTGCACAGAGGTAGGGCAAGGGGGAGAGGTGAAGGAATCTCAGGTAAGGGTTTTCTGAGTCTTCCATGCTTCCCACTAAGTTGTGGACTGTCCTTCCTAGCGCTGCTCATGTGGGCCCCTGGCTTCAGGCTGAACTGAAGTAGCCAAAGATGTGTTAGGAACTGTGGGGCCCGCAGGGAAGTGCGACATCGGGGACAGTGCCAGGTGTGATCAGAGGGAATAACTTCTACCCTGGGCAGAGAATGTGCTCCTGTCCCCAGCCCAACTCCAGGGACGACTGGCCAGCTTCCAATCCACAAACCAGAAGGGGACAGAGAACACAGGTGGTTGTCGCCTCTCTAAGGACCTTAGAAGATCTGTTTTTGACAGACACCGCCGAAACCTTTAAGAACAACATCGTAGGTTCGAACCAGGCCTGGGGTTCACCCTCTGCTCCAGCATAAGCCAGCATTTAGTAATCTGAGCACTTACTAATCTGAGCTGCCTCTACTTCCTTGTCTGTGAAATGGAGCCAGGGTCAAGTGTGGGACTGCAGGCAGCTCATGAGTGGCTGTTTGAACGTCTTTGATTTGTTTGCTTGTTTGAGATAGGATCGCATGCTATCTATCCCAGGGTTTCCTGGAGTTCACTAGGTAACCCCATCTAGCCTTAAACTCTCAGTGATCATCCTATTTCAGCCTATGAGTGTTTGGTCATTTGAAACTTGTCTAGAGCTGACTATGCATTCTACGTGTGTGTGTATGTGTGCATAAATAATGTATATGTAGACATGTATGTTGAACACATGTGTTTACACACATGGTGATCATATATGTGAGTTGAGACACGTGTGTATACAGTATGTCTGATATGTGCATGCTTGTATGTATATGAGTGGGAGTTGGTGTTCACACACTATCTCATGACAAAGGTTTTGTTTTTTGTTTTTAAGCATTGGTTGGCCTTGAACTTGTGGCATGTGGGAATCCTCCTGCATCAGTCTACGAAGTGCTGGGAACTACCATGCCCAACAGACAGCCATGGTACGATCCTGATATTTAAAGAACTGACTACCTATACTAGTGTGGTCCCACAGAACCTTGACACGAGGTAGGCCAATCCTACCTTTTAATATAAAAATATTTTCCTACAATATAATTTAATTATGTCTTTGCTATTCCCTGAACTCTTTCCAGATTCTCTCTCTCTCTCTCTCTCTCTCTCTCTCTCTCTCTCTCAAAAATTCCCCAAAACAGCCGGGCGGTGGTGGTGCACGCCTTAAATCCCAGCACTTGGGAGGCAGAGGCGGGAGGATTTCTGAGTTTGAGGCCAGTCTCGTCTATAGAGTGAGTTCCAGGACAGCCAGGGCTACACAGAGAGACCCTGTCTCAAAAAAAAAAAAAAAAATTCCCCAAAACAAAAAGAAAAAAAAAACCCAAACAAACAAAATACCAATTAAGACAAAAACGCCAAATATAAAACATGCCCAAAAGATGCCAACATAAACATCAAAAATTCCACCACAAAACAAACCCTGCAGTCGGTTCTGTGTTGGCCAGCGGCTCCTGAGTGCAGGGCTTGCTCTGAAGTGTGACACCCTATTGGCAAAAAGCGACTTTCCATTTCCAAACACGTATCATCTGCGCGTAGATTCTCAGTTGGGAATGGGGATCTCTGAGAGTCCACCTCCCCCTTTCAGCGGGCCATACTTTTGATGTCAGCACAAGACCTCTCACTAATGCCCACAGCAAAACTGCAGAACATCACATTTCTCAGAACTCGCTACTCTATGCCACACACATCCTGCCATGCTGGGATGTGCCAGGCACGTGTGTGTATGTGTGTGTGTGTGTGTGTGTGTGTGTGTGTGTTCTGTGATTGCATGAGCAGCCATGTTGGGATGTGCCAGGCGCCTGTGTGTGTGCGCACGCGCGCGCGCGTGTGTGTGTGTGTGTGTGTGTGTGTGTGTGTGTATGTGTGTATGTATGTATTCTGTGATTGCATGAACAGCCATGTTGGGATGTGCCAGGCGCCTGTGTGTGTATGTGTGTATTCTGTGATTGCATGAGCAGCCATGTTGGGATGTGCCAGGCGCCTGTGTGTGTGCGCGCGTGTGTGTGTGTGTGTGTGTGTGTGTGTGTGTATGTGTGTGTGTGTGTGCGTGTGTGTGTGTGTGTGTGTGTGTGTGTATTCTGTGATTGCATGAGCAGCCATGTTGGGATGAGCCAGGCTCTTGTGTGTGTGTGTGTGTGTGTGTGTGTGTGTGTATTCTGTGATTGCATGAGCAGCCATGTTGGGATGTGCCAGACATCTGTGTGTGTGTGTGTGTGTGTGTGTGTGTGTGTGTGTGTATTCTGTGATTACACGAGCAGCCATGTTGATATGCGCCAGGCGCCTCTGTGTGTGTGTGTGTGTGTGTGTGTGTGTGTGCATTCTCTGACTGCACGAGCATGTACACGAATTCGTTCTTCACACAGCAGTTGCCCTTCTCTTGGGAGCACAGCAGAAGTCTATGCCTCAGACCCTGTATGATTTCCAGCCTCCCCAGCACCAGCGTCATGTGGCATGCCTGCCCCGCCGGGCCCTGGAGCCCATGCAGCTCTCCCTCAGCCCAGGGGCGGGCAGGAGATTGCTTAACAACTTTAGGAGCAAAGCCGAGATAAAATGGGTTAAAGTGTCTGCTGCGTGTTGCGACGGGAGGTCGCATCCAGCTTTCCATCCGCCCCACTCTCTCACCCTGTCCCCCCTCCCTGACTCTCGATGAAAAATAGGCTCCAGCTAATAGAATTACCGCTGGAGCCATCAATGCAAACGCTGTTTCAGGACAATCTCATTGGAACAAACGTAGTTTTATTTGAACGGTGTTACTTGAAAAATTAAATCGTGCTGTCTGCCGCCCCCTCCCCCCCCCACCCCATCCGTACAGCCCTCCCCACGGGGATCAGGGAAGAGACAAACATATTCGAAATGAATTTGATCGGAGTTAACGATTCCTCTCTGCATCAATTAAAATGGAACCAGCCAATACCATCTGTCAATCACAGGACATTCCACAAGCACCTGTTAGATTTCGGGAGCTGTGAACGGGTGGCTCATGAGGCTTTCTGTCTGAAAAGGTCAGAAGAGGTGGGAGAGAGGTGTGGGCACTGAGTGTGGATTCACATGGTGTTCATATGTGTGTGTATGTGTGTGCATGTGTATACATGTGTATTTATGTATATTCATCTCTGTGTGCATGTGTGTATGTGCATATGTGTGTGGATGTGTATGTATGTATATATGTGTGTATGCATATGTGGGTATATGTGTGTATATGTATGCATGTTGCATGTGTGTATGTGTACATATGTGTATGTATGCATGTGTGTATATGCATATATTTATATGATTGTATATGTGTATATATGTGTACATATGTATGGGTGTATGTGTGTATGTGTGCATATGTGTGTACACATGTGTATGTGTGTATATGTATGTGCACACATGTTTATGTATACACATATATGTGTTGTATATGTGTGCACATGTGTATGTATGTATATATGTGCATATGTGTGTGTACATGTGTATGTGTGTATATATTTATATATATGTGTGTGTGTGTGTGTGTGTGTGTGTGTGTGTGGCTTTGTTTGTTTTTTGAGACAGGGTTTCTCCGTATATCCCTGGCTGTCCTGGAACACACTCTGTAGACCAGGCTGGCCTTGAACTCAGAAATCTGCCTGCCTCTGTCTCCCAAGTGCTGGGATTAAAGGCGTGCGCCACCACTGCCCGGCATGTGTGTGTGTTTGTGTATATGTGTGTGTTCATTTTGTTGCAGTTGTTTGTTTTCTGTTTCGGTTTCTTGGTTTTGATTTCACCTTTGTTTTTGAACAAGAGCTTCTGCATCCTGCATCTCATTATGTGTATGTGCAGAGAAACCATTGTCACATGACTTTCTCTTTACATTGCTAATATTTAACAAAAAAAAATGATTAGAGGTTGAAGAGATGGCTCAGAGGTTTCTACTGCTCTTTTAGAGACCCTGAGTATGATTCCTGTCTTAGGCTCACTACTGCTGTGATAAAACCACCATGGCCAAAGCAACTTGGGAGGAAAGGGCAACTTCCACTTCCACTTCCACATCGCTGAAGGAAGTCAGGACAGAAATGCAAGCAGGGCAGGAAACTGGAGGCAGCAGCTGAGGCCATGGAGGAGTACTGCTTACTGGCTTGCCCCCCCCCACCCATGGTTTGCTCAGCCTGATTTCTTGTAGAGCCCAGGACCACCAGCCCAGGGATGGCCCCGCCCACAGTGGACCCTCCCATATCAATCACTAATTAAGCAGATGCACCACAATCTTGCCTACAGCCCGATCTTACGGAGGTGTTTTCTCAGTTGAGACTCCCTCCTCTCCAGTGGCTTCAGCTTGTGTTAAGTTGACATAACATCATACAGCTAGCAGAGTTCTCCAGACACCCATGTAACTCAGCTACAGGGGACCCAACACCTTCTTCTGGGCCTTTTCGCTACTTGGGCTTGTGGGCGCATACACCGCCACCCACCAACACACATTATTTTAAAAAAAACAAAACAATAATAATAGATCTTTAAAAGTTGATCTATGAAGATGAAAACATCAGTGAGGACCTACTGTACACTACACAGGCCACCTCAGTGCTGTTCTGTGGCTCACACGGATCCTTCTAGAACATTCCTAAGACTCATGCTTTCGGTTTCACTTTATATAGAAGAATGAGGGTTTGGGAGGAGACTTTGCTTTGATTCGGATTGTATAGCTAGGAAGACCCAGCTCCGGATGAGGCCCTGCCTGTCCAGGAAATGAGTGCTCTTCCCTCTCTTCTTCCTCTCCCCACCCTTTCTTCCCTCACAGGCTTTTGGTGGGGCGAGCTGATGTCAACTGTGAGTGTTCAGTTTGTATTTGAAGCCCCTCCCTGGTGGGTGTCCGCACTTCCTGGGACTCGGGGCGTAACCAAAATGTCAGCTCCCACATGTCAGTCAAGAATCATGAGAGTTCCCATCTACTGAATGGGAACCTGATGCATTTTATGACAAAGGAGTCCACGATGGGTCAAGTCGTCAGTGGAAGCAGATGGTTGTGTTGAGGGCAAAGGTTTTGTTTGTTTGTTTTTTAAAGTTCCATTATTTCAGACAAGGCCCTTTTGCTTTTATACAAACATCGAAACTGTTTTCTTAAAAATATTCATGGGCTAGTTAAGAATTTGAGGATTAGTCTTTTTGGTCTCTAGAGGGGAAAAAAAGTCAGTTCTGTGTATGAAGGCAGTTACAGTCAAAATACCCTCTGGGTCCATGCAAATGCTAATAGCTTGTCAAGAGAGTGTACTTGGAAAAGAAAACTGTTGAGGGTACGGATACCACGAATAATTAAACACCGTTAGGCACCTGCTAATGTGCCAGGGAGTTTGAAGGCTTTGCACCTGCTAATGCGTTAGGGATTTTTTTTTCAAGACTTTATCTCTGCAGTCGCATCAACAGCCAGAGGCAGACACAGTCAACGCCACCCTTTAATGGATAGAGACACAGAATGCCAGGGAAGGCACATTATCTGCCCACACACAGCTCAAAGGGGCAAACAGCAAGCCTCACAGCCAAGTCTTTCAGATTCCAGGACTCGCAATTCGTAACCACAGCTCCTCCCGAATGTGGGTTTGGAGAGGAGGATGGTGGCTGAGGAGGAGAGGAGAACCCTGGTATCCCCATCCCAGGGCTGGGGGGGGGTGACCTTTCCTAACCGGCTAATTATTTCAATGGCAGAAGCAAATCATATTTTCTAAGTGTCTCTGCTGGTCTGATGTGGTTATCTGTTCTCCCTCTCCTCCTCCCCCTCCCTCTTCCCCTCCCCCTCCCCCTCCCTCTCCCCTCCCCCTCCCTTCCCCCTTCCCCTCCCTTTCCCTCTCCCCCTCCCTTCCCCCTCCCCTTCCCTTTCCCTTTCACCCTCCCCCACCCCCTTCCCTTCCCCTCCCCTCCCCTCCCCATCCCCTCCCCCTCCCCCTCCCCTCCCCCTCCCCTCCCCTCCCCTTCCCCTCCCGCTCCTTCTCTCTCCTTCCCCCCGTCTTTCTCCCAATCCATATTCTAAGCTCTGCCATCCCATAGAATAGGTGAATGCACTCTTATGGTTTTTCTTCTGGTTTTCTTTCCGGATTGGAAAGTCCAAAGACTTTGCAATCTGAAGCCTAGAAGCATCCTGGGAAGATCCTCGTCGAGGAGAGGTTGCCATCCGTCCTCTTGGGAGGTGACTGTGTAACTTTAATTCTTTTCAAATCCTATTTTTAGTGATGGTTCTTAAAGGCTTTAACCCTCCTTGAGGCCCGCCACCCACCAGAGGTGGTGGAAAAGAAAGGCTATGGAGGATGTGGACCTGTCTAGAGAGGTTCTTTGGAACAACTCCCTTCTGCGTTGTCTGGAAATCAGCAGAAATGAAGATCGACAAAGACTCGAGACCTGCAAGCCAAGCTCCGTCCCCATCACTCTGTCCTATTCACACCCTCCAAACATCACAATGCTCTTCAAGCCTTGCCTCAGCGCGCGCGCGCGCACACACACACACACACACACACACACACACGCAATCAGCTCGAATCCACGGAAGCAGCAGCCAACTGTAGCACGCCACCAGACGGTTTTTTTGGTGTGTTTCTCTCTACGGAGTCCCGACACATGCAGCTCAACCACACAGTGTAAGGTGGGCCTATACATGCATGTGGTTAGCAAGGAATCTTTCATCACGTGTCCTTTCTGCTTGCTTTAGCAGGACAATCCTTTCGCCAGCGTCTGCTTCAATGAAACGGTCCTTCTCTGAGTCTGCCTAGCCTTTCACACCTGTGTCCACTTTAACAAAATGGTCCTTCACACGTCTGCCCCAGCAAAACACCATCCAACAGACTTTCTGAAGCTTGCCCAGCTACCAAAGCATGGTATGTTTTCTACGGGTCACCATCCTTGTCCAGGGTTTTTCTCCTGAGTAGGAAGGCTTAGACTCCAGAAGAGTGAGCACAGAGGGACACTAGGCAGCCCTTGGTCATCAAACAGGACAAGGGCTGGTTCTATGCAGACACCTGTACAGAGCCCTAGACCAGAGACAACAGCTTAGCAAAATGGCGCTTCCCTAAGACCAGCCACGGACCAGTGACAATGGCAAATGCAGAGCCCTTGTTGGGAGGTAGGTAGAGTATCAGTGGCACCCACGTGTTAACAGCTACAGCTCAGAAATAGCCCTCTGATGCTATAGACCGCAATAATCTCCTTTACTGATGAGAAATAATAGAGTAAATCCCTTGTCCAGGGTCAATAAGTCAGGAGTAACTCCATCAGAACGTAAGTCTGGAGGGTCTCACCCTGAATTGTGTCCCCTGAGCTGGCTTGGCTGAGGCCAGCAGGTTCCTATGGACGATAAAAACCGGGGGAGCACAGGTTGACGTGGGCACGTGTGTTCCATGGGTCTGTTTTGTCCTGTCTTTCCTCAAGGAGAGTTCTACTGTATACAAAGACCCCTCGGAAGATAAAGCATCAAAAAGGCTGCCCTAGAGGATGTTGGGAATCTGTGCTACATTTTCTGGGGATTCTGGGGCAGAGGAGATAACTCATTTTCCTGCCCTTGCGAAGACAGCACACCTCAGGGCATGCTGGTGAACCCGGAAGACAGGATAAGGTACCCTGAGCACGTGTGGTAGGAAAAACCAGTAGGGGGAGAGCAGGGCCCAGAGGCTAACAACTGGCGGTGGGTGGGGTAGAGGAGGCTCACAGGCTCACAGAGGGGGCCAGGCATGGGTGACAGGCAGGGAACTCAGGAGGAAGAAGAGCATGGATAGAAGTCTGCTGTCTGTGAGCCTGTGGCGTCCAAGGAACCGAAAGGTGAACAGAGCAGCCATGTTTTAAGAACACCAGGCTGAATGAAGCAGGATCGCCCGGGACCGTGCAGGTCTTTAAAGCATCCCACCTCTCTCTCTCTTTCTTTCTCTCTCTCTCTCTCTCTCTCTCTCTCTCTCAAGCAATGGCATCCTGTGGGAGGTTCCTCGGTGGGCTGTGCTGGCCTTGGGCTCAGAGCAGCACAGATCTCACTGGCTTAGCTCTCAAGTGGCCAAGGCAGCATTCAGGCTTCTTCATAGGAGGGGCTTCTGGTTCCCATAGCAACCCCAACTCTGGGCAACACTGGAGCTGTCTGGGGCGGCTCTTACAGGAGCCCTCAGAGACAAAAGTCAAATGGAGCCCAAGCACCTCCTGCCTCCTGCCTTTGTGTTGTGTTCGAGGAAAGAGGAACGTGAATCTGCACCTGCATTTACACAGCCATGGCACTGAGAGGTCGTGTAACAACCACAGCCACACAAGAAACAAAGCAGGCTGTCTCCTTTTTAATAGAGTGGGCAGAGAGTTTAGGTCAGTGGGTAGGGCACTTGCCCAGTACGGGCAGTTCCGTTGTAACTCCCAGTACCAGGTAAATCTGAGCAAGGCGGTGGTGCCTGTGACCCCAGCACTTTGGAGACAGGAACAGGAGGGTTAGAAAGTCAAAGTCATCTTCAACTGTATAATGAGACCATCCCGGGCTACATGAGACCAGAGAGAAAGAGAGAGAGAGACAGAGACAGAAAGAGACACAGAGACAGAGAGACAGAGACAGAGAGACACAAAGACAGAGTCAGAGAGAGACAGGGAGACAGAGAGAGACAGAGACAGAGATGGGGAGACAGAGAGACAAAGGCAGAGAGAAACGGAGACAGAGACAGATACAGAGACAGGGTCAGAGAGACAGAGACAGAGAGACACAGAGAGACAGAGAGACAGAGACAGAGACACAGAGAGACAGACAGAGACAGAGAGACACAGAGACAGAGAGACACAGAGAGACAGAGAGAGACAGAGGAGGAGGAAGAAAGAGAGAGGGAGGAAGGGAAGAATGAGAAAGAACACATAAAGACAAGGAACGAGTTTTCTGAATAAAAAAAACCACATTAACTTTTTCTGTGCTGTTGGGAGACATCATTGACAATTCTCCTTGAGACAAACAAGGAAACTATCATTTCAGATAACAGTATCAGCAACAACAGTGACACTAAGCCTTCCGAGTACTACTGACTTGTAACACAGTGAGGCAAAACAGTCATTCGTTTCTGCTCCCTCATTCTGTGCGTCGAGAGTTTGGAGAGGGAACAGTGGAGCTGGCTTGTCTCTGCCCTCCCATATCTAGGACGCCAGCTGGGGTGTGTAACAGCTGAGGATGTGCCAGTGGCCCGGCGAAGTCTTCACCTACGGGGGGTGGGGGTGGGGGTGGGGCACTTGATGCAGACCCTTGGCTGTGACCAAAGCTGGGGTGTTACCCAGCTTGGGCTGAGGCATCTCCAGATGGTCTCCCCGCACAGGCAACTTTACACTTCCTCAAAGGATGGCAAGCCAGGCTCCAGGAGCAAGCAAGCTATCAGAACAGAGAGGGAGTCATACTGATTCCAGGTACTGGCCTCAGGAGCCATAGGGGCATCTCTGTATACCTGGACAATTGGTCACAACAGTCACAGAGGTCTGCACAAGTTCAGGAAGTAACTGGGGGCTGGAAAGATGGCGTTGTGTGTAAAGTGCTTGCTATGTACCAGTAAGGACCTGAGCTCAGATCTCCAGAATCCAAGTGGGGGAGGGGGAAGTCAGGCATTGTGGCGTGTTGGCAACCTTAATATCAGGAGAAGGATGGCAACTGGATCCCTGGAGCTCACTGGCCAATGCTATGTTCTGGTCTCCCAGTAACCACACAGAAATTCTAAATTCTCAGGAGGAGCAGAAGCAGGACACAGAGTCCCTGCCACCACTTCTGGATTATTCAATGAATATATAAATATATATAAATATAATATATATTATATATATATATATACACACATATGCATATGTATGTTTGTATATGTATGTATATGTATGTGTATGTGTATGTATACATATGTATGCATGTATGTATATATAGAGAAATATGATAAAAATATTAAAAATATATATTAAAATAATACGAAGAAGCCCATGGCCACATCTCCCATCACAGTCTACAGCGTGAGCACTCTTGCTATCATTGGCATCCAAATTGCCCTGTCCAGTGGTCCCGTGAGGTTACATTGTCCTGATGTCCCTGAGGAGACACTGGGCACAGTGTCTGCTCAGTGCAGTGTAGGTTCCAAGTCCCGACTATTTGGTTGTTCCAAGGGCCTAACCTGGTCTTCTAATCCCTTCTGCATCTCCATCCCACGAGCCACGCCTCTCTCTGAGCGTCCATAAGGGAAGCTGGTCGCCAGTGAGGTTTACACCCATCTTAACTGCTCAATAAAACCTCGGGAGACTTCCTCAAACTCAGAGAAGTTAAGTCCTGACACTTTAACAGCTCGTTCGCGATACACAAACCAGATGGACCAAGGCCTTGAATCCATTCCGCCGCCATCAGGCAGCAATCACGTTACAGACTCCACGTGCTGGCCGGGCACGGAACCTGGCTCTTTGTTCTATCCCCAGACACCCCAGAGCAGGGGCAGAGGGTACCTATTTCCTGTCTTGCATCTGTTTATGAACGCGCCACCAAAGGAGAGGGGCTGTGGGTCTCTCATTCAGGATTTAGTTCTGCTCTGAGCTGTTTGTGAGCCAGGCATGAGTTTTAAAAACACCGTGCATTCTCTAAAGAAATGGACTGGGAAGGCTCTTCCTAGAGGAGGCAGCCATGCTGTGATGGTTGAGAGCAGGCTGCCGGGCGTGCGCGCGCGCGCGCGCGCGCGCGCGCGCGCACACACACACACACACACACACACACACACACACACACCCTGCTTTTCTGCTTGTGAGAATGGAAATTCTATTATTGTCTCTATGTTTATAAAGAACTTGACACAGGCTGGGGGAATGACACAGTTGCTAAAACACCTTGTAAGCATGAGGATCTGAGAACAATCAGCAGAGTTTACAATAAAAATAAATAGATGACAGATAGATAGATAGATAGATAGATAGAGATAGGAGAGATGATTGGATGGATGGGTGGATGGATGGATGGATGGATGGATGGATGAGAGGATGGGTGGATGGATGGATGGATGGATGGATGGATAGACGTGATATGTAGACAGACAGACAGACAGACAGACAGACATTGTAAACCCAGCATTAGGTATTTTTCTGTCATAACAGAAAGCTGATGCACGCACCCAAGCCGCTTTTCAGTCACTTTCAGCCCTGTAGAACTTAAAAAGTTAAGCTCATTTATGTTACGTGTTTTATTCATTTTTAAAATTTGTCTAGATTGCATACAAATTGCTTGAGTTAACTGTTAAAATAAAATAAATGTTTTAGGGATAAAGCCAACTTGATCCCAGTGGATGATTGAATTCATGTATCTCTGTATTCAGCTTGCTAGTTTTTGAGGGTTTTTTAAACCTGTATTTTCATTGCAGATATTGGAAACATTGTAAATGTCCTTCAACAGATAATGAAAATTTGGTACATAGATGCAATAAAATAGTATTCAGCGTTCAAGAAAAAGAACTAGAAACTATCACATCGAGTGAGGTAACCCAGATCCAGAAGACACATGCCAATATTCCCTCTCTGTGGTTCCCAGCGCCAGATCTTCAGATGCGAGAGTACAGCCTGGAGTAACCACAGAAATTTAGGAAGTTATTGAAAGACGGCGGAGTGTGGAGTTAGAGAGGGTAATAGCAAGGTACAGCTGGTATAAAGGGGGAAATGAAAAAATGGGGGATGGGGGGGCTTTTACTAGGGAGGGGGAGAGAGATAAACAGGAAAGGAGAAGGGGGAAGGACGGATAACACAAAGGCTGCTTGATAAAAGCCTCTAGCAATCATTATTCTATATTTTTTAAAGTATATATTATTATATACGATGTATAAGATTATATAGATATATAAATATAATATAATTTAGAATTATATTTCTATGAACTATTATATATAATTTAAATTATAATATATTTATTTATTATGTATAATATATAAATATGTATTTACATATTATAATACAGAAATATTTGTGTATATATAAATATATAGTATTCATATTACATATATAATATATTATATAATATAAATTACATTATATACATACATATATGTATGTAATGTAATTTATATATATACATATATATACATATACATGTGTGTGTATGTATGTGTATGTATATATATATATATAAAATAATACTTGATTTGACATGCAGCCTATAAGAGCCAAGGGTGATCTAACAAAAACCCCTCTAACAGGCAAAAGAAACCTCTACCTTGTTGGTCAGGATTGTCCAAGGGACTCCTAAAGCAATATAGGTTATTAATGTTACCCTTGGTCTCCTCTCAGGGGTTGATGATAGGTCCCTATTGCTGACAACACCACACACCTCAGACACAGAACCCTGAGAATTTTTACTAGAGCCGACCTGAAAGCCTCCCTCCTAAGGTCTGGATTTCATAGAATCTGAAAGTACTGTGCAGCTTCCGAGGGACAAGAGCAGTCAACAGTCCTATAGGGCTGTGATGTTTATAACATGGCAAGATACTCTTAAAAGTGCAGTCGTGGTGCCCTAATCTTAGCAGTAACCAACAGCTCTCCATTTTGTACTTAGACCTGCTCAACAGGAAGGAAATCATGCCTGGTACTGGGGACCTAGCCAGCTACTCAGCGCTAGGGAGCTCTTCTATCTTAGAAGAGACTCTTCAACTGAATTCCCACCAGACCAGCATAATCCCTAACTACGTTTGAAAACTTAATCCTTATAGCTAGAGCTAAGTAGGTTTTCTCCCTTCATCAGAAAAGCTTCTCTTTGCAGCCAATGGGAAACCACAGAAAACCACACAAGGACACGATGAAGAGATAAACTCAGTAAATGTGGGGTGTCCAGCCCCCGTGGATGCAGCTGCAATGTAATCCCTACCCCTAAGTCTCAGAGAACATTGCAGAGAAAGATACAGAAAGATTAGGAGTCTGAGGATCGCCGGGCAGTGGTGGCGCATGCCTTTAATCCCAGCGCTTGGGAGGCAGAGGCGGGTGCATTTCTGAGTTTGAGACCAGCCTGGCCTACAGAGTGAGCTCCTGGACAGCCAGCGCTACACAGAGAAACCCTGTCTCGAGAAACCATGAGAGAGAGAGAGAGAGAGAGAGAGAGAGAGAGAGAGAGAGAGAGAGAGAGAGTCTGAGGATCAGGATGGCTGAGACTGGGTCTCCCAGAAACGACAGGGGAGCGATTCCCACGGTCTGGACAACGACAACACCAAAGACCTGCTAACATGCACAGCAAGTGGGAAATCATACCAGAGGTCTCTTTAGACAAAGAACTGCAGGCAACTAATGTCTGCTAAGAGAGGGAGAGGCTCTTTCTGAGATGAACCGTCATTGGTTACCCATTACCACGTGGTCAGCCCTGAAATTTGTGCGGGTGCATAAGTGAACTCTGCAGGCTGTGTTTATATGAGTTTATGTATGTATGAAACACCAACAATAACAACAACAACAACAACAATAAATAATATAATAGTCAAAAAAGGGTCATCCCTTTCAGAGGGCATGGCAGGGTGGCAAGGGAGGGGTTAGAGGAACAAAAGGAAAAGCAAGAAGTGGTATGATTATTTTAATTAAAAAGAATAAAAGTAGACGAATCCAATGACTCGCCCCCAAATCTCGGTCATCCTCTAGGGTGGGTACCCAGGTGGGAGACAGTGAGTAGTTTATTTCGTGGAGTTTTCCTTTGCTTGACTTGTTCAGACTCTTTCCATTTACAAGAGCGGGGGGCATTGCTTGGTTAGCCTTAGGTTCCGGGTTCAAGCCTCAGGGCCAGCAGTAAAACACGAGAAATAAAGTATACAACGAGCATGTCATAACGTTACTGTAGAAAAGAAAATGATAATAAAATAAGCCACCGCAGGTGGCCTTCTGTCCGAGGGGGCGTCCCATCCCAGACTCGCACTCAGCTCTGACCTCACAGACAGCGGCAGCTGATGCAAGGCCTCCCCAAAGGGGTCAGGGGTGTGCACTGACAGCCTTAGCCCAGCTCTTGCAGATGGATAACTATCCATCTTGCTCTCAAACTCAGGAAGTTCTCCCCCCAGCACTCCTGTCAATAACTCATCCCGAGAGCTTAATATCATTTCCTTGCAGGAAGTCCTTCCCCTCATCCTTGCTAAGTCTTTCCTGCTGTCCTGTCACCTGGATGGATGGGTCTCCCCTCCCCTACCCCAGCTCTTCGGAGTCAAGGGCCAAAAAGTGAGGAGTGAGGCAGGGGCCCACGGACGATGGGCAGTGTGTCCGTTTGCTCTGGATAGTGCCGGTGCCCCCAGGACTCTGGCAGGGAAGTTACCATGGCCATCTGTGACAGCTGGCGATGGCTGAGGCTGCAGTCTGCAGCGCCGCTCAGACCCGAGAGGTCTCCAGGGACGTCCGACCTGCCCGTTCCCAAAGCTTTGCGTCAGTGCGGCTCCCCCGCCTCCTTCCTGTCATATTTTATGCATCGTGATGGTCATTCCAGCCAAGATGGATGGTTCACATCCTCGAAAGCTGAGGGCAAACGGTGAAGTCAGGAAAGGCCAGGGAAAAGGGGACCCAGCTCACAGAAAGGGGGCGCAGAAGTGAGTCCCAGAGGCAGGCAAGCCAACAGGAGCCTGGTCTCCACCACTGTGAGCAAGCAAGGTTCCTTCTAGAACCTTCTCTTCCCTCAAAACCTCGACAGGGGTGTGTGTGTGTGTGTGTGTGTGTGTGTGTGTAGGAGGAGGAGGAGAGTTAGTGCCAGCAAGCCTGATACAGTAAACTGAGTCTCAGGTAGGAATGAACAAGGATAATTCTGACCCCAAGCAATGGTCTTGGGACTCAGGGTGGGGCTAACGAAGACAGACACGCAGATCCGTGACTCCCAGCTTCTTCAGCCTCTTGTCCTGTCTGTCAGGGGCACTGATGATGGCATCTTCCTCACATGAGTCAGGGATGTGCTTAAGGATTGGTGCATGCAAAGGATGCCAGGCTAGACCACACAGGGTCAGTCCACTGCTGTGTGAGCTTAAGGGAACCGCTTCATATCTCTGTGTTCCCATTTTGACATCCCGAAAAGGACAAAGATCGTGTGTGAGGTATTCAGAGACAGGTCGGAGACGGGGTAAATTTGGACTGAATTTGCCTTTTACATGAATTCAACATGTGAAGACATGACTAGCTAATCAAGTGTCGCCCAACAGTTTCAAGACAATAACATACCATGGGGATTAGGTCAGCATAGCTTGGTGGATTCATAGCTCTGGATTATCCAGATGGAGTACACATCAGCACATGTATAATGTATGCCCATATCAGCACATGTAACATGTATGCACACAGCAGCACGTGTAACATGAGTGCACGCATTAGCATGTATAACATGTATACACACTCTGACACATGTGACATGCACAGACGTGCCAGCACATGTAACATATATGTACACACTGGCACATGTAACGTGTATGCACACATCAGCACTTGTGACACACGCAGACACCAGCCCATGTAACATGTGCGCGCACACATGCACATGTATGCACTTCTCCACATACCTGTCATATCTCCATCCAAATAAAACATAAAACTAATTTTAAATCAGAAGTTCAGAATTTGGACTCTACGGGCAAATCGTTCTGTAGGACTCAGATCCGTGACAGGCGATTTGTGTGTAGCGTTCAGCTCTCTGTCTGCGGCTGTAGGGAGTCCACATCCTAAAGGGCTGGCATGATTAAATGAGGTGATACCTGCGAGTCCCTGAGGGTGTCTGGCCAAGGCTACTCCCTTGGTGGTAGGATTTTAGTGGCAAAGCTAATGACTGGCAACCAGTCTCGTTCTAAGGCATGTGGCATGGGACGGCCACCTTGCCTTCCTTTGTATTCCTTTATTTTCCTATTTGGTTGTGTGAAATTGTAAGGCCTAACATGCAGGGCTGGGAAAGAGATGAATAAAATGAAACTTCACCAAGGGACATTCAATTCATGGTAAGGGACACCCACCATTACCACCACCACCACCACCACCACCACCACCATCATCATCAACATCACCATGACTACCCCAACATCACCACATTTTGGTCAGGACATCTGTCGTCTGGGCTGCAGATGAGAACACTTTTTATCAAGATGAAAGCAGGTGCCTGTAGAGGTTGAGAGGAGGTCAAGAGGCCCCTGACCTTAGCCACCTCAGGACAGGGTGAGTGACACACAGCTCATCCCCTCTGCCCTCTAGGGGGCCAGTGGCAGCCAGTGCTATCAGTGGCTAGGGAGATGGCTCGGTGGGTAAAATGCTTGCTGCCAAAGCAGGAGGGACCAGAGCTTGGATTATCAAGAACTCCAGTAAATGCTGGGTGTGTATGATGGCTGCCTGAGTTTGTTGAATGAATATCCTCAGCCTCCCTATTCTGCGAATGACAGGTGACCTGACAGGACTGAATTTTACATGTCACACGGCCGTCCTTTGAGCGCCCAGCTGTTGCTGCCCTCCCTCTACAGATAAGGAAACTGAGGCTCAGAGTGTGAGATCACGTGCCAGTGGTCACTTACATTGAGAGGAGCAGAGCCAGCCTTCGACCCAAGTGCTATCTACCCGCTACCCCCCCCCACTTCCCCCACCCCTCTCCCACCCCCTCCCCGCTGACCTTGTCCTTAGACAAGTGTCTTGAACACCACCAGGCATGCGGGAGGACGGCTCAGAACAGGCTGCTGAACGAATAAGCAACTGTCAGGGACCATCTGCATGAGTCTCCCTGGGAATATCCGTCTTTTTTGACTTTCTACTGAGCCGAAACCTCTTTCCTCACCTGATCCCCAGGGCCTCTTAAAACACCAGGAGGAGGCTGGGGGAGGCAGCTAGCCACTGGAGAGTAATGCCGTACCTGTCAGTGCACCTTCCTCTTCCTCCTCCGCCCAGAGCCCTCGAGCTTCCACGCTTTCTCCAAGTAACTTCAGAGAAGTCACTGTGGCCCTGGCATCAGCTTCTGTGCCTGGTTAGGAGCTGTGGCCGCCTGCCTCACAGGGTTAAGTGGCGCTAAATTGAAAAGCTGCTTAAGAGGACAAGCTGAGAATCCAGAGGTCAAGAGTTCGAATCCAGACCCTGCCATTCTGTCTACCTTGTAAAATCTGAGGGAGAAGATCTTCCAGCATCTGAGTTCTGCAGTCTGGGGGGAAGATCCGATGTAATATGCATAGCTTTTTTGTTTTGTTTTTCGAGACAGGGTTTCTCTGTGTAGCCCTGTCTGTCCTGGAACTCACTCTGTAGACTAGGCTGGCCTCGAACTTGGAAATCCACCTGCCTCTGCCTCCCAAGCGCTGGGATTACAGGCGTGCGCCACCACGCCCGGCATGCATAGCATTTTTAAAAAACATACTTTACAGAGCTTGTGGTATGTTTCAGATGTCACGCACGGCGCACTCTTGTTGAACAAGTGGAAGTGATTCCCGTGCTTCCTTCTCTGTCCTAAGATGCCATGGATCTAGACATAGTTTTGTTCAGGCAACTGGAAGGCAGGAGGCTCTGCACGGACACTAACACACAGCAAAGCTTCAGAAACTGGCAGGGAAATGAAGGTTATTTGGCATTAGGACAGGGAAGCAGTAGACTCGGGGTGTAGCTCAGAGGCAGAGCACTTGCCTGGAATACCCAAGGTCCTGGGTTTGAATCCCAGCACCACAGAGAGGAAGGAGGGGAGGAAGGTGTGACGGCATAGTTATCAGGACAAATGCCAATGTCCTTTGCAACGATACAAAAAGGAGCTAAAATAAACATGGAAGGTGGAGGTGGTCCCCCTCCCACAATGGGAAGACAAGGCTCATCTCCTTCTTGTCACGAAGCCAGGATTCAGAGAAGTAACTCTACCTTAGGTCACACAGCAACTGATACCCAATTCTGCTTTTATTATGTCCGGTCCTGGTTTCCGTTGCCTGTTTTCTCGCTGTCGTATTTGACGGATTTGGCTCCATTCTTGACTGTTTCTGCAGTTGGGTTGTAAGCTAGATTTCTGCTGTGGTAGAGTAGACCCTGTATTACCTGATGGTCCAGGGATGATGATGGGTTGGTCTGTTCTCTCCAACCCTACACAGCTGGAAGTACCTTCCTGGAGAACCCTAAACAAAGATATTCGCTCATTATTATGTGGTGTTGGGGGGACCAAGGATGTGGAGGCCAGACATTACCTTGGGGTGCTATTGCTTAGGAGTAATCCCATATTATATATATTTTAATTGTATGTATGTGTGTATATATGTATGTATCTGTGTGTGGATATATGTACATGAGTGCGGGTACCCATGGAGCCCAGCAGAGGGCATCAGGTCACCCTGGAGCTGAATTTACAGGTGATTACAAACCCCCCAAGAGATGTTAGGCACCGAACGTGGGTCCTTTAGAAGAGCAGTTTGCTCTCGTGACCACTGAGCCATCTCCCTAGCTCCTACTGTGTGTTTCTGAAAGAGGGTCTCTCACTGGCCCAGATCTTCCAGGTCAGCCTAGCCTTGCTAGCTAGAAAGCATGGCGGATCCATTACAAGCACTCACCACATCTGGATTTTTATGGATGCGGGGCAACAGACTCCTCCGTCCTTATGCCTTGTCTCACGTTACCTTACGCCCTCATCCTCTGCTTCCGCGACAGGATCTTGCTAAGTAGCTTCCGCTGGCCTCAAACTTTAGATCCTCCTGCCCCAGCTTCTGGAGTGGCGGGATTATTAGGTGTGCACCGCCACAGGTGCCCTAAGGATCCCTGAATCCATACCTTACCTATGGGGAGCCTGTTAGTACAGTCAATGTTATCATTGTAGATAGTCTGCTGTGGGTGGGGAGTAGGGGCCCCGTGTCAAGCATGCTCTAAATTCTCTGGGTCTAGATGATAATCTGAGTTTTTAGAAAGGCACTTGTAGGAACTGACCACCACCCTACCCGGCTCCCCAAACACACATCTGGAGGTCTGCTTCAAACCTTCCAATTCATGTCCACATTGTACGTCAGGAGGCTGAGGGCACTGAAGACATGGAGAGATGGGTCCAGCACAGCCAAGCGTCTTTTCTCCCACACTCTGATAGACTCACAGAGGAAGAACCTCCAGGCATTGGCGCTGGCTTCCTTGGCAGTTTCTGTCAGCCATGGACCCCCTCGGGTGTTGCAGATAGCCCCGAGACTAGTTGTATTTGCTGTGAATTCCGTTCTCCTGTGAGGGGCTCCGAACATGGAATGAGTCAGCACTCAGGTGATTCGCTGTAAACCTTCTTCCCGCCTTAACTGATAAAATAAAGGCTAGAGCCTGTGATTGGGCGGAGGAAGAGGAGCAGAGGAAGAGGGGAAGGTAGAGCTGACGGTTTTGGGAGGACGACGGAGGAGGAGGAGGAGGAAGGAAGGAAGGAAGGAAGGAAGGAAGGAAGGAAGGAAGGAAGGAAGGAAGGGAAAGAGAGAGAAGCACATGGCCTTGAGGAACCGTAAGTTATAAGGGATCTCATACATGGGGAAGATGGCAGTGTAGTGGTAGATCTGTCCAGTCTAGGTGCACAGCTTGTATTCCTATTAATCGAGTTGTGTTTTCTTTGCTCGGGGAATATTTGAGTTGGAGATTTACTACAACACTCAGATGGGCCACTTTGGAGAACAAGGGATGAACTGTGACCCTCCCTATCTGACCAGGGAACTTGGCCCCTCTGACTAGCCAGGTTAACAAAGAGATTCCCTCGGGGGTGGGGGGTGGGCGGTGAAGACGTGTCACCCCTGCTAGAGGGTCCCCGAGGGATTTCACTCTTGCTTCCATCTTCCCGACTTGGCTGTGTTTACTCTGCTTGCAAAGTGGCTTCCTGTTTCCAAGAGGAATGAGGTTTTTAAAGGCTTATAAATGGGATTCAAAAAGGCTTTTTGGACATCAAATGACACATATAAAAAAAAAAACAGGAATGTATCAACAGTTTTAGCGGTCATGAATGGAAACGGCGCAGTGTGTGCCTCCCACGTGTCTGCGCGCCAAAGCATTCTGGAGAGAGGCATGGGCAGAGGTGGAGAGAGAGGTGGGTCTCTCTGGACCTGAGATCTTGCTTGTCCAAAGTCCAAAGAGAGGATGGCTTTTATTGCAGCACAGAACATATTTGACTAGCAAGATTGCCCTGAGCTCACTTTAAGAACATAGGCAGACATATCTGTGCACATATTTGAAGTTTGTGCTGTTTAGTTAACTACCGTCTGACTATACCACAATGTTCGTCGTTTTGTTTTGTTTTAGATGGTGTCTCACGTAGCCCAGGCTAGCCTGGACCTCTCTGCGTAGCTATGGATGACCTTGAATTCCTGATCCCCCCCTCCCTCTACTTTCCAAGTGCCGGGATTACAAGTGTGTACCACCACCATATCTCATCTCTGCAGTGCTAGGAATCGAACCTACAGTGTAAGCAAGTACTCCACCACCGAGACACAGTCCCAAGCCCCTACTATTTTCTCTAAGGTGCGAGTCCCTCACCATCGGCACCCTTATCATTTGGGAAGAAGCATTCTTTGTGTCTGAGCACTATGGGGAACTGAACGGCGGCTGTCTCTCCCCACTCCAGTATTAGCTTCCCTCCCACGTGACCCGTTGTGCTCTGGGTGACCAAGGTGTCCCTCTCACGAGAGCCCCATACTCCAGCGTCAGAATCCATTGCTGCTGGATATCCTAGAATTGGTAACTTCAGATGAGACAGTGGAAATAGATAGATGACCCTTCTAGAAATAAAGCAAAGCACTGATATTAACAGGGACATGAAAACAGCACAGTTTGCTGTCTGTGGCTCTCCAGATTACATAAGTAGACTGCAGTCGGTGGCGCCGATACGTCACTCTCACTAAAGTGATGGGGAAGCCCACGTAGCCAGCTCTTCTGTCTTGATGGGAAAGGTTCCCCCACAGACTTGTTCTTCGAATGCTTCCTCCCCAGCCTGTGGTGCTGTTTTGAAGGCTGTGAAACAGGCAGAGCCTGGTAGGTCGCTCTGGGTGGGTCTTTGAAGGCCAGACCCATCCCTGCTGATGGCCTGCGTTCACTGCTTACAGTCTGTTGCCATGGGAACATAGACTCCCCCTTGTTGGTCTTCCTCCATAAGATGGCCTGCAGTCTCTCTGGAATGGAGAGCCTCCAGTAAGGTCTTCTTGTCAGGAACTTTGTCGTGGTGACTCATATACCAGTCTACACACAAGTGTGAGACACAGACTGGAACCTGAAGTTAAAGGAGCTAAACTCACGTGTGCAGAAGGGGTGTGGTTCAGGCTGTGTCCTGGGGTGTTCATTAAGTTCCTCTGGGAGTTAAGTTTCTCTGAGTTCATCCCCAGATCCAGTCAGCTTTGTGAGCAGTTTAGACCAAAATAGCAATGCCAATGCGCTCTCTCTCTCTCTCTCTCACTCTCTCTCTCTCTCTCTCTCTCTCTCTCTCTCTCTCTTTTTCTTCCTCTGCATCTCTATCTCTGTGTATCTGTCTGCCTCTGTCTTTCTCTGTCTCTCTCCCTCTCCCCTTTCTCTCTTTCTCTGTATCTGTCTGTCTGTTTCTCCCTCTTTCTCCATGCGTATCTGTCTCTCTGTCTCTCTCTCTGTCTCTGTGTGTGTCTCTGTGTGCTTTTCTGTGTCTCTCCCTGTGTGTCTCTCTGTGTGTCTGTTTCTCTCTGTCTCTCTCTGTGTCCCTGTCTCTGTTCTCTCTCTCTGTCTCTGTCTCTGTGTGTGTCTGTTTCTCAACATGTCTCTGTCTGTATCTCTATCTCTGTCTCCCTCTGTGTGTGTCTGTCTCTCTGTGTCTCTTTCTCTGTGTTTTTCTCTGTCTCTCCCTGTGTGTCTCTGTGTGTCTGTGTGTGTGTTTCTCGTGTCCCCTTTTCTGTCTCTGTCTCTCTCTTTCTCTGTGTATATGTGTGCGTATATCTGTCTCTCTGTGTGTGTCTGTTTTTCACTGTGTGTGTATGTATGTGTATATCTCTTTTTCTGTGTGTCTCTTTCACTGTCTCTCTCTGTGTCCCTGTCTCTGTCTCTCTCTGTGTGTGTATCTGTTTATCTCCCTGTGTGTATCTGTTTCTCTCACTGCCTCTCTCTGTGTCCCTGTCTCTGTCTCTATTTCTGTCTCTGTCTCTGTGTGTGTCTCTATCTCTCTCTGTGTGTCTATTTTTCTCACTGTCTTTCTCTGTGTCTGTCTCTCTGTGTCTCTGTCTCTCTGTCTCTCTCTCTCTCTCTCTCTCTCTCTCTCTCTCTCTCTCTCTCTCCTCGGTGGGAGATAAACTTCCTACCATCCTGGCTAGTACAGGACTGATTACAGTGCTTCAATATCTTCAGCATCCCACGACCCCCATCCCTGCCTCTAGCACACCAGGGCAGCTGCCCACCTGAATGGGAAGGACTGGAGACATGAAGGCAATCACATGTGTCCTGTCAACAGAACTCGAGCCAGAACAAGGGCGTCCATAGAACCTGCATGGTAAACACAGACACGCACTTTCACCGCCTTAGATTTGGTAACGATTTCTTAGCTGTGACATCAGAAACATGAGAAATAATAACAAAAAAGAATTCACAAATCTGAATTTATCAAAATGGGCGGCTTCTGGGGGTCAAACTGCAGCGTTGAGTATGTGGAAAGATAACTTGTACAAACATGTTAATGATAAGGGCTGGTGTCTAAAAACATATAATACAAATTATATATTCTTTATAAAGTAAGGCTTAGGTCAACAGAAAAAAGACAAATAAGTCAGAAATTGAGTAAAGATTTACGCAGACACATAAGCAAAGACCCAATGAGCACAGGAGAGTGTTTGACGTCATCCGTCTCTGAGGAAGTGTAAATCACAGCACTAAAGAGATAAGAGCGGAGGCGTGATCGGAGAACGAGAGAGACGGAAGGAGACATGGAGAAACCGGAATTCTCCAACGATGCTGATAGGAGAGTGTGAAATAGCATAGTCGTGGCGGGGAACAGTTTGAGAGATCATTAAAAATGTTTCATCGAGGCTGGCAAGGAGTAAAAGAGCTTTCGCGGTACAAGTCAGACAACCCGAGTTTAATCCCCAGAACCCACAGGCATGGAGGCCCCAGACAGCAGACACAGGCTGCCCAGAGCAAGCTGGCTAGTGAGACTAGATGAATCCCTGAGCTCTGGATTTGATTTGGAGGGTCTGCCTCAATGAACAACGGAGAGAGAGCAATGGATGAAAACCAAGACATAAGCTTCAGACCTCCACGTGCACATACATGTGCACTCTCATGCACTCCTACCCACACATGTGCACACATGGGCACTCATGCACACACGAGACACACATACATGTGCACTCTCATGCACCCCTACCCACACATGTGCGCACACAGGCACTCCTGCACACGCTGAGACACACATACATAGGAAAAAGAAGAAAACAAAACCTGTCACAAACAAATGAATGCAGCTAATTTCCGTGCTGTTTGAATTGACGCGTGCGTGTGCGCGTGAGTTTGTTACATAAAATGGCCGTCTCCTTCCGTGCTGCCTCGAACTGCCAGCAGGAAATATTAAAACTCATAAAAAATGTTTTCCAAGCAGAATGTCTCAAATTGGGGAATAATGATATTAATTTGGAGCTGAATGATGCAAACCAAAGCTATCTGGTAAATTTCATGTCAGTGAGGAACCAGGAAGAAGCCAGGACAATTGGCTGAGAGGGGACTTCTGCTTTCCAGTACATCCTTGTTCCTTAATCACGGTATTAATAACATCAAACTCAGTGACTCTTCATTCATCAAACCCCAAAGCAGGCAGATTGCGTGAGTTACATCATGTAGCCTTCCCAACGAAGTTGACCTTGGGCCCATTTCACTATTGAGGAAACTGCTCTCAGAGAGGCATCTGTCCCTCTGTTCTAAGGGAAGAAGTGAAATTCACCATCAGTTATCACAAACGATTATCAGAACACAGAGCGATAGTATTGCAATTTGAGGTTATAGACCAATCCTGCTTGTCTGATGGCATCATTAAAGGAACACACACACACACACACACACACACACACACACACAGGAAACTGGTCTAATGAACTGAGCTTATCCACAGAAGTTTTGAAGAGGCACAGCAAACACACTCCCGGCCCTGAGTTGATTTATCTTGATGTTTGGTTGAATTCCTCACATTTTGGGTCTTTGGTAACCTTTTCACCCACCCACCCCCCGGGGGTTTTTTTTTTTTTTTTTTTTTTTTTTTTTTTTTTTTTTTTGAGGTGACTGGCCGGCTCTTATCATTCATCACAAATGCATCTCACTCCAGCCCAGGCTCCCCTGACAGAAAGAACAGCCGGTCTTCAAGAGGTCAAAGACATTTTTCTCTCTTCGTCTTTCTCAGTTTCCAGCATAGATTTGTCAGTCTAAGAAGGCATGAACCCTGGATTTGATGTACTTTAATTGATTTCACCCTCGACAAGTCAGACTGTCCATCAGCTCTCTGCTTGGGCTTCCCTGAACTTTCCTTAAGGCTACGATTTTCATCTGTCTCTGAAACCAAGCTGTCACCAAGCAATTTATTCCCTTCACCAGCTCTCTGGGTCCATCTTATTTTCATTCCCATAACCCCCTTGAGGGAAAAGAGAGAGCATGTGAGAGAACATGGGAAAGACTGTGCAGAAAGGGAAAGAAGGAAGGAAGGAAAGGAAGGAGAAAAAAAGATAATAGAAAAGTGTTTGTCCATATCCACTTCAGGGAAACTGTTCTGATTTCTTTTGTTAACAGGATGAAATCAGACGGAATAGGGGACTAATGGAAGGGATCGGTAGATGGATGTGTGGAAGGAAGAAATAAGTGTATGGTTGGATGGATGGGTGGATAGATGGATGGATGGATGGATGGATGGGTGGATGGATGGATGGATGGGTGGATGGATGGATGGATGGATGGATGGGTGGTGGATGGATGAATGTGTGGGTGGGTGGATGTTTGATGGATCGATGGATAGATGGATAGATGAATGGGTAGATGGATGGATGGGTGGTGGATGGATGGATATGTGGGTGGAGGAATGGGTGGATAGGTGGATGGATGAGTGGATGGATGGAAGGTTGGTTGGGTGGGTAGATGGATGGATGGGTGGTGGATGGATGGATGGATGTGTGGGTGGGGGAATACCCGGGTAGATGGGTGGATGGATGAGTGGATGGATGGGTGGATGGATGGATGGGTGGGTGGGTGGATAGAAGGGTGGGTGGATGGATGGGTGTATGGGTAGATGAATGGGTAGATGGATTGGGTGGATGGATGGGTGGGTGGGTGGGTGGATGGATGGATGAATGGGTGGATGGATAGACAGGTGGACAGGTAGATGGATAGATGGATGGATATGTGAATGAGTGGATGGATGGGTGGATTCATGAATGGATGAAGGGATGGTGAAATGGAGATAGAGTTATGGAGAGATTGGTGGTAAGTTGGATGGAGGAAGGGAAGGAAAAGGAGAGGGAGGAAATGGATGAGGAGGTGTTTGGGTGGATGCGTGGATGGATGAATGGAAGGTGGGTAAATAGATGAGTGAAGGGATGGATGGAAGGATGATTGGATGCATGGAGGGAGGGAGGGATAAAGGAACTTGTGAATGTGTGTGTGTGTGTGTGTGTGTGTGTGTGTGTGTGCGTGTGTGTAGCAATGCTTTGACAGGAGAATTCTTCAGTAGTTAGAAGAGTGCCAGACACTCTTGACACTAATTGGATTCAGCAGCAATACTTCAAATATATACATGATATATGTGTATATATACAAATATATATACAAATATATACATACATATCATGTTATATATTACATATTGAGTATTTATTACATATTGCATATAACATATTACACACACATATATATAATATAACATATTTTACATATATATCCTTACACTTGCCAGAAATGGTAACAGGGCTTAAATAATGACAAAGACATAGTCCTTGTCACCAACGAACTCATACTCACAGAAAAGTAAAGTCACAGGGACTGTGCGTACCTGTAGTTCCCGGGATTGGATACAGAGCTCCACACAAGTCAGGCAAGCACTGGGACACTACACTACCTCCACGTGTTCTTTAGATTTTACTATTTACTGGTGATATCATCTCACTAAGCAACCCAGATTGGCCTTGAACTCAGTCTGCGACTCAGACAGTCTTTGAATTTGACATCCTCCTGCCTCAGCCTCTTTGTACGTGGGAGGGCAGGCCTGCACCACCATGCTGAGGTGAAGACCTCACATTTGAACACTAAAGGAAGGCAAAATTCCAGAGAAGCCAAATACACAATGATAAGTGAATTGGTTCATGATGGTCAAAGAATTTTCTGGAGGGCAAAGGTCAGTTTGTTTCTAGGGCAAAGCCAAACACACAGTGGGGACATCCTAGCTACTTCTGTTTTTCTCTTCATCCACACGAAGAGCAGAGACTGGCAGACTCAGTTCATCCTTCGGCCTGATTCCCGAGACATTAAGATGCACGATTGTCTGTGATGTGGATCTTTGTTAGAGCCTGTCTGTGGGTGGCTTTGAAAAACCAATCACTGTCAAAGGTCCTGTGGTTTGTGACTAAGATACATAATACCCAGTGACTCGACCTGCTTTCTCACCAACAAAGCCTGCTATTAAGTATTAATTCATTTCACAGTGGAATGATGTCCACTCCCCTGTTCCTGAGCATAGAGGAAGTGTCTATGGCCCCATGGCTATCCCTGGCTCTAGAAGACATCTATGGTGATGTGGGTGTCTCCTTCGAAGAACTCAAGGCACTGAGTGAAGCAGACAAAACACACACAGACCGTGTCACCGAAGTATCACACTCAAAAATGGAAGTGTAATGTGGTGGTAAAGAACTCACTAAACACATGCCAGGGCAGCCACGGGACAGTGGGCATCATGCAACAGTCTAAAGCCATGTTCTTGAATTAGCTGCCAAAAGTTCCCCAGAGGGTGATGAGTTTGAGGTGGAAGAAAACCTTCTTGAAGGGGGAGGCGGGGCCTGATTCAGTCCTGAGTTGTGGCATCGTGGTCTCTGCTGTGCTGAGCCTTGGCTGCTGTCTCTCCCGTGAAGCCAGACTTGAGGAGTATATCCTAATGATGGAAGAACTAAATGAGAACCAGAATTCATTGGCAGACAAGACTGGGGTATCTGACTGAAGTCTGTGCAGACTGAATTCTGGCTGCCACACTGAAGTTTGTGACTGTGGGCGACTGCTCTCATCCTTAGCATGTCCCTGCTTTGAACTGTGGATGCAGACATGGTAATGAAGGCGCGTCTTTCACAGCATCCCCAAGTAGACCAAAGTAAGCTCACTGAACGCAAACTCAGAATGGTGCTCCCTTCTTTAAGACACCTGCTTCTCGCTATGATGTAAACATCACTTCCACATCGTGAGCTATTACCTGTCTAGACACTGTGTGAAGGAGATCTTAATTTATCCACAGCGTCCATCTCTTGGTTGGCTCGAACAGTTCAGAAATATCCGCCATGGTTTTACCTCTCACGCTAGCCTCGCTACACACACAGATCACGGAGTCAAACATTTATATGTTGGCATTCCTCGACAAATATGCACCGTATTAAACATTAAATGTGGCTTGGGGCTGGTGGGATGGCTCAGTGGGTAAGGGCACTTACTGCCATGTCTGACTACCTGTGCAGTGACTTTTGCCAGGAGACTACATTGTCCCTCCCTCCTCCAAAGTTCAATAGTCCAAAGTTAACCCTAGGGAGTCAATGAGTTTACTAGGTTTACATACAGAGCATGAGTTAGGGGTTACAAGCAGCAGCCTAGATGACCCTACAGCAGCTATGTTGGAAGGTTTGATCCAGCATGTATGAAGGCTTTCCCAGCCTGTATTCTCTAATCTCTCCCCAAGACGTGGAGATCACATAGAGCTAGAAAAGAACTGTATACGGTTGGCTGAGTGGTTGGATGTGTGTGTGTGTGTGTGTGTGTGTGTGTGTGTGTGTGTGAGAGAGAGAGAGAGAGAGAGAGAGAGAGAGAGAGAGAGATATCAACTGAGAAAACATCTCCATAAGATTGACTGGATTGAGCCGAGCGGTGGCAGCGCACACCTGTAATCCCAGCACTTGGGAGGCAGAGGCAGGTGGATTTCTGAGTAAGATTGATTGGGTTGTGGGTAAGCCTGTAGGGCATTTTCTTAATTAGTGACGGATGGCAGAGGGCCCAGCCCATTGTGGGCGGGGCCATCCCTAAGCTGGTGGTCCTGGGTTCAATAAGAAAACAGACTG
>OZ030028.1:9610000-9945000 GCA_964023405.1 Apodemus agrarius
CACACACACACACACACACACACACACTCTTCACTCCCAAGGATACTAAAGTCCTGGTTAGACCACTGCCAGAAACGCACAGGTCGCAGCATCCCCGCTGGACCTGGAAGCTTAATACTCAACATAAAAGCCCTTTGGCTAAGCCCAGCCTGGATCTTCCCAGTAAAGTCAACAACAGAGATGCCCTGGCTAACAAGGGCGTAACTGTAGCAAATGCTTGCTGTTATATGCTATTGAGAGTTGCAGCTTGTTATGCAGGGATACCTAGCTGATACACTTTTGATAATTCAGTGAAAGAAGTCAGACCTTTAGGTCATAAGCAATCAAATGGCACAAGTAGATCAGAGTGACCTCAGGCAAGTAACAGGGTCCCTGTGAAAGTCTTGTGGCCTTTTAACAGGAACAATAGCCAGACTCAGCTTACGGAACTTCCACTGAGATGAACTCACAGATAACGTCACGCCTTTTCCTGCACTGGGCGTCCAAAAGGAGCTCCAGTAAGTGGTTTTTATTGTTCTCCACAAAAGAACATGAATTTGTGGAATTGTAGTCTAATCCCTTTTCTTTTCTTTTCTTTTCTTTTGAGACAGTGTCTTATGCGGGCAGTGGTGGCGCACGCCTTTAATCCCAGCACTTGGGAGGCAGAGGCAGGCAGATTTCTGAGTTCGAGGCCAGCCTGGTCTACAGAGTTCCAGGACAGCCAGGGCTGCATGGAGAAACCCTGTCTTGAAAAACAAAACAAAACAAAATAAAACAAACAAACAAACAAACAAACAAACAAAAGACAGTGTCTTACTATATATACTGTTCTGGAACTCACTGTATAGACAAGGCTGGCCTTGAACTCACAGAGATCTGTCTGCCTCTGCCACCTTTAACCCCAGCCACCAAACCAGCCCTTATAGAATCTGAAGTCCAATTGTGCCTCAGGGACATAGTAAGTGCTCAGTCAATAGTTATTAGTCATTATGTTGTTGTTGTTGTTGTTGTTGTTGTTGTGGTCTGCCCCTCAGAGTTCAATGTGACCACCTGCTTGTTTGCTGTCACCTTGTGTCTGGCCGCTGTGATGTGTTCCAGGTCGCTTTCATCCTGTTTAAGAAAGATCGGAGCTCCTTGTTGCGAAGATCGGGGACTTCAAGGAATCGCCCCTGCAAACAATAACCAGCTACCCAGGAGCCACGGTTAGAAATAAGTAGACATACAAACTAGGCGCATTGCATGTTGGGAAAGAATATCCATCATGCCCCATCATCCCCCTGTCCTTCAACTGCATTCTGGGTAACCAACACTCACCTACATTCTACCACACCATCAAAATGTGTATAGCAGGAGAACGGGGCATACTGTTCTGTATGCCAATCTGTAATCTCATCTTTAGAAAGTGGCAGCAGGAGGGTCAGAAGTTTATTCAGTTACATGGTGACTTTAGGACTGGTCTGAGATACGTGAGACTCCGTCTCCAAAAAACAAAACAAAACAAAACAACAACAACAAAAACAAAAAACCAAGACACCACAAGCAAACGGCACAATGGGTGTCTTATTTCTCCTCTTTGCTCCGTGCTATTCCCAGACACGTTTGGCTGGTGGGCACTTCCACCCACCAATCACTCCTTCCATCAGCCGCTTACCTGGGACACATCACAGCGGCCAGACACAAGGTGACAGCAAGCAAGCAGGTGGTCCCACTGAACTCTGAGGAGCAGACCAAAAAAAAAAAAAAAGCTTGTCCTGGTTTACCCACATGAGAAAATGCCAATGCTTTCTCAAAAGCAAGCAGACTAATCTTTGAATCCATGTTCTCTAAACATTTTAAATATGACGCTTGGTGACTAATCCAGGAGCTGCAGACAGAACGGCCACGCCAGGTGTAGGCAAGGATTTAGAAAGGGGTGGGTGTCCAAAACCAGCACCTGGGAGCAGCCAATCACGTTCCCCGGTCAACCGGCAGCGCATGCGTGTGTGGAGGGCTGCCTGTCTCTGCTTTGACTCTTGCTTAATGCCTATTGGCCACAGGTTGGGCACTTTAATGTTATTGACCAAATGGTACCCGTCACCCCAACATGAGAAAGTTTTGCACCTGCCTTGAAAGACCCAAAGCTGGCAGCCTCCCTCGCCGTCTCTGAAAAGCTCCTGGATCAGTTTTAATTCTTAAAGCCCCAGCCTTTGTGAGTTCAGATCCCCCAGCATTTGGTGGGCCCATGGGTGTGTGCTTTACCCCTCACAGCTGCGACTGGCCTTAGACACCCCTCTGCGGAAATGCAAGGAATTTTACAAAAGGGTCGCCCTGACCTCGCACTGTCTGTGAACTCTATCCCCCCCCCGCCCCCGCCCTCGCCCCCGCTTTTAACTGTTCACAGGAGATCTCATTTCCCACCCCCCTCAAACTAAAACTCCGTCAGGGTATAAGGACAACCGTCTGCCTTCTTAGACTCTGAGATCCTCTGCTGTAGATTGGACAATGAATCAAAACAAAACAAAACAAAACAAAAAAACAACCTGTGTCCGTGACAGACATCAATAATCAATCACAGAACGTTCATCCGATTCCTGGATCCATCCTCTACATTTATAAGTGTGTTCGAGGCAAGCATCACTAATAAAGCGAAGGGGGCTGCTATGAACTATTGTCATTCTGATTCAAAGACTTTCATAGAAAAAAGAAAAAAGATTAAAGCCAGGGAGGGAAAATGACCTCCTGGTCCCCAAACAGTACTTGTGAGTCAGGGCTGGGGGTCAAGCATCTCTAATTCCCAGGGCCCGTGCTCCTCAAGGCCAGGAGACAGTTGTGTCCCGTGAAGTCTCTGGAGATTCATTCCAGCCCTCTGAACTAAGCATGCCAAAAAAAAAAAAAAAAAACAAACAAACAACTTACATACACAATATACATACATTTTGTATATTACAAATAAATGTAAGAATTAAGAAAGCAGTAGCCATACACTGTGAGGGTAAGAGTATTAGTCAGCTAAAAGAAACTATTAAGATAATCTGGGCCGTTCCACTCTTTCTAGAGAGAGAGCTGGTGTGCTCTGGAGAACCACCTGAATCCCAGAGAAAGTAAAATCGTATGCTCTGTTAATATTAGCTGTCGCTCTTGCTTTAGGGGTGGGTGTGTGGATGTCCTTGGGAGGCAGATCCGGGACTATTTCAGTGCTTAGACTACAAACTCTCAAAGAGCTGTCTTCCAGGTGTTCTTCACACCATTTGACCCTAGTGCTTTGAAAGAGTACCATGGTGCTTTCGAAAGGAAATGTTGGGTAAATTATAAACTCTTGGTGGTGAGCAGTCAAGACGCAGAGAGTCGGCGGCTGGTGGGGTGTTGGGTACAACTACAGGGCAAGCTCTAAAGCTCGGGGGCTACGGAGGAAGAGGAGGAGGAGGAGGAGGAGGAGGAGGAGGAGGAGGAGGAGGAGGAGGAGGGAAGGAATCTTGTAAGAGCCAGAGCCAGAGGGTGGGACACCTGCTTGGGGCAGCAGCTTCTAGTTAGGATGAGGCAGCTGTGCCGGGAAATCTAAACAACACAGATGCCTGAACAAGTCATGCCTAGTGATCACACATTAAGGCCCACCCCTGGATGAAGAGTTTAGAGTAATCAGTGGCTGCTGACAGAGGGGGGATAGGGCTTCTCCAGGGATGAGCCCCCTGATAGATTACCCATTCCCAAGGGTCAACCCTAAATGCATAAATGAGTAGCACTGAATGTATCAGATGCTTATCTATCATCTGTCTATGTATCTATGCATCTATCTATCATCTATCTGTCTATCGTCTATCCTCTATCTGTCTGTCTTTCTGTCTATCATGTATCCACCTGTCTATCTGTCTCTCTATGTGTCTGTCTGTCAATCATCTGTCTACCTGTCTTCTTGTCTGTCTATCTATCTATCTATCTATCTATCTAACCATCTATCTACCTGTCTATCTATCTATCATCTATCTATCTATCTACCTACCTACCTGTCTATCTATCATTTATCATCTATGTATATGTCATCTACCTGCATAAGAGGAAGAAAAAAGAAAGGTAGAGATGATATAAATACAGTCCTCATGTCTTCTCAAAAAGTTAAAAATTAAATAAATTTTAAAACCACTGTAGTGAGTATGGGGTTTGGAGAGGAGAGCCCGTGTCTAGCACCAAAGATACCGTTGCATCCTAACCAGATGATCTTGAGCATGTGTATAAACCTCAGCGTCTCCCTCCCTCCGGAAAAATGAGGTTGGGCACATCAACCTTTACAGGTGCATACTGGGTAAAATAACCCAAGCACGGTGCCAGGCTGGTGATATATTCTACCTTACATTTGTATTCGGACTATTAGACTTTGCTCTCTCCCTCTGTCCGGTCCCCTCTCTTCCCCCTCACCTTCTTCATTGTTTCCCCTCCCCCACCCCTCCCTGTCTCTCTCCTCTCTCTCTCTCTCTCTCTCTCTCTCTCTCTCTCTCTCTCTCTTGCTATTCTCTCTCTCTTGTGTGTGTGTGTGTGTGTGTGTGTGTGTGTGTGAGAGAGAGAGAGAGAGAGAGAGAGAGAGAGAGAGAGAGAGAGAGAGAGAAAATTATGAGAAGTTGCACACACCAGTTTGCATGTGGACATCAGAGAACAACCTTGTGAAATTCTCTCTCCTTCCAACTGTACACAGCTCCCGGGGATCTAACTCAGATTGCCTGGCTCACATCTGTAGCAGCTCGCACCTTTACCCACTGACCCTGGTGTTCTTGTTTTGTTTTGTTTTGTTTTGTTTTGATCTTTCGAATATAGCTTTCAACCTCATCTTCTAGGAGAATCTCTTTCCATGAACTTAGAACTCATCAATCCAGCTAGGTGAGCTGGTGAGAGCTCTAGGCGTGTTCCTCTTGCCAACTCTCTAGCTCTGACTTCTCGGGCATGTACCGTCAGGCACTGTTTTCTTTTCTTTTCTTTTCTTTCTTTTTTTTTTTAAGCATGAGTTCTAGAACTTGAACTAAGGTCCTCGCACTTGTGAGTCATCTTTCCAGCTCCTAAGTTTCGAAGATCCCTTCAAAGGGCTCTGATGATGCTATTTTTCTAAGCTTCCTTGACTTGGAGTGTCCTTGCTTGTACAGATCCAGTCAGCAGCACGGATCCAGGAGAGCCCCTGGCTGAGACATCGAGTCTCTACCTTGTGCCTCTCACGTGCATTCACTGACAGTTCACAGGATGGTGGCAGGGTTCAGCAGGGAGCACAGCAAGTAGCCCTCTCATGACACATGCTTAAAGTTCAGGAGGCTACATGCCAAGCCCCAGATTAAGACTAGACACAAAACCTTTTTTACCTTAACAACAAGAGAAGAATTGGGACATCAAGGTGTCAAACCTCATCTTAATCCCCAAGGTGGCTTAAGAAAGAAGTAGCTACGTCTGTTCTGGTCCCCTTGGAGAAGGTGGAACTGTCCCCGTGGGCGTGTGAGGTGGCTGTCACATGGTCTCTGAAGTCAGGAAGCAGAGGGAGAGAAGCACTGGCTTTCAGCTCCGTGTCTACTGTTGATTTTGTCTGGGACCCCCAGACCACAGGGTGAGTCACTCATACTTAGGTGAGTCTTCCTGCCGAAATTAGCCTAATCTAGAAACTCGGTCCCAGACATATCCAGAGAGGCATCTCCACGGTGATTCTAAATCCTGTCAGGTTGACAGCCAAGATGGACGGCCACATGTCTTACAGAAGCACCTAGCTCTGAGTCACAGTTCTGTGGCTTTCCTTGGGTGACTTCCAAGAGGACTTCATGCCCCTTCTTGAATTTCAGTTCTTCTACCCAGAAGACGAGGGCGACTGTCCAAGAGTCCAAGACGGACCAAGAGAGGCCCACACACCAGCCGGCGCCGGCCCAAGGTTTGTTCTGTTTGGCTTGTCTTGCATTCTATCTTTTCCAGAGCCAGCATTTAAAGCTGAGGATATTACAGATAGAAGTTGGGAATCTCTATTTTCGGAAGATTTATTATATTAGGCTCAGTTGTCTAAGACTGTAACAGTAGGCACAGGTGGGCTATGGCCTCTCAGAGGGGACACCCATGGCTCTCTGCTGCCTGGTGTCAACATACCTTTCTGCCAGTGCCTCCCAAACACTACAGGTTTCCTCCTGCATGGCACGGGTTCCTTCACCTCCATTCCCCAACAGTCAGAGCTCCTGGGACCAGATAGCTGACTAACAAACTAAGATAGTCTAACTCTGGATTTGATGGTGCTTTTCCTTTGGTGCTTCAGTTTCTCGAATTGAGACGCTTTTCTCATCCAGGTACCTTTAAGTTTAAGCCATTAGGTTTGGAGAACCCAATCCATTTGAAACCTTAGTCGTTTCTATGATATGTTGGCCAAGGAAAAGTCATTTGAATGTAGGTTGACAGGGGCATGCCCACACCCATGTACACATAAGATATCACATGCTGCTTCACTCGAAAACGCCACTTCTAAAATATAAGGTATAAGTTGAACACATACCTATAATCCTAACACTTGGGAGGTGGAGGCAGGGGGATCAGAAGTTCAAGGTCATCCTGGGTGGCATGGTGAGTTCAAGGCCAGCCTGGGCTACATAAGACTATGCATTTAAATAAGCATTAAGTCTATCCTTTTACTTACAGTGGACTCTAACTTTCCATCAGAATGTCCAGCCACGGTCCTGTATAGACAATTCTGAGATCTGCCCAGGACTCCAGAGAAGCAGCTTCCAGCCAGAGGTCACCATCTGGTCCCAGTTCCCGCTTCCTTCCTCATTCACTCTTTCAAAGAACAGAGAGAAAAATCAGGCCAGCTCTAGCCAAATGACCCGTGCTGAGCAGAGCATGCTGGGGCCAGGGGGGCCCTGACCCTCCCATGGAGGTAACAAATTGACTGCAATGTCTGTGCCTGGCCTGAGAGGAGGGGCAGGAAGGGGGAAATGGGGAGGTGGAGGACAGCAGCATGGGACAGAACTGGGGTCATAGGGTCAGCAGCCTGCCCTTCAGGTGTCCACACAGCAGCTCTGTCCACTACTTCCCAGGAAATAGCCAGTGCCGTGGGGCATGGTGTGCAGAGGTCAGGAGAGGCCACAGCGTGCACACACAAGCATGTGTCTGTGTGCTCTGGTGTGCGTATCCCTCCCCAGCTAGGGGCAGGGAGAGGCAGTGAATTGAATTCTTTTACAAGCTCTCAAAGGACCTCTGACCCCATCTTCAGTTCGTAAGCCCATAAGATACACTTTGATTTTTCTCTGTGGTGCAGTTTGGCTTTGGGGTGTAGAGGGTCTGATACTATACTCCTGAGTGCAGATCTGTCTCTTGTTTCATGCCATGTGCTTCCAGAAGATGACTTAAACTTGGGGGGGGTTGCCTCAGTTTATCATTTCTAAAAAAAAAAAAAGGAAGGTGAGCTAGGTGGGGTGGTACTCCCTCGCTTGCCGTGGCAATGCTTGGGAGGATGAGGCAGGAGGATCGTGAATTTGTGACCAGCCTGTGCTACATAGTAAGACCCTTGGTGGGAGAGAAAGAGAGAGGGAAAGAGAGAGACAGGGAGAGGGGGAGGGAGGGAGAGAGGTGGGATGGAGAGAGACAGTGAGGAAGAGAGGGAGGGAAATAGGGAGGGAGGAAGGAAGGGAGAGGGAGGGAGGAAAGGAGGGAGGGAGAGGGAGGGAGAGAGACCTGTAGGGAGAGATGGGTAATAACTTGCTCACATTTGTAAAATGTTTGTAAAATTGTAAAATTGTTATTTATGAATAACAAGTCAAGAGAATTAAGTACAGGTTGTAATTATTCAACTCCTACACACAAGCAACTTCACACACTGTTCTCTTTAACATCTGCACGCGAAATAATGTTCATTTTCTTAAAATACATCATGTAAGCCCTTCCAACCTCCAAAGAGATGACTGGTCAGCCCCCTAGGTGCAGGTGAGGAAACCAAGGCCTAGGAAGCTTCATTCCCTGTCCAGAGTTTCTTGACAGAGAACCAAAGACGCCAGCCTGAGTCCAAACATGCAACTCTTGGCCAAGCAGTCAATGGATGGATGGATGGATGGATGGATGGATGGATGAGATGGGTGGATGGATGAATGGGTGAGTGGAGGGATGGATGGATAGGTGGATGGAGGGATGGGTGGGGGTAGATGGATGGATGGGTGGATAGATGGAGGGATGGATGAATGGATGGATAGGTAGATGGGTGGATGGATGGATGGATGAATAGATGGATGGATAGATGAATAGATGGATGGATGGGTGGATGGAGGGATGGAGGAATGGATGGATGGGTGGATGGAGGGATGGATGGATGGATGGAGGGGTGGATGGATGGATGGATGGATGGATGGATGGATGGATGGATGGGTAGATGGATGGGTGGGTGGATGGAGGGGTGGATGGATGGATGGGTGGGTGGATGGAGGGATGGAGGGATGGGTGGATGGGTGGATGGGTGGATGGAGGGATGGATGGATGGATGGAGGGGTGGATGGATGGATGGATGGATGGGTAGATGGATGGGTGGGTGGATGGAGGGGTGGATGGATGGATGGGTGGGTGGATGGAGGGATGGATGGCTGGGTAGATGGATGGATAGATGGATGGGTGGGTGGATGGAGGCATGGGTGAGTGGGTGGATGGATGGATGGATGGGTGAATGGATGGATGGATGATGGATGGGTGAGTGGAGGGATGGATGTATGGGTGGGTGGATAGATGAGTGAATGAATGAATGAATGAATGAGCCATCAGTCAGTCTTACTTTACATATTCTTCCCATTTGAATTTGTGTTGAGACTCCAGGGATAGTCAGGGATAGTGCACATACCCTTTCCTCTATCCTGACCCCGACATTGGTCCCTCGGTCTCCATCACCACTGTGGCTATGCCTGTCTGCTCTCAGCTCTCCCTTCCAAGTCAGGTCCTAAATATCACTCTCACCTTTGTGCCTCCTGCCTTAATTCCTCCTGGCTGGCCTAATTGCTTTTCCCCCGTGGTAAGGGTAGACCTCCCTTGTGTGAGAACCCCCAAGGATATGTTAGGGCTGGAGGTAGGAGAAGGGGATGTCAAGACAGCCAATGAGGCTAAAGCCAGTGTCCTCTGAGCCAATGAGGCTAAAGCCAGGGTCCTGTAAGCCCATGGTCACAGTTCCACTCTGGAATGTTTGATGTTTACAATTGAATTTGAAAAGGAGTGTGGTCTGGGGGCCTCCCGGGTGCTACCTTCCATGTTTGTCCTGTGGCTCATTACCCAGTGACACTTAGCACATCATCAAACTGCTTCACCATCATTGCCAGCACAGCTCCTGGTCCTGGAGTCACAGGCAGCGGGCCACCCCGACCTCCCTCCCAGAGTACACACAGGGGGATCAAAAGCCATCGCAGGAAAACCAGACCTGGAACTGAATTAGAGACCCAAGACCCTTGACCTCCCCTGAGCCCAGTGATAAGACTCGAAGTTCAGAGGGTTCTGACATGGTGACACGGAAAAGCACGGTGCTTGCTGGTACATAGCCAGGTGGGATTGCCACTTCCCTGCAACCAGCAACCACTGCAAAGCATCATAGCACCTCTGTCGGGACGAGAACACCCAGCCAAGCTGCTGCTAGGAATCCGGTGTTGATACTGGGAAAGTGATTAGCCCAGGTGGCTGTTTCAAGCAGCCCCAATTCCTCTCATCTTGCTTTCTGAGCAGCAGAGTCAGAGGAAATGCAGCTGTCGACTGTAAGGGCTTCCTGTACCCAAGTTGTCTTCCAATCTTCCCAAACGCCCCCAATGTGGAGAGCCACAAAACTTAAGTACTCAAGAGGCAAGTTCCAGAGAAGCCAGCTACAGCGTGCATTTGCGTATGGGAATATATATATATATATATATATATATATATATATATATATGCAGAATCATGTGCATACATTATGCATGCAGGGGAGGGAGGGAGTCTCCTCTGGGCACAGCATCATGAACCGTTTATAATAACTGCCTCCAATACACGGAAGAGGTGAGAGGAAAGGGACCCGCAAGATGCTTCAGTGGATAAAGGGGCTTGCTGGCCAAATGATACAACCTCCAACCGATGTTAGATCTCTGGGTTCCACATAAATGTGGAAGGAGATTAATAACCCCCACAACTTTGTTCTCTGACCTACAGTGTGTGCCACAGCAGAGGCACACGCTCACACAATAATACACACATACACACGTAACAATTAGAAGAATGTAAATAACTTATACAAACTAGAGGAGACTGGGTATCCACAGAAAACCAGCAGAACCTGAAGCCTTGATTTTTCCAACTGTGGATGGGCCTTCTCAGAGGGCCAGGGAGATACAACACTGAGGGTACCCTGTGGGTCAAGCTACGTCTGGGCCCCTTCTCCTCTCCTGTTTTCCAGCATTCCACTGGAGCCTCTGCAGTTCCTAAATCTCCTTGACATAGTGGCCGAGAAGGGCTGGCTGTCACAGCTGATGTGCGGTAATGAGGCAGGGTTAATACTCAGGAGGTCACGCTGCCATTCCGCATTTCATGGGTATTCGGTAACACAGGCAGTAACCCAACGAGGAGTCCAAGAGGTACACAATAAGGGCCCCTGGGTACAAGCCTGGGGTTAAAAGCTGACGCCAGGTTCTCATGGGGTGTGGGCGATGCCCCCAGGATGACGGGATAGTGGTCTTGCCCTCCCTCTCACCTCTGACCCCACTCGGCTATGCAAACCCGACTGCTCTTGGCTCAGCGCTAAGAGCGGTGACTCTGAAAGACTCTGGAAAAAACGGTGTCCATCCTGGGGACACAGGATGCGCAGGTGAGTGTTTCCCATCCGCCTAGCTTGATTTGAAGCTGCCTAGGAGATACACCTCTGGATGGGTCTCTGAGGTCATTTACAGAGGGGGAGGACCCACCCTGAATGCTGCTCATAGCACTCCATGGGTTGGACCCCCCAGGCTATAGAAGGGGAAAGGCAGAGGATCACCAGCATCCATCTCTCTGCTTCCTGACTGATGGGGATGGCCACCCCGCGCCCTGACACCATGCTTTCTCCACCATGATGGGCGGAACCCTTTGAAACACCGAGCCAGACTAGACCCTGGGCTCCTCACCTGGATTTTGCCAGCCATATTGTCTCAGCAAGGAGAGCCACTTGTAAGGAGGGAGCGTGAAGCTGAGTCTGGGGTGGGGGGGGGCCCACACCTGTAATTCCAGCACTTCAGAGGCTGAGACAGGAGGATGATGATTCCAAGACAAGACCTGACATTTTCCAAAGGGTAAAAATAAAAAAGATCTGGGAAAAGATGGGGAAGAGAAAAAGCACAATCAGGGCATTATATGAAAAAAAATTAATTTCAGTAAAGAATTCGAATTAAAAAAATATCCTCATTGTTGAAAAAGGAGGGGGAAGAAAAAGAGAATGAGGAGAAGAAGAAAAAGGAGAAGAAGGAGGAGGAGGAGAAAGAAGAGGAGGAGGAAGAAGAAGAGGAAGACAAGGAATGAGAAAAAGATGGAGGAGGGGAAAAAGAGAAGAGGAAGAGGGAGAAGGAGACGGAGGTGATGAAGGAGGAGACGGGGGACAAGGAGGAGGAGTCATGCTTTATCTACAGGACCAGTGGGTGCAATGCATCCAAACAGGAAGCAAGATGAGGCTCACCCCCATACAAGTGACTCTAACGGCAGTGTGTTGTAGAATCCTTACGCTTGGGGAAAGTGGGGGTTTATGCTGATTACATTAACTGGTCTAGGGACTGGAGATACTACAGCTCATGTGGTAGAGAGTTTGCCTAGCAAGCAGGAAACCGTCGGCTCCACCCGGAGCGCTGCAGAAACCAGGTGTGGTGGCGCAGACCTGCCGTCCCAGAGCTCAGGAGGTGGGGATGGAAGGGGTTCAAGGTCATCTTCAGCTACACGAAGTTTGAGGGCACCCTGGACCTCACTGGGACTCCACCTCGGAAGAACTTAAGTTAAAATAAAAATGGCAACAAACTTCTCGGTATCTTTAAGTGAACAAGCTAAGATTGGGGAAGTCAAGTAAATCTGGATAAAATTATTTGGAGAACCTTCTTGCCCTGAAATGACTGGATTGATTATGAGCTTGCAGTTGCAGCAGGTTTACCCACCATTAGGGGGAAAGCAGATCTCTTAAGAAGCACCTCCATTCCTTTGAATGATGTTGCAATGGATGGACAGTTACTCTTTGGCAATGACATCTAAACGGGCTTAGCTCTGTCTGAGAGATGTTTTTCTCCTGTTCCTTGCCCCCAAAGTACTCTTAGCATGCAGAAAGAGCCAGGTGCACTGAGAGGCTAAAACTGCAGCAGTAAATCTCAGCTGAGCACTCACAGGCAGCAGACAAACGACAGACAGACAGCCTCTCAAGTTCTCCTGCCCCTTGGCTGAGTTCACTCGAAAAGATGTCCCCTATTGCCATGTAGAGATCGACGGGGGCCACGAGCTGTGGCTTCTAATTTATTTTTTTAAAATCTTAACTTTGATTTTGTTTTAAACGTACATGTACCTGTGTGTCTGTGCGTCAGTGTGTGCATGTGAGTGCACTGCCTGCAGAGGCCAGAAGGGGGCATCAGACTCCACAGAGGTGGGACTTACAAGTGGTCATGAGCCACCCAACATATGTACTGGGGCTTGAACTTGGGACCTCTGCAAGGGCAGAACCAGTCATCTCTCTGGTCCCAGGTCACCTATAATGTTGACTAGTATGGTGGTCCATCCTGCCTCAAGACCTACTTTGAGGGAAGTCCTAAAGGCACAAACCTTTTCTTTCGTCTTTGAGGTTCTGCACCTCATATGCTCCAGAGCCCCAACTGACATCCTAACCCGCAGGAGGCATATCCCAAGCTCCAGCAACCCCCCCAAGCCCATGTTTCCCATCCTTATAAAGACGCATCTCCATCAGAGAGCAGAGCTTACAAGGGACCTGTAGTTCATAAGGCTCTACCAAGGCTCTTCACTGGGAATCTGGAGTTCACAAGGATGAAAGGAGGGACCTGGGTCTCCCAAGCTCTGGGCTTGCCAGCACAGAGCCAGCTCTGGGCATGTGCGTTGTGAATGATTACATTTTCTCTGCTCATAAATGTTTCAAGCTCCCCGCTCCATATAGTCCTCTCAATAAATTATACCCCACCTCTCTTTTAAGGCCCTTTTGTTAGATTGTCTCCCAGCTGCATTAACTCTCCATCACTCGGTTACGACATTATGACGTTGCAAGCAGAGAGCTGGAACCCTGACACCCTCAGCCCGGCTGGAGACAGAGAACAGAAAGGGCCCATTAGGATGCTGGGGCCAGTGTACCATTTTTTTCCCAGAGACTATTTTCTGATGCTTTTAAAATAATGGACTCAAAGGTCTCCCTCCAGGAACGAACTTCCCAATAGCTTGCCAAGGACAGAGCCCAAGGCAGGTTAAAGTGCCCTGAAGTGCAATGATTTCTTCAAGTTCTTGATATTTCCTAAAAGATGGTTTGGATCTCTTTAACATAGACCACTCTTTTAGTCACTGGCTGATAAGCAATTCAGGCCTCCACGAGGAACACTTTTAAGCCACAAGAGTTTGTTGTGTGTGAACCAGTATAGGAAATTGAAGAGACTGTAGACTAGAGAGCCCTTACCTGTCATCTAAAGCCCCAGTGTTCGAGGCCACACCCCAACATGCTACCTTCTTCATGAATATGTGTATGTGCACATATGTATGCACCTTTGTGCAAAAGAGAGTCTGGAGGATGATGAGTTCAAGGCCAGCCTAAGCTACCCAGTGAGACCTTGTCTTAAAACAAAACAAATTCTTCTCCTTCTTCTCCTTCTTCTCCTTCTTTCTCCTTCTTTCTCCTTCTTCTCCTTCTTTCTCCTTCTTTCTCCTTCTTTCTCCTTCTTTCTCCTTCTTTCTCCTTCTTTCTCCTTCTTTCTCCTTCTTTCTCCTTCTTTCTCCTTCTTTCTCCTTCTTTCTCCTTCTTTCTCCTTCTTTCTCCTTCTTTCTCCTTCTTTCTCCTTCTTTCTCCTCCTCCTCCTCCTCCTCCTCCTCCTCCTCCTCCTCCTCCTCCTCCTCCTTCTTCTTCTTCTTCTTCGTTTTTTTTGAGACAGGGTTTCTCTGTGTAGCCCTGGCTGTCCTGGAACTCACCCTGTAGACCAGCCTGGCCTCGAACTCAGAAATCCGCCTACCTCTGCCTCCCAAGTGCTGGGATTAAAGGCGTGCGCCACCACCGCCCGGCACAAATTCTTTTCCTTTAAACTGAGAACACACAGCACACCCACTGTGTGCTTACATAGATATAGCACATACCTACTATGCGCTTGCACCCTTGTTCCTGGTCGCCAATTGGTGCTGGGCACAGCTCTCTCACTTTCAGTCCAGCTGAAAGTGAGGCTGCCAGTCTCCACAGCACACAAAAACAAGTCCCTCGCATGGACCAGGTCCGAATGTTTACAAAGCACTCTCACACACACATTAACTCGTCAGCAGAGAATCCGCTGACGGGGCCGGGATGAGAAATGGATGTCCGAAGGCTAATACATTATGGACCAGAATAATCATTTAGCCCCTTGGATAGAGGCTTCCACCCAAGCTTGGATTACAGCTCTCAGCCACACACAAGGCAGATCGATAGCAACACCATCTTCACGCCGGAAGGGATTGTAGAGATGACCATCTTCGTCAGCTTGGACTCCGCGAGAAAGTGCCCTGAGTAGTTGGCTCAAACAACAGATATATGCCTCTCGATTGAGGCCAAGGTCAGAAAGGCAGCCGGGGATGGGCTCTGGGTGAGGGCCTCTCCCTGCCTGGCAGAAAGTCACTGAGTCAGACCTGTGCGCATGCCCACTAGGCGGTGGCGCTGTTGTAGAACTTGTGGGAAGCTTTGGGAGGCGGAGTCTCACTGGAGGAAGTGGGTCACTGGTGGTGGCCCTGAAAGTTTCAAAGCCCCTTCCTACTCCCTGTCTGCTCTCTGCTTCCTCGCTGCGGGCAAAATATGAGCAACTGCCTCGCGCCCCTCACAAGATTCCCTCCTCGCGATGTCTAACTCCGTCTTCTCAAACTGTGAGCTGGAGTGAACACTTTCTACCCACTTGTTGGCTATCCAGCCGCGGCAATGAGGAGAGTGGAACAGAAGAGACATGCTTGATGGTTCCCTCCATAACCATCTAAGCATGATGAGTCTCCTGAGGGGCACGCCTCCTAATTTCACCCACTGGAGATCTGAGCTACCACATCTCAGTTTTGAGGGAGACCCAGACTGGTCGTTTATATGAATGTCCTGCTCCAGCCCCGCCCATGATCCAGCCCCGCCCATGATCCAGTCCCACCCCCGCTCCAGCAAAAGCAGCTGGGTCTACTCAGCCCCGAGGTATTCAGTGTGGGACTTCTGTCTTTGCAGCCCAATGATCAGTATTCAGAAGGTGACAGTAGGTAACCTTGAATGAGCTCCTGCTTTCTCTAATTCTTCATCTGGCTGGCTAGCTGGCTATAAACTGAGGTCAGATATCCCAAAACAGCATTCCCCCAAGCTCCGTAGGGAGGGGAGAACAGTCTTTGGCCAAGCATCCCAACCCCCAGAGAGCTTTGGATCATGGTGTCTAATTCAGGGGAAAAGAAGTTTCCCGGCTGCAAGCCTTGCCAGGTCCTTTCCTATACTGACATCACTTTTTATGTTCTAGGAGGTCATGGAGGATTTTCCAAATTTATTTGACAACATGCCGAATAAACATTCTGCATGCTTTGGTGAGGGATTAGAGTCATGGCAGAATCCAGGTGAAGGAGAAAAAAAAATGTGAACAAGATGAATGTGGAAGCTTGCTCTGAGCTCTGACATTTACAATGTTGCCATTTTGAGCGTTTCATCCAGGCTTTTGTCCATATTCACCAAAATAGTATATTAGCCCCAGGACAGCTGTAACAGAATCAGAAGCTGCTCCAACCAAGCGAAAAGCCCTTGGTGGAGTGGCACTCGCCTCTGAGTCTACACTCAGAGGGGGGATTGTGAATTCAAAGCCAGGCTGGGCTATACAGAGACCCTGTCAGAGGGCACCAGCAACAATGAAAAGATCAAAAGCTGAGTACGTGGCTTAAATCAACAAGGACTTTAAAGGCCAGGACTCCACACTCCTGGCGTCAGCTGGGCCAGGTCGCCCTGAGAGCCCCAAAGCTGAAACTGTCATGGGCCTTCCTCCTAGTATCCACTGGTGGTCAACATAGCCCGTACCCCTGGGCTCACAGGCCCCCCCCCACCGCTCCGACCCCGCCTCAGTGGTCAGTGAACCTCTTCTCTGAGACCCCTGAGATTCTCTGTAGGCTCCGCCTACCTGGCCCTGGCTCAGATGAGGTCACATTTCAAAGTATAAGGGCTAGGACTTTGTATAATGCACTCATAACTCAGTGGAGGTATGAAGACGGACATAAAATAGACTGCTTACCTTAAAAAGAGATGAGAAATTACACAACTGACGAAACTGAATGGTTTGTCATAAACGGACCAGGAAGTACCTGGATTCCTGCCTGGCTGACTGGCGTGGCCACTGACGTCATCACTACTGAATTCCTGTCCCCCTCAACCTGCCTCTCTCTTTCCTCCATTTTGTCCTTACTTGTTTTCTTTGTTCTTTTGTCTTTGTGGGGTGTGTGTGTGTGTGTGTGTGTGTGTGTCTGTGTGTGTCTGTGTGTGTCTGTGTGTGTCTGTGTAGGTCTGTATGTGTCTCTGTGTCTGTATGTGTGTCTGTGTATATGTCTCTGTGTCTGTTTTTATGTATGTCTGTGTATGTATCTGTGTCCCTGTATATGTTTGTGTGTGTGTCTATATCTGTGCCTTCGTGTATATGTCTGTATCTGTGTGTGTTTCTGTGTCTGTCTGTGTGTTTTTGTGCCTATGTGTGTGTCTGTTTCTGTGTGTGTCTGTCTGTGTTTGTGTGTGTGTGTCTGTGTCTCTGTGTGTGTCTGTGTCTCTGTGTGTATGTGTCTGTGTGTCTGTGTGTGTGTCTGTATGTGTCTGTGTGTGTATGTCTGTGTGTCTGTGTGTCTGTGTGTGTGTCTGTATGTGTCTGTGTGTCTGTATGTGTCTGTGTGTCTGTATGTATCTGTGTGTGTGTCTGTATGTGTCTGTGTGTGTGTCTGTATGTGTCTGTGTGTGTATGTCTGTGTGTGTGTCTGTATGTGTCTGTGTGTCTATATGTATCTATGTGTGTGTCTGTATGTGTCTGTGTGTGTATGTCTGTGTGTGTGTCTGTATGTGTCTGTGTGTCTATATGTATCTATGTGTGTGTCTGTATGTGTCTGTGTGTCTGTATGTGTCTGTGTGTCTGTATGTGTCTGTGTGTGTGTATCTGTGTCTCTAGGGTTCAGGGCAGGCTTGAACTCTATGGAACCAGAGAGACCTTGAACGGTTTATCTTCTTGCATCCACCTCCTGACTCCTGAGAAGGGAATGGTTTGTGTGATTGTGGGATGGAACCCAGGGCTTCCTGCATGCTGCGTGATCCTCTACCATAAGCCCGAACTCCCTCCTCCATTTCTTGGGATTGAGTCACAGAAGCTGAGCAGACATACGAAGGGATCAGGATTCAGCTATGTCGATGGTCAGAAGTGTTGAGTGGGCCTGGCTTACTTTGGCTGTGTTCTGTGGCTGTATCAGTCTCTGGGGTATTGATATCTCTCTTCGTGGTCCAATACGCTATATCTCCATCTAGACATCGTGGTGTCTCTGATGAATTGGTAGTTGTTTTTTTTTTTTTTTCTGCCATATTCCAATCTCTCTCTCCCCATTTCTCAGCATCGCCTAAGAAGTAGACTAGCCAGCTTCAACTGCCATGCTGTGAAAAATAAGCCAGTCAGCATCTGGGGGGTACCATGAGGAGCAAGAGATAGTAACAGAACCCAGCTCTTACATTCTTACATGTGCTCTCTTTCTCCTCTCCCCCTCCCTCTTCTTCCCTTCCCCCTTCCCCTCTCCCTCCTCCTGTCCTCCCTCCTCCCCCTCCCCTTTCCCCCCTGTGTGTGTGTGTCTGCATGTGTGTGTGTGTGTGTGTGTGTGTGTGCATGTGTGTGTGTGTGTGTGTGTGTGTGTGTGTGTCTTCCTAACCCACTCGGTTACAGAAAAGCTACTATCCTGGGAATTCAGCGTGGGAAAGGGGAAAGAAAAGAAACATGATTTACAGTGCAGACGTTGTAAGATCTTGTGTACGTGAGCATGAACCTGCTCACATGCACATGGAGACCAGGGGTCAAGTTTGGCGTCATTCCCCAGGAAGGGTCCACTTGTTTGTTTTGAAGCAAGAACAGCGTCCTGGCGCTAACTGGATCCTCCTGTCTCAGTCTCCTCAGCGTGGGGATAGTAAGTACACACACCACCATGCTGGGTTTCTGTTTGTCTGTTAGAAAGGCTCTCTCTACATAGCCCTGGTTGGCCTGAAATGTGCTACGTGAACCAGGTTAGCCTCAAACCGACAAGAGATCTACCTGCCTTTGCTTCCCGATGACTGGGGTTAAAGGCGTACGCCCCCACACCCAGCTGTTAAAAGCTGCATCTGGGATCAAGCTCATGCTCTTCTGCTTGCCAGTGCTTTGCCGACTGAGTCATGTCCCTGATTGCCAGTTATGGCACCTAAAGGTTTCCCTGCTGTAAGCAGGAGCCTGACCCTTTGCTGCTCTGCTGTAAAACTCTCACACAAGAATAGTCTCAGACCTCTCTGCACATGGCCCAGTAGCTTGTGCCAAATAGATGGGAGGTGGGGTGGGGGGCCCGGCTGGTTCAGTCGGATGCAAACCAGTTTCCTTCCCAGGCTGAGCCCAGACTCTGAATTCTAGGAGTCTTTAAACCTCAAAAAAATGGATTCACTGTTTTCTAAAAATCCCACGGTGGCTCTGCTCCAAGCCCCCACCCCCCCCAACCCCCATCCCCACCCCCTCAGCCCCAACCTAAAATGTGGCTTCACTTTGGAGAATTCAAATGTGGCTGACTTTTTAAGAAATCTGGCTCTAGCATGAGGTTGGGTATCTGGTGAATCGCTTGGAAAAATGAACCATGGGGGTTCTCAGAGGCCTCCGGAACTCACCGGAGAGAGCCAAGGCGAAGTGGCCTAGCCAGCCGGAGGCTCCGTTGTCAAGGGGTGTCCGCTCCGTTCCCGTTCCTGAATGCTTGCACCTTAGGGACTAGAGGGTTTGTTTGTTTTCCAGAATGTTCAGAAACGCTCCTGCCCTCCCGCCTCCTCCCCGATTGCAACCTTGAGACTCTGTGACGAGGCCACAGCTGTTTATGTACTTAACTCGACGTGAGGTTTTTAACTACACTGGGGCTTCTTCTACTTCTTCTTCTTCTTCTTCTTTTTTTTTTCTTGAGGCCCCATTTCTTGCTCGGCCAAATGAGGTGTTCTAACCCCTCCTCGCTTCCCAATATCTCTCCAAACGCGTGCCGCACACCTATGCAAGCGTCCAGAACACCAAGGAAATTAGAGAGCCGGATGAAAGGCAAGAGGGGGTGCCGGGGGTGGGGTGGTGGCGGCAGCGTGAAGGTAGCCTCAAAATAAAATAAAATTAAAAATTCCGACGATGACTTTGAAAACCAGCTGCAGTTTTTCCTGATCAAAAACGTAGCCTTCTGGGGTTGTTTCCAGGCCAGGCTGCCTGCCAAAGGCTGGGATGGATGCTAGGCTCCATATGGTGTGGCCCACATAACGGGAGGCTTGGCACCAGCGGGCTCCTAGCTGGAACCTGCATTTGCAAGGCCTGTCCTCCCAGGACTGGAGGTTTGCAAGGGCTCAGTTCCAAGATCGTCTCAGACAAAAGACGCTCTCCTAATTCTGAAGGATGGCCTACTTCCAAGGTAGCCTGGGTTTTGGGATTTTGGGGGTGACCAAGATTAAAAAAATCTTTACCATCTCACTTCCTGGAAATGTCTGGTCTGGACAAGAGGTTGAATTTCTGAATGCTAGCCACAGTACCTTTAAGAGGAGACTCAGTAAACTTAGGCCATGCTACTAAGAATGTCTAATACCTTTTCTGTTTTATGTCAGATGTTCAAACCCAAGTGTCTCCTCTGATAATGACACCTCCTCCATCGATGGGTCTAGCTGAGGACTGAGCCCCCAAAGGAGCACCTGGGAGATCACCATTGACATTTTCCTGAGCATATCCTCTCTGGGGCAAGCCTTGCCCCAGAGAGGAAATGCCTGCCTCACCTCCTCTACACTGCTCTTTGGCATGCAATCAAGTCTATAATGTGACCACACCAAGAGATGAGGTGGTTCCCTCTACGCACCAGAGAAAACACCTGATTTTGATGTAGCTCTCAATCTCCTCACGCAAGGCATCAAAGGAGAACACACACACACACACACACACACACACACACACATACACCCTGTACTTGGTGTTAGGAACCAGGAAAGGTAAACTCTCACCCACCCAAGTGATGGCCCCAGTCACTTGAGGTATGTCAGCAGGAGCCAAAATACCCTACGGAAACAGTAAGTGGCAACAGATTTATTGGGGATCACGGGTTCAAGGGACTTCAGTCCATCATGGCTGGCTAGCATGGCTCAGTCTGTGGCGATGGTGGCTTACATTCTGGTAGACAAAGACGCAGAAGGCAGGGTTCGAACCAGCAGCTGGGATATAACTCTCAAAGGCTCACCCTGTGGTCTTACTTCCGCCTTCAGGTACCACGTAAGTAAAGCCTCCCCACGTTCTGCCACTCACTGGAAAACAGGAATTCAAAACCGGAACATGTGAGGGACACATCAGGGTTGGGACTGTAAGAGACTGCAGCTCAGAGGAATCTAAAGGCGATATATTTGAGGGGTCTTCTGTGCCCCAGGGCTGCGTTTCATCTGATATGCATGTTCCTGTGTATCCTGGTAGTAGGTCAAGAAACAACAACTGTCTTAGTCAGGGTTTCTATTCCTGCACAAACATCACAACCAAGAAGCAAGTTGGGGGAGGAAAGGGTTTATTGAGCTTACACTTCCACATTGTTGTTCATCACCAAAGGGCGTCAGGACTAGAACTTAAGCAGGGCAGGAAGCAGGAGCTGATGCCGAGGCCATGGCTTGCTTCCCTCCCCTGGCTTGCTCAGTTTCCTTTCTCATAGAACCCAGGACCACCAGCCTAGGGATGACCCCACCCACAAGGGGCCCTCCCTCCCTTGATCACTAATTGAGAAAATGCCCCACAGTTTGATCTCATGGAGGCATTTCCTCACCTGAAGCTCCTTTCTCTGTGATAACTCCAGCCTGTGTCAAGTTGACACACAAACCCAGCCAGTACACCACCCCAGCTGGGTGGTGGTGACACATGACTTTAATCCCAGAACTTGGGAGGCAGAAGCAGGTGGATTTCTGAGTTCGGGGCCAGCCTGGTCTACAGAGTTTCAGGACAGCCAGGGCTACACAGAGAAACCCTGTCTCAGAAAAAGAAAGACTCCAAGACTCAGGCTGTGGTAGATCTTGGACAAAGGCAAGGCTAGCCTCAGGAGCACAGGACCTGGAGAGACAACTTAGAGTGGTCACCCTCAGAGCAGTACCTGCCTGCATCGTCCTCCCACAGAGGCTCCCTTAGAGAGAGCCCAGACTGCTTGGAAAGGGAGACAGAACAACTCCCAGCAGCTCGGGTCCTAGTATATTGTCTATTTATAATTAAGAGCATTATTGTCTCAAAAGGTTTGATGCCGTTAATGTGATACTGACATTGAAGGACAGAACTAAATTACAGATAATATTTAAAAAAATTAATAAATGCTCTGCCTTATGCTTTGAAGATCTCTCGGGTATACTGTCTCACAACATAGTAGAAGCAGCTCTCCTGTGCCTGGGCTCAAGACATGCTAGCCTGTGTGTGAACAGAAGTCAGAAGCACATGGCCTCTAGTCAAGGCTTAGGGATTAGGCACAGAGAGGATTCTGGGATGGGGGACCGAGGGGAGGCCAAGGGCAGGTGAAGAGGGCATGAATCCAGAAGACAGAAGACAGGGTGGCCACTGTGGTTTGAGTATTGTTCAACAACTCCCACTGCATTTGACTTGGCGTGTGATGAGGAGAAGCAGGAAGCTGGCTGGGGAGGTGACTCGGTGCGTAAAGCTCTTGTTGGGCAGCTTGCTACAACAGGTACTGAGTTCAGTTCTTAGAAACCATGGGTTTTTAGTTGTTGGTTTGGTTTGGTTTTATTAAGCTGAGCATAGCAGCACATGCTTGTAACCTGTAACCCCAGTGCTGGGGACACAGAGACAAGAGGATGTCTCGGGCTCCCTGGCCAGATAACCTAGTCTGCTAGGTCAATTCAGACACAGCGAGATAGTCTGTTTTAAAAGAAAGGTGAACCATTGACTGAGGGATAATGCCCAAGGTTATCTTCTAACATACATGTAAACACATACGCACAAACACACATGTACATAGGCACATACATTTGCATACACATGCATGTACACACATATATGTACACATGCATGTAAACATATACACACATACACAGACACAAACAAACCCATGCACACCCATGGGCGTATCCATGCACCCATGTGCACATACACACACATGCACACACACACAGACAGACCATGCACACCCATGAACACACCCGTGCACACGTGCAAGCACACGTAAATACATACACAGACACAGAGACCATTTAGAGATGGCTAGGTCCTGAGGACTGAGCCCTCCTGGACGCATGAGGTCTTTGATTGTGAGCGTGGCTTAACTATAAAGGCTGGTTCTCTCCTTTTCCTCTCCCCATTCATCTTCCTCATTTTCGCTCTCTTACTCTTTCGATGTAAGGGCAACTCCATGTTTTAACACTGCAAGAAGACACTCCATGGTTCCAGCCTTCTGGTCTTGTTTTTTTCCAGCCGCTAGAGCCATGAAACAGATAGAATTCTATCGTTTTTAATCTACTTAGTATGTGGTATCTCGTGATCTCTGTGGGAAGAAGCAGAAAGAAGTGTGTTGTGGAGATGGATTCTCCACGATGTGGAGTCCGTGAGCTGTCAAGAGCCTTGCTTTTGACATTAATTCATCACCTACTGTATACCAGGTCCATTGCAGCAGCATCTGAAAGATGTCAGGCAGTGGTTAAACAGGAATGGGGGAAGTCTTGGTTAGGGCTTCAAGAGACCCTGGGGGCTTCTTGGGTCATGGAAAGGACAGTTGTGATATTTAAGGTCACTTTAAATTCCTGAAGTATAACAAGCATGCACAACTGGAAAGCTCATATTTCCATGTTTTATGCAGGGCACAGCCCTGGGCCCCTTGGGGTGTGGGCGGGAGGGGGTGGCGACTTAAACTGAACCAGTCTCTGAGAGCAGCCCCCAATGCCTACACTCACTTGGGCCACCTGTCAAAAAAGCAGGACAATGTTCCCTCTCCTACGCTGCCATCTTCATGTAGGGGTCCTCTGGTTGTCTTCCAGGACCTGCCTGCCTCTGGGACTCCTGGGGCATCTCACAGATTTAGCTAGCTCCAGAATGGGGCGCAGAGAGCGAGCTGGGTGCACACCCTCATTTTCTGTTCTGCTTAACATGAACTGTTAGCAAAATGGTAGTCCCTTATATCACTTGGGGACACCCCATCATTTAGACCAGAGGCGGGGCTGGGTGGCAGGGCAGCAAAGCATACCACACACTACCAGAAGGCAGTCAGACCTTGCTTACTAGTGGAAGCGGGGAGGGGTGATGTGCTGGTCCACTTTGCTACAATAGTATCAACTCAGGACTTCAGGATACAATGAAGATAGTAACAAAATTACCCTTGATAAAAGATAACCTGGGGGTGGGGGGTGTGAAAGGGTGGGAGGGGTAGGGAAAATGAACTCCAGCATGGGGCCTTGAGTTTAATTCCCAGCCCTTGTGTGAAATGGTAGGGTTGGTGCTGTGTTCCTGTAACTCTAATTCTGGGCAGATGGAGTCAGGAGCATCCTGAGGTACTGGCTAGCCAGCCTAGCAGAATTTGGTGAGCTCCAGGTTGACTGAGAAACCTTTTCTCATAATACAAAGTGGACAGAGATTGAGAAAGATGCCTGGTTTTGATCTCTGGCCCTATATTATGCTCAGGAATGTACATGAACCCAGACATACGCACGCCCTCATTCGGGAGCATGCATACACACACACACACACACACACACACACACACACACACACAGAGAGAGAGAGAGAGAGAGAGAGAGAGAAGAAAATGCCTTGAAGTCATTTTTAAGATCTTTTCGTTCTATTTTGGAGTTCCTCTGACCAGTCCAGGATTATGGGATAAAGATGAGGCATAAACTTCAGGCTTGAGTAAAAGGTTTATCGTCTGACAGATCAGAGAGTTGATTTGGATTGTGTCTGTCATTTGCTGTCATGAGGGTAGGAGAGTCCCAAAGCTGTCCCAGGTAAAGATGATGAATCCTTGCACCACAGGGACATTGCAAAGGACCAAGCACAGCTTGGGACACAGCTAGCAGTCTCCATTGTTGTCTGCTGTAGCCAATGCTTAAGAAAGCCTTAAAGGCTGTAGATATTTTAATTAGCATATATTAATTATATAAAGTAACAGGTTTCATTATGACATTCTCAAATGTGTACATAATATACTTTGATCAGTCAACCCCTACTTAGCCCCACTTTAGCTGATTCCCTTCAGCTTCCCAAATAGCCCTTGTTCTGTGTCTGTGGTGTGTGTGTGTGTGTGTGTGTGTGTGTGTATACTTTTTAAAAATTTATATATATATATTAAAGATTTATTTATTTATTATATGTAAGTACACTGTAGCTATCCTCAGATACTCTAGAAGAGGGTGTCAGATCCCATTACAGATGGTTGTGAGCCACCATGTGGTTGCTGGGATTTGAACTCAGGACCTTCAGAAGAGCAGTCAGTGCTCTTAACCTTTGAGCCATCCCTCCAGCCCCAAGATTTATATTTTTTTAACTTTGGTGTTGATGCATATGTCCACAAAATCCAGAAGAGGACAAAAGATCTCTTAGAACTGAAGTTACGGGTGACTGCAAGCTTCCCAGTGACTGCTGGGAACTACATTCTGGTCCCTTAGATGAACAAGTGCTCTTAACCACTTGAGTCATGTCTCCAGGCCCTTATTCTATATTCTAAAAATCTACATTCCAACATGAGAGAAAATGTGCACTGTTTGGCTAAGTCTGGCTTATTTCACTTAACGAGACCTTGGGGTTCACCTATTATTTTTCAAATGATAGAATTTTACTCCTCTTTACCTGACAGCCATTTTTTTTAACCCCTCTTGGAAACAACAGAAGAGTCTATCTATATCCTTTCTCCCTTGGACCTGGATGAACTCTTATCCTCTTTAACCAAAATCGTGTGGTGGGAGCAAGCAATGATGGATCCACGTGACCAAGGACCAGGCAAGTTTTGCTTTCCTCATGAGAACATCAGAGCCTTGAATCTTGAATGGCTACCATGAGATCGCCATATTGTAAGGAAGTCCAAGCCACCATGAGCGTCTGTGTGTACTCTCTGGCAAACATCACCCAGCTGGGCTCAGGCACCATTACAAGAGGGAAGGACTTTCCGGCTTCCTCCTTTAAGAATCTTACAACCTGGGATCTGGACATTGGGAAACAAAGACAAGACCACTCTGCTCTCTGATTCTAGAACCCTCATGTGCAGACTCCAGGACCATGACAAAACGACGACTGTTGTAGGGTTTGACTCTGAATGGTGCCCCAGAGGCTCCTGTTTTCGATGCTTGTTTCCCAGCTGGTGGTAGTATTCTTGGAACTGAAGGGTGGAGCCTCAAGGAGGTGTGGTTTGGCTAGTAGAACTGCACTGGTAAGGGGGTGGGCCTTTGATGCTTCTAGCCCCACCCCCTCTCCTCTTCCTGGTTCACAGCAATGTGAACAACTTTTTACACAATCCTTTCCCCCGCACCCCCTCACCCCCCACTCCCACCCCCCACCCCCCCACCCCCCGAGCATGAGCTGAGCTTCTCTTCCAGTATAGACTAAAATCCCATAAAACCAACAGCGAAAGTAATCTTCCCTGAAGTCCCTTGCATTAGAATTGCTTTCATGGCAATACCAAACTAGGTTTGGAGTGACTTAATCCAGAATAGTAGATTATAGGCATCGGAGTCTTTGACATTATCAAGGTGTTTTGTGTAGACACCATTTGATAAGACTCTCCAATGCCTTCTCCTTACTTCTGCAGGCACTGGGCATTCACATCATGAGCATACATACATGCAGACAAAACACCCATGCATATAAAAAAATAAGTAAAATCTAAAAGTAAGGCTGGAGAGGTGGCTCAGTGGTTAAGAGCATTGGCTGCTTTTCCAGAGGTCCTGAGTTCAATTCCCAGCAACCACATGGTGGCTCACAACCATCTGTAATGGGATCCAATACCCTGTTCTGGTGAGTCTGAAGACAGCTATAGTGTACTCATAGGAAAAAAATAAAGAAACCCTAAAAAAATAAAATTTAAAGTGAAGGTCTATTTGTGGAGTTCTCATAGATGGGAAAGGCTGAATGTTTGTGTGTCTCCTTAAAATTCACAGGTTCAAATCTAATCAACAAGTGATGGTATTTTTTAAATAGTGAACATAACCACCTCCTTATCCTTCTAGCCATGAGGAGTAGCGACTTCAAGCCATGGGGAGTTGAGCCAGCATCCCCAGAAACAAGATTGACTCCAAGGAGCAAGTCAACCTGACTCTATCAAGGAAAAGACAGGTGAGGCTCTCAGCTGGTTATTACCTTGAGGGTGGAGACTTCATGAAGGGGATGAATGACCGACCTCCTCAAGCTCCAGAGGTCTCCTTTAACCATATGAGGCTTAGAAATACTATGGCTTAGTATACAACCTGGGAGAGTGTGTCTATTGAAAACAGGTGGGGGTGGGGGGCTGGGGGTAGATGAATGAATGGCTGGATGGATGGGTGGATGGTGGATGGGTGGATAGGTGGGTGGGTTAGTGGGAGGATGGATGGATGGATGGGTGGGTGGATGGATGATGGATGGATGGGTGGATGGATGGACAAATGGACAGATGATGTATGGATGATGGATGGATAATTGGATGGATGTTTGGGTGGCTGGATGGATAAATGTGTAGATGGATAGATGGATGGATGGATGGGTGGATGGGTGGATGGATGGATGGATGGATAGTTGGATGGATGGATGGATAGATGGATGGATGGGTGTGTTGATGGATGGATGGATGGATGGATGGATGGATGGATGGATGGATGGGTGGATGGGTGGATGGATGGATAGATGGATGGATGGATGGATGGATGGATGGGTGGATGGATGGATGGATGGGTGTGTTGATGGATGGATGGACGGATGGATGCATAGGTGGATGAATACCATATAAAGCTTTCACCCATCATGAAAGGAAACAGTTTTTCATCATCAATCGCCCAGCAATTAAAGATCATTGGAAGCCTGGCTTTTCCACCACAAAGCAAGGAGCCTGGGAATTATTAAAGAGCTTCTTGTTTGTTTGTTTTGTAAATGAAAATCAGAGCCCAGGAAGCTTGCTGAAGCCAGCTGCAGAGCGGACTGGAGTTTAACCCTTCAGTATCCCTGGAGCTGCATGGTGTCTGCTCTTCAGAAGGCAGACCTGAGACAGGGAGGAGAGCGGAAGGCTCGTTGTGTGGCATCCTGTCCTCCATTCAGTTCAAGCATTCTGGATACCAGGCTGTGCTTCTATATCGTTCTGTTCCAGGAACGTTTAAGGAAATGAATGCCATGGATTCTCTACACGCTGATGTCTCCACCTGAAACTTGCAGACCAAGATGTTTGGTTCCATTATCCCTGCCACTAGCATTAGTTTATGCCAGGGAAGGGGAGGGTCATTCAGCGAATGGCTCCTTTGGGAGCTGGGCACATGTAGAAGCCTGAAGTGCTGCCAAAGGAGAGCTTCACTGCATTATTATTATTATTATTATTATTATTATTATTATTATTATTCCAGTAACTGTGGAAAGAGTAGTCACTATTTACCAATGTGTGCACTGTGTGATTTGAAACCTGACTCTAACAAAACCCCATCTATGATGGGAAAATTGAGGCACCGAGAAATTACACCACTGGTTCAAGCCTTTATGGCCTGTGATGAGTAGCCTTAAGTCTTATGGTAGTCTGAATGAAAATGTCCGTATTGGATCATAGTGAGTGACACTATTAGGAAGTGTGGCCTTGGAGGAAGTGGGGACGGGCCTTGAAGTCTCAGAAGCGCAAGCTAAAACAAAAATCCTGCTTCTCTGAGTTGCCTTTTGTTGGGATATTCTGTCTTGTGCTAGGAATAAAACTAGGTCAGATGTGTAAATTGTGTGCACCCTTCATTTCTCTATAGTCCCAACAGCACATGAACATCTTTCTAGTGGAAGAAGGACCCGGGCTGCTGCCGCCACAACCCCCAGATCCTTCCGCCGCCGTGGTGCGTAGGAAGCTCCTTTCTTATCAGGATGGTCCTTTCTGTCAACTGCTAACATCGCAGAGCCTCAGCCCACCCCACCCTGATCCCCATAAAACCCATCCGTTTCCTGGCGGCGCTGCACAGGCTCCAGGAGTGAAGAATCGGAGAGCATCACAGCTCAACAGATGGGAGTCCAGATGCCGGCTGACCTCGGGCGGCCCTCAGTCATCTTCTTCCTCTTAGCCCTAATTTCTCCGTCTGTAAAATAGAAGCAGGGCGTCAGAGGAGATGGGTTTACGTTTTAAGCATTTTGTTGTGGAGCCGTGTCCATGAGTTTTTTTTTTTTTTTTTTTCCACCCTTGGATAGCACCTCCTGCGGATCCCGGAAGCACAGACAGGGCTGCTAGAAACCGCTGCTCAGGCTCGAGGAAAAAGTAGGTTCTTCCTGATGCTCCCAAGACAGGAGATGCAGTGAACCCTCGCTGTGCTTCTTGGTCCTCCTTTACCCGCACAGCAACTCCACACGCCCCTCACTTCATCCACACAGAAACATCCCCAAACAGTTCCCCACCCCCACCTTTTTCTTCTACCACCCACACAGAAACACCACACACGTCTATACCATGCCCCCAACCTTCACCCACACAGAAACACACACATACGCACAAAGACACACACATATACACACATGCACACACACATATACACATACACACATATACACATACACACATATACACATACACACATATACACACGCTCACACAGACACATGTATACACACACATACACGTATACACACATACACATGTACACACATATACTCACACACACATTCACACATGACTACATAAACACACACATGTACAGACCCATACAAACATGCACACATACACATACACACAGAGACACACATGCAAACACATACATAAACACACATACACACATATACACACAAACACACACATATAGAGATGCATACACATACACACACGTACAAACATGCATACACATACACACCCGTACACACATGTTCATACACGCCTTATAATAAGATCATCTTAGAATCATTGTCCCCTAAATCCAAAGGCAAAGGGAGCAGCAGCTCGCTTGAACATAAGTGAATTCATGTGCAGATGGAGGCCAACATGGAGAGAGGTAGCCACCAGCCCAGGAGCACCTGGTCCCACCAGAAACTGTCTGGCTGGGGACCCAGGACACTCTGAGCACCTGTCCTGCTTGTTTTTCCCCATCATTTCCCGAGAGACCCTCAGAGAAAGAAAGGATGTGTTTCCCCACTTGGGGAATCAAACTACAGCTTTTGGTTACTATTTAAGGAGGAGGAGGAGGAAAAAAGACAGCCTCATGAATAAGGCATGGATTGCGATTTTTTTTAAAGCTATAATTCCAGGATGAATCAATGGCTGGAACTTCAAGGCTTAATGTGAGTCAGACCCCAGGCTCTGAGCTCTCTCTCTTTCTCTCTCTCTCTCTCTCTCTCTCTCTCTCTCTCTCTCCTGTGGACCAAAAGCCGTCTGCTAAACTTCTAGAGCACCCTCTGCCTTTTTGACCCTTCAACTTGTCTTGAACTCCAGGAGGGAAAAAAAAATGGAAAAATGGTACCGAGAAAACTATATATAAGTCCGGGGTGTGTAGGGCAGAGGAGGGGCGGGGCTGTCGGGGGAGGAGGAGGCTTGCCATGAACTTGGGGCCTCAAATATTCTCTTGGGAAGGAAACAAGAAAAAAAAAGGGGGGGAGAACCTTCTTTTAATGGAATTAGTAAATATTTGTTGCTCTGTTCCAGGCCTTGCCCCCAGGGAGATATCTGGAGGAAGGGGGGGGGAGGGGTTGGAAGGAGGGCAAAGAAAAGAAAAGAAAAGCTACTTTTCTGCTCCTTTCCTTTCTGCAGAGACACTAAGCAGACAAATCAGAGGATTAGAATGAAGCCTTGTGTAGCTGCAGAAGCAGGAAGTTGGGGGGGGGGCTTTGCGGCCTGGAGGGGGCTGCAGAGGGGAAGCCGCCGCCGGGCGGGCGGTGCGATGGGAGCGAGCGAGCATCATGCCTGCTTACAGAAATGATTGCTGGCCTCACTCCTGAGTCAAAGTCCCCGGATGGCTTCCTGGAGCTCGGAGAGCCTGGACTGGGGCTGTGCGGTTGGGAATTCAGGGAGGGAGAATAAGAAAGTCACAGAGAAGGGGGCTGGCTGGGGACAGGAGGCAGAGAGACGTAGCACGGGGTGGGGGGGGCAGCAATCAGCATGGGGATGAGGAGACAGTGACAGAATGAGTGGTGGATGGAGGGCTGGGGACAGAAAGAGAACCAGAGACAGACAGGAAGAGGCAAGATAAAGGGGCCCCGTCAAGTTTAAGAAGATCGATAAGAAGCTTAGGTGGAGAGAGACAGGGGCAGAGCTGGATGGAACTGGGCTGGAGAGATGGGTGAACCAGAAGAGAGAAGGAAGTGTGGAGGGGGTTGGGGGGGCGCGTAGAGAAAAAAAAAGGGGAGAAAGGACAACCCAGGTGGGAACAGAAGAGACACAGAGTGACAGAGAGATGGAAAGATGCTAAAATCCCTTCCGGGAGGGAAAGAGTGACCAGGCAGATGGGGAGAGAGACAAGCAACAGAGTCAGAGACGCCAGCCAAAAGGAATCAAGAGTCTGAACGAAGAGAGTGGGGCACCAAGGAGCCGGACAGAACCTCCTCGCACCTGGAGAGGAATTGTAGTGGGTTTCTTCAGACTCTGTTAGCCAGACCTAAACTCTCAACACTTGCTGGTTCCGTTATAAACAAAACACCAGCGGTGGGGTGTACCTGCCATCCCTGCATTTGAGCGGCCGAGACAGAAAGACCAGAAGAAGTTCAAGGCTAACCCTGGCTCCACAAGACTGTAAACAAGCAAATATCTAAGGCTATCGTCAGTGATAACTAAGTGAAGACAGGCAACGGGAAGGAGAGGCCAGTGCCCTTCCAGGAAGCTGGGTCTCTAGCCTCTAGCTGGCTTGATTGCAAGCCAGAGTGAAGGCCAGCCTGGGCTACAGAGTGAGTTCAAGGCTATACCAGGCAATTTATCAAGGCGCTATCTCAAAATGAAAAAAAAAAAAAAAACAAGCAGGCGGGCGGCGGTAACTCATTGGTAGAGTTCTTGCTAGCACGCAGGAGATCCTGGCTCGATCCCCTAAAAAACAGATCTTCCCCCCAAAAGAGGGGCAGGGCTGAGGTCAAGTGTCCTAAGGACTTTATTCTGATCGAGAGGAAGCTAAATGAGTTATTGAGTTGGGTGCAGAACTCACTGGAACATATTAAGGATTAAATGTTTGTGCTTAGAGCGTATGAGAGGCACCTAGTGTGTAAACAATGAGACAGAAACAGATGGGGAAATTGGAAAAGATGTCTGCCGGATGGATGGGAAAAGAGCATCCCATAAACTGATACTAAAGAGGCCAGGAGGAGGAGGAGAGAGGCGTGAATAGGAAAACCTGAAGACAGGAGAAGAAATCGTGGGTGGGGATTTGAAATAGCTTGGCCGGTTTTCAGGAGGCTCAGCTAGTGTCTTGGAAGACAGAGACCAAACGAAATGCATTCTTTCTTGAGAGCCGGCAGTTGCTCCTGGTATTCAGTCGTAGGGGGTTGAGAAGTTCTGTCTGTACAAACATTGCCACATGGATGTTCACCTTGCTTACACGTGATAGTAAAAGTTAGAAGCAATCATGTTGTCCCCGTGGGTGACGACATCATTAACTGGGGTATGTCCAGGGCTATAGATAGAATATTATTCTTCCCCAAACAAAAGCAAGCTAGCCCAACCATGATAACCACGATAGTTTTAAAAATGTACATGCATGCTAGGCAGTGAAAGAGATCAATCTGAAGGGCTACAAGCTGAGAAACTAACTACAGAACATTCTGGAAGGGGCAAGATTATGGAAAAATCCGTGCTCACTGGAGGCTAGAAGGAAGAAGGGTGAGGAGGCCTCTGATGACGCCAGTGAAAATACCGGGCATGGCTGTTTGTTGTGTGCGTCCGCGTGTATCCTTGTGCACAGATCGCAAAGTGCTCCTCCAGTGCAGCTGCGGATCTGGGGAGCTAACGTGCTGTGTCCGAGTGACGTCACCACTTCCAGCAAAGGCGTCACTCTGCCGGGGCAGTGGACAACCTGGACACTGAGCATGCTGGGAGACAGTGAGCATGCTGGGAGAGAAAGAGTTTGGGAAATCTCTGTTCGCCCCTCCCTGACGTGATTTTCTCTGGGAACCGAGAAACGTCTCTAAAAATAAGTCTTTAAAAAATTAAACGGAAATCGGATCCAGAAGATAGACGCAAATCCAGACGAATCAGCCGGCAGGTTTACCAGAACGAGGGTGAAACTTCCAGTTCAAAGATAGAGACCTCGGCAATGGATCCTTTTCGTTGACTAAATAAATAAATGGACTAGAGGCAGAGGCAGGAGGATGACTGCCAGTTTGAGGCTACCTTGGTCTACAGAGCAAGTTTCAGGCTAACCAGAGCTACATAGCAAGACCTTATCTCTAAAGCAGCAATGGGGAAGCGGCGATGACTCGGTTGGCAAAGTGCCGGCTGCACACCATGACAACCTGAGTTCACTCCTCTACGACACACATTTGTAAAAGGAAAACAAAAACAAAAACAGACAGGCAAACAACAACAAAAACATCAGGCAAGGGGAAACATGGGAAACTGGAGACAGGGCGATTCCCTGGAATTCCTAGGCTTTTTTTTTCCAGCCAGCCTTCCTATTTTAGCAAGCTCCGGGTTCAATGGAGATACTTGACCAGAGAGAGACAGACAGACAGACAGACAGAGACAGAGAGAGAGAGACAGAGAGAGGGAAGGAGGAAGAGGGAGGGGAGAAAAAAGAAAATGAAGAACCCCTCAAAATGAATATGGACAGCAATTGAGAAAAACATACATACATACTTCCATTCTCTCTCTCTCTCTCTCTCTCTCTCTCTCTCTCTCTCTCTCTCTCACACACACACACACACACACACACACACACACATCAAACAACAACAAAGATTCACCATGTGATTCTCAGGATAGAAAATTAATAGTAAGGACAAACATTAAAGGTTATTTTTGGCTAAGCGTGATGTCGCACACCTTTAATTCCAGCACTTGGGAGGCAGAAGCGGGAGGATGTCTGTGAGTTTGGGGCTAGCCTGGTCTACAGAGTGAGTTCTAGGATAAGCAGGACTATGTAGAGAGACCCTGTCTCTAAACAAAACAGAACACTGCCCTCCCTCCCCCAATTTAAATATATTCTAAGCAAATTCAAATTTTAAAAAAAAAGAAGCTGCTTTGGGGCCATGTAGAGACAAACTGAGCCTGCGGCCACCCAGCTCGCCCTCATCCCACACATGGGCTTTAGCTCGGGACATTCTCCCTGGTACCTGCGGTCATCAGGCAGACCCTCGAGGTTGCTACAGACCAGGTTGGGGACTCAAACACCTCGCCCAGACTATCACTCCCTCTCACCCACTGCCCTTTGGATCCCACTGCCATGGCTTGTATCTTGAATGTCCTCCAAAGTATCCATATGTTAAAGGTGGGGTCCCCAGATGGCACTGCAGGAGAGGTGAGGGACACATGAGTTGAGGCCTTTAGACCACCGAGGCTGTGTCCTCACCGAGAACAGCTTGTGGTTCCCACCCCGAGCCTGGCAGGTTCTCTTCGCCACTGGTTCCGCACCACAGGACCCTCACTGACTGGAATCCCAGCTTGGGCTTTCCTCCGTGACTACCCTCCTCTACCCCTTAGCCCAACCTTCCCTGTGCTGCGAACACTTCCCCTGACCCAGCGTCCACTCCACCCACCAATTTGGGGACCTACTGAAGGACACAAAGCCTAAAACTGTCACCTTTGCTGAAGAGCAGCTGCCAAGTCTGAAATCCACTCCCCTGCCTCATTCTTGGGCTCTCCTTCAAAAATGGAAAGGCCCAGTTCTTCCAAAGTACTTCCCACTCCTAACAGCACCAGACAGGCATTTAAAAAATATATAGGGATTTATTTTTAGGGGCATTATAAAATGAAAACAAAAAACCTACAAGGAGCACATTAAATTCTCAGGAAGAGAGAGATGGCACAGAACCTAAGTGCTCTTCCAGAGGACTGGAGTTCAGCCACATCTGGTAGCTCACAGCCGCTTATAACTAAAGATCTAAAGGTATGGCACCCTCCTCGTGCTTCTACAGACACTTCACACAGATAGCACACACACACACACATACATGCACATACACATGCATATGTACATGCACACACACGCACATACACATGCACACACATACGCATACATGGATATACACACAAATGTGCACAAGCACACACTCATTCACATGCATGCACATATACATACACACATACTCACATGCACATGCACACGAATGCACACACACACACATACACATGCACCCGCACATGTAGATACTACACACACACACTCATATGCACATGCATATATCCACACAAACATGTACATGATTACACACACATGCACATATGCATGCACCCACACATTTACACACTATGTAGACACTCATACACACCTGCATAAACGCACAAATATGCACTCGCACACACACATGCATACACACAGGCACACACAGAGAGAAAAATAGACTTTAAAATCAGGTTACCAACGTTAGCAGCTGAGCACAAAGCTTACTTAAGTTACAACTGTGCGCTGTTTTGCAGAATAGGATTCTAGCGGAGTGAAGACTTCGATGAAATGACACAGCGGAGTGCCAGGAGTTCTGCTCTCATTTAATAGATGGGGAAATTGGAGTCTAAGGGATGGGGTCATGACCCAAGGTCATCTAGACAGTCGGAGACCGGGCTGAGACCAGCAGCCGGGGCTCGGACAATCTGTCTGTCTGAGCCCTGACTTCCATGTGACTGTGACAAATGGAGTCAACTGTGAGGCCAGGTGCCCGGGGACATGGGGTAGCCATGGATGGGCCTGGGATGTAGCCTGGTACACTGGCCCTTAGATCAGTGTCATCTGCCATTCACAGACTAGCCTTCTCGGAGGAGAGTCACGTTAACCCCACGTCTTCCAGGCTTTATAATCTACGCCAGAAAAGTCAAAACAGAAAAGAGCCACAAGCTGGATTCTGGAGAGATCCATCAAGCAGGGTTCTGTGGGAGATGGACCCTGTCAATAACGGGCCTGCCTTACAAGCATGAGAACATGAATTTAACCCTCTCATTTTAAGAGACAATGTGGGCGTGGTGACACATGTTTTTAATCCCAGCACTGGGGATGTGGGAACTGATAGATCCCTGGGTCACATAGTCACAGTCCCGGAGTCACCGCCATGTCCCAACCCTTCGTCAGCTGTATAATGTGAACAAATCACACTCACTGCGAGCCTCCATGGTGTTCATCTGTGAAATGGGCACAAATGCCCATTCGACTGACATTTCAGTGGAATAAGATAGTTGAAAAGCCTTAAACAGTTGGCTCCCTGAAGTTCAATGGATGGAGGCTGTTATGGACAGATAGGTGTCTGGGGTTTCCACCCCTCTTGAGGATAATGTCTCAGCTAACATTTGCCGCATAGCCAATCAACTTGAAATTTCGAAGCCTGAAATGAGGCAGGGCACGGCTGGGTGTTTCTGTTCTGCATCAGTGGAATCCACTGCTCAGTTGGTGTTCGGGTCTGGTTGGGAGGTCAGGGCCTCATCGTCACACCCCTGCCCCCTTGTCTCTTTCCCATGTGGCTCCTCCTGCCACATGCGTAGACACTTCCTGTTCATACGGTACAGACATGCAGCCTGAGAATGGCTCCCGGGGCAAAGATGGGACTAGCAGCCTCATCGCTGGTTCGAGTCCTTCCTTCATCCACGGTAGTATCCGGAGGGGTCCTTGTTATCCCCACTGTCTAAGCTACTGTGCTCACCTGCTGCGAATAAGCTTTTCTCTCCGCACCACCACCTTCACCTTGGCCTGATTCATTTCTCCTCATTCGCTTAGGTCCCAATTCAGCCATCCCTGCCTGCACGAAGCCCCCCCCCATCCTCTCCTACCAGGTGAGGGTAAGTGTGGGTCACAGCTGCTGCCTCTGCTAGCCACGCATGCGGCTGCACACGAAAGAGTAAACTTGCTTAAAATTTGAGAAGTGTTCATGCAATCGGGTGTGTGGTTTGTGTTCTACAGCGGAGAGGTGTACTTTCGCACGTGTGTATGAAGAGGAGAGACAAGGCGCTTGTCTATATCTGCTGCTGTCTGTGTATCTCTGGCTCTATCTCTGTCTCTGTCTATTTCTCTCTCTCTATTTCTCTGTCTCTCTCCACATCTCTCTTTGTCTCTCTCCTCTGTGTCTCTCTGTGTCTCTGTCTCTATGTCTGTGTCTCTGTCTCCCCTCTCTGTCTCTCTGTATCTTTTTCTGTCTCTGTCTCTCTCTGCCTCTCTATGTCTCTGTCTGTTTCTTTCTCTTTTTCTGTCTCTCTTTCTGTTTTTCTGTCTCTCTCCTGTCTCTCTGTCTCTATGTCTGTCTGTCTCCCCCTTCTTGTCTCTATCTCTTTCTCTGTGTCTATGTGTCTCTTTGTCTCTGTCTCTCTGTTTTTCTGTCTCTCTATCTCTCTATCTCTGTCTTGTCTGTGTCTGTCTCTGTCTCTGACTCTCTGTCTCTATCTTTCTTTCTCTCTCCCCCGACACACCCACCAACCCCTGGAGTTGACTCATCCTCGCCCTCTCCCCAGAGCTAAGATTACAGATAGGTGCAGCCACCCCCGCCTTTCTTTGGTGGGTGTCAGGGATCAAACTCGGGGTCTCTTGCTTGCCCAGTCAGCTCTTGACTCACTGAGCCAGCGTGTTTGTTTTCCTAGCTTGATTGCGCAATTCTCAAACAGGAATTCTGCAGATGACAATATCAGGCCATGATGTCAGCAGGTCTCCCCCACCGTGAGAATGCTGGGAAGGCTGTGACTTTTCCAGCACCCTGTCCATTTTTCCAGAGCCCCCTCACCCTTGCTCAGTCTCTGTTTTCTTCCACGCAGTGACCTCGGCGAGCAGGGACGGGCTCCCACTGCCCCGCAGGCTCCTGCTTTGAAACAGTAACTGGCACCTCATCACTACTCAGAAACCGAGCCTGGACTCTCTTTGGCTCCTGTCCTTTATTCCTTTTCTGTTGCTGTGATAAAAACACCATGACCGAAAGCAACTAAGGGGAGACAGAGCTTCTTTTGCCTTATGGTTCCAGAGAGATGAGTTTATCGAGGAGGCAAGGCACGGTGGCGGGAGCAGGGACCGAGATGTCTCATCTTCTACCACAGACATGAAGGAGAAAGAGCAAACAGGAAGTGAGATGAAGCTGTAACCAATCAAAGCCCACCTCTAGTGACGTACTTCCTCCATCAAGGCCACATGACGTTCCATAAACATCCCCCCAACAACACCAGCAGCTAGGGAGCCGGTGCTTGGATCTCTGAGCCTGGGGGTGGGGGGGACAATCTCATTTGGACCACCATAATCGCTCCTCTCTCCTATCGCCGGACACGGCATGTTTCCTGGGAAGCAGATGCTGTGATGACGTCACTGGACAGCGCATGTGCCGGAGTCAGACCAGAAGGAAGGGAATGGGAGGTCAGGCATGGGGGAAACTGAGGAAATCTACCCAAAGGCCTCAGCCAATCCAGTGGGTCCCTGAAGATGTCTCATCTTCTACCACAGACATGAAGGAGAAAGAGCAAACAGGAAGTGAGATGAAGCTGTAACCAATCAAAGCCCACCTCTAGTGACGTACTTCCTCCATCAAGGCTACATGAGGTTCCATAAACATCCCCCCAACAACACTAGCAGCTAGGGAGCCGGTGCTTGGATCTCTGAGCCTGGGGGGTGGGGGGCATTCGTTTCCGCTGTGCTCAGGAGTTGGGTCTTTATTTCTCTGTCTCATTGATCCCTGTTTGCAGGCTGATATTGAGCAGGGGCTCAGCTGAAGCCAGTACCAGGAGCAGGCTGAGAGCTGACGCCTATCTGGCTCACAATGGGAAGTCCATCTTGACTGGGACCCGGTAGAGTATCTTGCAATCACGCTACTTGGCCTTACCTTCCCTCTGCCTCCTTCTGGAGGTGCGGGGGATGGCTCGGGTGGTAGAGTGCTTGTGTGGCGTGTCCATGCTCAGGGCTCTGGGTTCCATCCTCAGCACTTGCAGATGCTTGGCGTGGGGGTGCACACCTGTCACCCCAGCACCTGAGTGGTGGGCATGGGAGGATGAGAATTTCAAGTGTACCCTCAATGACATACCACGGTTAAAAGTCAACCTAGCCTGCATGAGACCTTGACTCAAAACACGGGGTGGAACCAGGAGCTTCTCTAAAGGGGTTAAAGGTAAATGGAAGAAGGCCCCCGAGTTCTGCAAACCTAAGAGTCAGGAGGACTGAAACCTGCTTTGAAGTCCATCATGAAACACACTGTTCTCAAACACGTCCACCGGCCTGCGTAGAAAAGGTTCTCTCGTCCTAAGCAACCTCCCCAGATGTCAGCTCCAATACACACCTTTTGAGGATTTCTGCACGCCTTTGGCCACTCCTGACCTCCGGAGACCTCAGAGGCAGTGTCCTGACTTCCGGGGATTTCCTAAGAAGAAATTCTAACATATCAATATTTACACAGACAGGCGCTGTCTGGGCTGGGAGCAGGAGCTATTGCCTGGTGTAGGAACAGCAGACCTTGGTAATGGGGGGAGGTGGTGGTCAGGATATAAAGAGGCTGATGTTAATGGAAAAGCCCCAGTGTGGTCTCAGGACTTACACACACACACACACACACACACACACACACATACACACACACACACTAGTGAAAAACCACACTGGAAGAATCAGAGCTGGCTTCAAAGCTACCAGCTCTCCTGGATACTTTTGTACACGAGATGATGATATAATTTGGGTGCCCTGCTGGGCACGTGTACGGCAGTGACCTTGGTCCCCAACATAAGCAAGGTGGCTGTGGACTCCATGCAAGAGCCGTCCCGTGGCTTCTACACCCTGGCAGCAGAGGGGATACATGGTTTAGACGACAGGGGGGAAACTTGGGACAGTGGTAAGAGGAAGCAGTAAAGCAAGAGTCTTAGATGGGCTGGAAAGACCCTGTTATCCCAGATCCAGACTCACACGGGTTCACGTGTCTGTGTCCCTGACTATGCTCTATGCACCGAATAAAGCCCTTCAAATACTTCACCTTGTTGGACCCAAAGGACCTTGTTACCAGTGTGCGTGCATGAACGTGTCTCTGTCTCCCCAGTGCTGGGATTACAAGTGTGCACCACCACGTCTGGCTTTTTACAAAGGTTCTGGGGCTCCTACCGCAAGCACGCCACAGCACGAGCCATCTCTCCCTCAGCTTCTTGCTCCCGTTTGGCTGATGAGAGGGACCTAAGGTTCAGTGACTTCCCCAGCGACAGAATTTTCAGGATGATTTGTCTTCAAGGTGTGGGCTTAAGCGGCAGAAAGATAGCAAGTAGTCTGCCCACCGGGGCAAATGAATAAATGAGAACAGTGACTGGTCTTAGGTTTCACTAGGACTAAGATGCCCAGGAGGGCTCTGGTACGTAAGGGCTCCTTGACTTTCGACTTGAATCAGGTCCGTGGAAACACCCGTGACCAAAGGAGAGCTGAAGAAAGGCATAGCCCAGTAAAGCCATGGGGACGGGAAGGCTTTGCGAGTTGGGGGTTTGCGTGATGGAGACGGTGATGTCCCGGCTGCAGAGGAATCCGACCACCGGCATTCGGTCTTGTGCTCACGTGGCCAGATTTAACCACAAAGTGTGGCAGGTATTTAAGAAAGGAGATGGGGTGTCCGCGTCTGTGCCCTTGAAGGATCAAGGCAGATCTGTGCAAGCCAGACAGGGGACAGGGGACGTAAGGCTCAAAGACCCAAGCTCATGGTTGCCCAAGTCGTCCCAGATGGGTTAGGAAGGGTCTTCGGGTTCTCTACCCCACCCGTTGGGATATCTGATGCCTCTGACAAGCTTGAAGGGAAGGTCGCTTCACCCCTATGTTAACACCAGCCTCTGACATAAAGAGCTCATGGCTGAGGGCAGTCACAGAATGGCTTTACAGGTGACTCCCGGACACCAGACAGCTACGCCAAAGGTCCTTTGATTGTCCCTGGGTTGACACCTTCACATCTTCTATCTGTTCTTCCTATGCGTTCAGCAGACCTAAGTCTGTCGACAGGAGGATCCGTCCCTTCATCCCTCTCCCTGGATAATCCCAGGACTGCTCCGTCTCCAAGGTCCTGGAAAGGAGAGCGAGGGTCTGGCAAAGATTTTTTTTTCTCTCTCTCCCTGACTGAAATAAAAGACAATTTGCCCGATGCTTTCCGCTCTGTGCACGCCAGCCACCCTCTGCAGCGAAGTCCCGGTTTCCATTAATACTATTACTAGGGATGACATTTCCTCTGACTGTCGTCTCTTGTTTTTCCTCCTCCTTAATTCCCTAATTTGTCCTAATATGCCCATTCCCTGTGCATCAATTCATCCGTGAAGCCGCCCCATTTCCAGGTCCCTCTGTCCGCATCAGCCAAGTCTCCGTCTCCCACAGAAATTACTGGGAGGTGGCTGCTGGCCCGCAGGGGAGGAAATAGAATTAGGGGTCGTATTAATTGGGACATCAAGTCGGATTTTGTTCCAGGCACTTCCTTCCGCTAACCACTTTGAAGCTCCCCCTCCGTGGCTCTGTTTCTCATTAGACGGAACTCTTAATGGCGAGTGGTGTTTATACACGGTGCAAATATGTCATGCCCCGGCTGTTGGCCAGGCAGGATGGCTGATGGGTGAGGCCAAGAAGCGGTGGGGGCAGAGGTCCAAGAGGGTTTAGGGTGGCAGAACTTGGAGATGGCACTGAGGAAGGACCCGGGGAGGCCTAAGCTAAAATGTGTGATGGGTTGTGGTTGGACTCCACCCACGTACCTCACTTAAAATTCCCCCTCTGTGCAGTTGCCAGAATCTGCGAGTTCCTTCATCTGCAGACAAAAAATTAATTTCTTGGCTTTTGCAAGCCTCTGTGTGCATGCATATACACACTCTTTTCCTAAGCAGCCATAGACTTGTTGACCAGAAACAGATATCCCAGTCCAGAGCTTGCTAACTCATTGAAGCCAGTAACCCACCTGACACAGAAGAAAGGAATTAGTCCCACCCCCTTACCTGTCTCCATTTAGGGCCACCCACTGACCCTTTAGCAGGTTACTACCTTGTCCGACCCATCTATCCCACTTCTCCAAGGTCCTCTCTCTCCAAAAGCCCCACTAGCTTGTGCCTCTGTGGAATCCCCACTCAAGGGTGACATTGCCAGCTCCAAATCAAGACTATGCAAACTGGTTTGTGGAAGGCAATTTGTTTGTCCAGTGAGGCCGCCAAAACCGCCAGCCACCCTTGCTAGAGAGAAGAAAGGAGGAAAAGGAACCATCTAAGGATCTCCTAGGGCTCTGGAGAGCCTGTCCACAGAACAAACCCCCCAGAGATTCTAATTCCAGACTTCTGAGGTTCCCAGTGGGTGGGCTACTTTCTAAGCCACGGGGACAAGGAACTCCCAGGAAGGAAGCGCTTGTGTCTAGCAGGAGGAGGTCAGGTCCTGAGACTGCCCCAGCCAATGCAAATACCACAGCCAGCCCTGGGCAAGCCATGAGTCTCCAGAAGCAACCAGGAGCCAAAAAGAAAAGCAACCAGAGCTCAGACAGCCAAGCCAAGAAACCCATCTGAGAGCACTGAAGAGCTACTAAACAAACCTCAGAGCTGCTTCCTACACAGTAGAGAGGAACCTGGGGGTGTTTCCTTTTATCTCTGCCTTTCCTCCATCATCATCCTCATCATCCCTAGAAATAAAGAAGGACGTGGAGGCGTGAACAGACTGCTGAGAGGCCCAATTTTCTCTTCATTTGGACTGAGGCAGGAGACTTGAAGGAGCTCTTCTCTGGGGACATGTACTACGATGGTGTCTTAGTTTTTTTTGTTTTGTTTTGTTTGTTTTTGTTTTTGTTTTTTGTGGCAGTGATAAAATACCCAACTTGAGGGGGAAAGGGTTATTCGCTGCTAGTTTCAAGCCAAGGTGGTGGAGTCTGAAGTAGGTGGTCATATCACACCTACTGCCAGGAGCACATTCACAGCTAGAGCGAAGAGAGTCCTTTGAAGCACACACACATGCGCACACAGGCACGCACGACCATCCATCATTCATGTTACTCATGTCCCTGTAGAGTGTTTTCCATCATTTTCTGTTTCACTTATTTTTTTTCCATTTACTTAACTATTTATTCAACAGATAGAGTCGCCGTGCATGAAGAAATACAAAACAAGCTAGGAGGTGGTTGATTGTTTATACATTCCTTCTAGAAAAGCATTAAAAAAAAATGGAGGAGCTGGAAAAACAGCTGTATGGTGAAGGGCACTGTCTGCTATTGTAGAGGACCTGGGGTCAGTTCCCAGCACCCATATCAGATGGCTTACGACTGCTTATAACTCCAGCCCAGGGGAGCTGGTGCCCTCTTCTGGTCTCTGCAGGCACTGCATTCATGTGTGCGTGTAGCCACACACAGACTTGCAGAGACACGCCATTTCCCCTACCCTTCGGGATCTATCCTCAGACTACTAAAGTAGTCCTAACCCTCAATCTCAAATAACTCGGTCAAAACACGGGCAACTGTGACAGCTGATTGCTGGGTCTCCTCAGGAAAGCCAATGGAGAGGATTCTGAACTGTGGAATGACAGTGTCCACTGGCAGCTGGAAGAGTCTCCTCCATCTCTACAGGTGGGGAGTGTTGGGTCAGCCATGTTTATCAGACCAACAACAAGACCCTTAGGCAGGGAGAAGAGAAGCATCCACAACTGGCTCACGTGTACAACCACTCTGCACATGACCCCGGTGGAAACAGACTAGGGGTCAAAACAGAATTTCTTTACTGGCCTCTTCTGGGCCTAAATGCCCCCACCCCCACCCCAAGGACCCATTGTGGAAGAAGACAAGAGGGTTGTCTTCCCTTCAGTGGGTGCTCCTCGAAGACAAATCATAGATGAATCCTGAAATTCTACGCCAACAGACCATGCAATAGAAAAACAGTCAGATGCGTTCTTCCAGAAGCAGGTACTAAGATACACCTTCCAGAATGTATGATCAGTCCGCTGGCTCCAGGCAGCCATTAAACCAACAGTCCTGGCTGAGTGTCTGTCTCCATACCATCCCCATGCCTGCCACAGCACATGTCATGGGAGGAACCGCAGAAGTGGGACTCTACCATTTGGTTTCCAGGTCTATAAACATGCCTTCTGGGGGGAGCACATACAGAGGAAACCCTCAGAGCAGGATGTATCCAGAAATGGCATATTAACAGGGGAAAGTTCCAAGGGATGATGGAGTTGCCAGCTGTGCTGCTGGAGGGAGAGTGGGAGGGAGAGAGAGAGAGAGAGAGAGAGAGAGAGAGAGAGAGAGAGAGAGAGAGAGAAGAAGAAGAAGAAGAAGAAGAAGAAGAAGAAGAAGAAGAAGAAGAAGAAGGGAGGGAGAGAGAGGGAGAGAGAGAGAAGAAGGAGGAGGAGGAGGAGAGAGGGAGGAAAGGGAGGAGAGGGAGAAGAAGGAGAGAGGGGAGGGAGGAGGGGGAGAGAGAGGAGGGAGGAAGAGGAGAGAGGGGGGAGAGAGGGAAGAGAAGGAGAGGGAGAGAGAGAAGTCCTCCGCAGGTCAGACTTTACCCCCATAAACCTAAAGTTATGGCACACATACAGAAAAGGTCACCCAACAGAGCAGAAGGCTTGTTGTTGCATACGTTTGTGGATGCATGTGCCTTTTCATGTGTGGGTAGGTATATATATGTGCATATGGAAGCAAATATATCTATCGCATTCACCCGCCTTGGTTTTTGTTTGTTTGCTTGTTTGAGACCAGCCCCGATGTTGGCCTGGAACTTACAGACTGAGCTCGACTGGCCAGCCAGCGAGCCCAGAGATCCATCTGTCTCCACCTCCTTGGCACTGAGATTACAAGCAAGAGCAGCCACTCTCAGCTTTCTACTGGGTGCTGGGTTCAAACTCTGGTCCTCATCCCTGTGACGTCATCTCCCAGTCCCTCCGTTGGCATTTCTGTCCCTTTGGCAAATGTCACCAAATGTCCTCTTCAAGGATCCCTAAAGACAAAGGAAAATCTCCCAGACTCTGAATTCCAGAGACCCCAATAGCGGCGACCATCTTCCCACTGGCAGAACGGAGGTAGGGGGGGTACAGGGTCAGTAGCCACAGTTGAGTGTGTTTATTGGAAACCCTAGCTGCGACTGTAATTTCTTGCTTAAAATCCAACTTTGCTCAGCATGAGGGCCAAGTGGACAGGCATACATTTGCCTCATCCACTGAAGCACTTCCAGAACTCTCTGCTCCCTCCGTGGCTGGCACGTGCGGATGTTCGGGTAATTATCTGTTGAACGAGCGGGCCTGTATTCGCTTGCTGTATTGAATCCTCCCGGGGAGATCCAGTGTTATCGACCCCGTTTTCCTAGTTATAAAGCGACTCAGCCTCTCTCATCTGGTAGTCATTAGTAGTTTCGTTTATAGGTCAGGAGAGTGAGGCTCTGGAGTAAAAAGCACTGTTGAGGGGACAGATAGCCAAGAAGGAAAGCACCATCATTTGCAAGGAGCATACTTCACAGTCCCAGGGACTGTGCCTGTCCCGGAGGAGGGGCTTGCCAAATAATCTTGAATAAACACAAGGACAGAGTTGGTGAGCTCCGTGGAGTATTCCGGTACACCACCCTGGTGCTCCCCCAAGAGCCCTTCTTCTACCAATGCCCTATTGTACTGGATCACTAGAGAGAGTTGCCTGAACACCGTGAGCAGGCCAAGCATCTAAGAGCTCAGCTTTGGAATCAGATAGCCATGGGTTTGAGACCAAATTCTACTGTCAGCTGACCTCCGTGCCTCCGACTTAGTGTCCAAACTTCAGTCTGTCATCCTCCCACAGTGAGCCTCAGTGAGTCATGAAGTTGCTTTGGGGCTCTGGGGACTCATCCTGTCTCCAAGAGACCGAAAGTTGTAATGTTAGACTGACAGCTCCCATGTTCAGTCCCCAGACCAGGGTCTCCTCTCCATGACATAATGCCCAAATTCAGTTTTTTTTTTTTTTAAAGATAAGTATTTAGTTTAGTTATATCATGTGTGTGTTCAGGAGTGGGGGGTATACACACATGCCTGTGGTGCCTATGGTTGCCTGAAGAAGGTTCCAGACCTTCTGGAGCTGGGGTGACAAGAGGTAGTCATGGGGCTGGAGAGATGGCTCTGCGGTTAAGAGCACTGACTGCTCTTCTAGAGGTCCTAAGTTCAAATCCCAGCAACCACATGGTGGCTCACAACCATCCATAATGAGATCTGACGCCTTCTTCTGGTGTATCTGAAGATAGCTACAGTGTACTTAGATATAATAATAAATTAATAAATATTTTTTTTAAAAAAGAGAATGTCATGATGTCTGATGTCTGGTGTGGTTACTGGGACTGAACTCAGGTCCTTTGGAAGAACAGCAAGCACTCTTAACCACTGATCCATCACTCCAGGCCCCTCCAACTCACCTCTTGAAGCATTAATAAAAGTTTTTGTTTTTGCTTTTGCTTTTTCCTGTTTTGGTTTCTTTTGTTGTTTTGTTTTGTTTTTGGTCCTGATAGTGTAGAGAGTCAAGAACTTGTGAGCAGCTCAGCTTGGTTATTCAGGTTCAGACCTTCATGAGATGGGTTTTGATGCAGGCAAGAGCTGCAGGGTCAGACATCAGTTTGCCTTGGGACTGGAAGTCTGCGGTCTCATACTGACTATTGGTGAGAAGCCTCAGTGTCTCCCCTATGGACCCTTCCACATACTGTTTGGGCATCTTATTGCCCTACATGACCTTACTCATTACAAGTAAGTCAAGGCATCAAAGAAGTGGCATAGAGGCTTTTGAGCTCTAACTCTGAAGCCATGGGCTGTTTCCTCTGTGCAATGTAAGGGTCACACAGACCAGCTCCGGGCTAATGTGGGAGGGACTTAGGAGGAGAGGTAGAAACCATGAACTTGTGAACATCTTAGAGAAGTGTGCATGTCACCCACCACCAATAGCATCTTAACAGCTAGCTGTAGTGGGATGAGCTGAAGCTACTATGGATTCTAACTCTAACTACTGGCTCCCAAGATCTGGCTGCCTAGGGTGAGCAGGCCCTCGCATACACCAGGTGATCCTGTGTAAAGCTTGCTCCCCAATTTAGCTGGTCAATTAAAGGCTGGAGCGTCTGATTGGGCAGTGGAGGGAAAAAGGTGGGACTTGAGGATCCAGTGATAGAGTTGTAGATGCAGGGGGGTGGGGGAGAGGAAGAGAGGGGGGGCGGGAAGAAGAGGAAGAGGAGAAAGAGGAAGAAGAGGAAGAAGAAGGAAGAAGAGAGGGGAATAAGAGTAAGAGGAAGAGGAGAGGAGGAGGAGATGGAAAAGAGGAAGAAGGAGAAGGAAAAGAAGAAGAAGAAGAAGAAGAAGAAGAAGAAGAAGAAGAAGAAGAACAAGAACAAGAACAAGAACAAGAACAAGAACAAGAACAAGAACAAGAACAAGAACAAGAACAAGAAGAACAAGAACAAGAAGAAGAAGAACAACAAGAACAAGAACAAGAACAAGAAGAACAAGAACAAGAAGAACAAGAAGAAGAACAAGAAGAACAAGAACAATAAGAACAACAAGAAGAAGGGAGACAGAGATAGAAGAGGCTACAACAAAGGGAGATAAACCGTGAGCACATGGCCAGGAGAAACAAACAAGGGACTTTATAACTGAGAAATATGTTAGAATAGCTTCAAACATGCCTAATCTAGGCTTATGGCTCCTCAAGAAAATACTGGGATTGTGTGTCTTTTATACAGGCTAGCAAAAATTCATAATTCCTGTTACAGTTGACCTTCCAGTCGGTACACATGGGTGACTAGGAAATTCCAAGGATCCACCCTTTGAGCCTAAAGTCAGAAGACACAACCACAGACGAGTCCTGAGACCTCAGTCCAGCCAAATGGACACATTCTCTCAAGGCTGTACGTCCTCCGTGAACTTGAAATGGTGTTGGCAAATGTCACAGCTGGACACGGCACTATACACCTTCATCCCAGAGGTCAGGAGGAAAAGGTTCAGCGGTTGTAAGTTCAAGGCCAGCCTGGATTACACAGCTTCCCACAGCAGAGCAGCCCTGGCCCGAGACTTTCCTGCTCCTGCTCTCCCACATCCTAGGGAACATCCACGATTCATTTCCCCCTTCTACACCTGGTTTGCAAACCTTCCTGACAATTCGGGTCTATCCAGGCAATGCATTGAATAAATTAAATTTTGCCTAAGCCAAATCGGAGTTGGCTTGTGTTTCTTTACAGCCACATTCCCTGGCAGAGAGTCTCTGGCCTTTTCCCACATTTTCTGAAATAAATGTATGTTTCTCTTAGGCTTGAGCAGGAGGGCAGGGTAGGGAGAAAAGCCCTTTTGAAAACACTCCAGGGCTCCGGCCAAACTAAAGCTCTTCTTGAGGGCTGCCTTTCTTCTTGCTGGAATGGCAGAGTTCTCACCTCATTCGGGTGCAGACATACACAAATCCAGCAAGTTAAAAGGGAGAGGAAGGCGTGAGACCTGTGGGGATTTGGCTGTGAGTCAAGTCACCGGTTCAGTGTATTGACACATGATACTATGCTTTTAACACTGGCAAAACCCCTGCTCTCACCAATGGGTATAGATAGATGTAAGATGCTGAGATCTGAAGACCATCTCTCTCCAATATTTCCCTTGTCGTTACACCCCATAATGCTTTGGGGACCAAAGCCAGAAGATCCACTAGAGGAAGATACAAAGGCCACTGCTTGCAGATGAAGAGTTATACAGGGAGGCCTCATCCACAGTTATTATAAGAAAATCTAATTATATGCTCTGGGATGGGGTGTGTGTGTGTGTGTGGGGGAGACAGAAAGAACTGGAACAAGGCTGGAGGGCTGACTCCATGGAGGAGGGCTCATTGAGCAAATATGGGACCTTAGTTTAGATTCCCAGCTCCAGTAAAAAACAAAAAACAAAACAAACAAACAAACAAAAAAAACCAAGTGTCCTCATGCATGAACACACACACACACACACACACATTGCCACCTAGGGCTTAAAACTCACAGCCTTCCATCTATCATGCCTGTTCAACACAGCCAGCTACATCATATGCCTTCTCAAACACAGAAAGACTTCTTCCTGGGTGGAAAAAAAAACAGCAACCTGTGGGCTTACAGAGAGATGACATACGGGACTTCAGTAAAATGTCACTCTAAGAGAGACTCAGGTATGCTCTGCGTCTGCACAGGATCTCCTCATCCCTGTTCTTCCTGTGGGGACTCCTAGGCAGGAACAGTCTCTCTGCATGGACTTCTTTTTCTGGATCATCCTCAAATTTGCCCTCAGAGATAGCAGGCTCAGAGAAGCCAGAACGAGCACTGAGAACCACCCACTGCCTGTTAATTCAGAGTTTCAACTTTCTTGTGTGTGTGTGTGTGTGTGTGTGTGTGTGTGTTCATGTATGTGCTGGTGCACATGTGGGGAACAAGGAGGTTAGGGGACAGCCTTAGCTATGGTCCTTCAGGTATTGCCCACCTTGTTTATTTGAGACAGGGTCTCTTGATGACCTGGGACTCACTGGCTAGCTGGCCAGCAGGCAAACAAGCCCCAGAGACCTTCAGTCCCTGCATCCCAACATGGGGATTTTAAACACACACACTACCATGCCTAGCCATCATACATGGGTTCTGGACATCAAATTCATGTCCTTGTGCTTACCAGCCCAACCCCACACCCTTTCATGTCTTTGGGGAGCTCACAGCGGCCAAAAGAAGCAATTGATTTTTGAACTTAACAAAGAGAGACATTTCTGCTCGCAGGGCTGACAGGCTGCAAAATTTTAGCTCAGATCAAAGTTTTGTTCTAAGATAAAGGTAAAGATAAAGTCAGGGAGGGGGGCACAAAATTAACCCAGAGCCACTGAAGCCTATTAGAATGTTCCAGATAATTTCATGATAAGCTGGAAATTGCTGAAAACACCAGCCGTCAGAAAAGATGCAAGCTACAGCTGGAAGGTAAGACTGAAGTGAGCTAAGAGTCTGTGTCACAAAGTTTATTATTTTATTAGTTTTAATCGCTGGGCAGATAAGCTAATAGCAATGGGATTTACTTTAAAGATCAACACCGTCGACTCTGCTGTTTATTATTGGACAGTCATGTGTCTCCTGCAAAGGGAATATTAAATCTCATGGGACGCTGTGCCCACAAGCTGCACAGGCTCTTTCTGTCTCACACCGTGCATTTTTCCTGTTGGCTTGCATCTCTGCTGTGCCTTTTGTCTGGGGTCAGAGGGATCTTGTGAATCTTTAAGATGCCTCAGTCCCAGTTTGGGTCCTATGAACAGAGGATAGCGCTGGGGTTATTTTTCTCAGAATCCTATTAACCAGAGACAGAGAACTCTGGAGTGCCAGCTTATATCTGAGTAATATGGACAGAGACTGGGTAAGAAAAATGAGACAGTTGAGCCTCGGGAGATTAGTAAAAGTCAAAGAATAAATGCATGAAGGTTCTCAGCGCAGGGTCTGGCAAGTCCTGAATGAATGCCAGGGACCCACAGAAACTGTCAGAGCGGCAGATGGCTGTAGACCCTGTAGTCACAATGTCTGGGTCAAAAGTCTTGTTCTGAAGTTCTCATAGTTTCAAATGTCTCCGGGACAAGATACTTAATTACACGGTTGTGGGCAGGAGAGGCTTCACTTGCAACAATGTAGCGGGCAGACACCACCTGATCTGGGCCTTCTCGCCCCTCCCCTCAGGTCACAGTGTGGGCCAGTGCCTCCTGATACCTCACTTGTGCAGCTCCTGTCAACACGACGTGTCCTGACTCTTACGTGACAAATCTAACTTGAACATCCTACAAAGCAACTGGCCTGACCACTTCAGGATGGTCACCATTGCAACAGATGAGCACCTTCCAGAGGGGCAGAAGTCACGGGGGGGGAGGGGTGATGAGTGACACCATCTGCACTATTTTATTTTGTCCTTTAAAAAAAATCATGCCATTATTTCATATGCATGCGTGCACATATGTGTTGGAGCACAGCCTGAGTTTGATCCCAGGGACTTGCATAGTGGAAGAGAACTAATTACCACTAGTTGTTCTCTGACCTCCACATACATGCTGGGATGCATGCATGCTGCATGTGTCCACATACACACAGAGATAATTTTTAAAGAAAAAAAATTAAAATAATTCCCTGCTCTGTCGCTCCAGAATTCTGAATGACTTGCCATCTCAGAATCTCATCTGGCACAGCCCCAGCTGGGGATCTTTTGTAACAGTGCACAGGACATTTTCTAGCAAAGGACAGATTGTCAAAAAGTGCACATCGTTATGTATCGGGCCCTCTCTAGTGCGAGGCGGCAGGATATAGAATCAATAGCTAGGGCCACCATGGCTCCAAGGGATAAAACCACCATTTTGCATTTGGGCATTCCTTCCAACAAGCTGTGTCAAATTGGAGAGATCAGATGTGAGAATCCTTTTAGGCATAATTTTCCCTTTCAAGGCTGTTGTGGGAATTGAGTGAGATCATCTCTCTGTAGGGCTTAGTGCTGGCCCAACACACAGTAGGGGCTTAAGTCACAGTGGTTCGGTCTCTGCTATGACCTTATCAGCTGCTGAACAGCATCATGCCCGCTCTTCGTTCGTCCCTGCTTTCCACAGCACAAGTGATACCAGATTTTTTTTTTTTTTTTTTTTTTTTTTTTGTCAGTTGGTCAAGTCCAGTTCTTTCTACAAGGCCAGGTTGGCTTGGGGAATGATGTTCTGACAAAACTTCTGGTGGTACCCACTGGCTGCATCAGTTGTAAACTGGGTGGCTGCAGGATTCAGAGCCTTAGCTCAAAGCACGGTTCTTAGATTTCTGCACCCGGCAGAGTGAGCCCTTGTCACCGGGGAAGGGAAATTGGTGTGAAATTAACAAGGTCATGATCCAGTGCTTTGGAACCTGGGCTCCCGATTTTCTGCCTTTAATGAGAACTCCCTGGAGAATTCCCCCCCCCAATCCCTTTCCCCTTCCCCATCCCTGCATCATGTCTTTCAAAAACCAAAAAACACGCACTTGTCCATATCATTCACACACTGATTTCTTTAGTCCCCGTTTCAAAAGGAAAAAAGAAAAGAGACAGACTGATGGAAAGAAAGAAAGAAAGAAAGAAAGAAAGAAAGAAAGAAAGAAAGAAAGAAAGAACCACTAAGAAATTTCCCTCCTTTTGTCCCACGGGTGGCAGTCACTCCTAGGCCACCCAGAGAGAGGCATTCCAAGGTCTTAAGGAATTGGTCTTGGGCCATTCGGGGTTAACATCCAAGGGGCCAGGCTGAAGCTGGGCCCCCTTCTTGGGAGTTGAGGCTTCTGCAAGAGCTAAGGACCTCTCTCAGAAGGCAGCAGAGGAAATGCATCAAAGTAGGGACACTAAGGGGCTCACCATCCTGCCTAGGGCCCCCACCAATGTCCACTCAAATGCACTGCAATCGTGCACTCTCCACCAGCATGCTGTGTTCCTTCCTCACCTGACTGCCCTTCCTCCCTCAGACTCTCTCTTCAGAGAGACCCTCTCTCATACAGCCCCGTGTTGACCCCCTCCTAGATACCCATTGCCCTGTGTGGCAAAAGCCAGAGCTTTGCTGGATATGTGCTGTGGGCCACATTTTTTTTTTTTTTTTGCACTAAGAACAGAGCAGACTTCATCACAGAGACAACCAAAAACCAAGGCATCACACGGACATTTCTTCACTCTCCAAACACATTCATAGGGATGGCATCTACCTTCAGAAGCTGGGACGAGAACATGAAAGAGGTTCCTGGCTAATCAGCACAGAGAAGACCATTGCACCCCCTCCTCCCAATCAAATGAGAGACACCTCCTTCTTGGGGCCTTATGATGGAGTAGGTTAATGTGACTAGTCTTTCCCAATGGACTTCCAGCTGAAGCCCCAGGATCATGGCCAACCCAGATTAACAATGAATGTGAAATCTCTTGGAACTCTTAGTTCTGTTGCAAATACTGACAATATATGAGGGACCATTCTAGCCTGGGTCACCCCAAAATGGTACGCCACCCCCCAAGACTGTGGCAGGCAGTATATACACTAAGACTATTGATTGACACCACAGAGACATATTTTTAGGCTCACATACTCTAGCATATGTCCTATCTGGTATATAATGAAGTTCAAACAACAATGAACTAGTAACGACATGTTTTTAATTACATTAAAGTTACTTTGAGTATACCAATACTAAGCACAAGCCCTTCTGCCCAAAGTCTGTTCCGGCTTTGTCAAAGGGACAGGAGGAGTTAACTAGAGGAGTTGGAGCTAGCACCAAGCCACTTCTTCCTGCTGCCGTGACTGAGGGATGAAAGATTGCCTTTCTGCCTGCCGGCTATCTTTATTTGACGGCAGCACCGTTGAAATCAGTGGTTCTCAACCTTCCTAACACTGTGACCCTTTCATCTAATACCTCACGTTATAATGACGCCCCAAGCATAAAACTGCTCTCATTGCTACTTTGTAACTGTTATCTTGCTACTGTCGTGACTCCTAGTGCAAGTAGCCGTGTTTTCCAATGGTTGATCTTGACTGACAATTTGATTGGCTAGATAGACACCCAGGAGACCAGCAGGTGTGCTTCTGGGGGTTCTGTGAGGGGGTTTCCAAGGAGAATTAACTAGTGGGAGGAGATCAGGTGTAGAAGAGAAGATTTGGCTTAAATGTGGGCAGCACCATGGCATAGTCAGGATGAAGAAGGGAGCCCGCAGTACAAGCACCCTTAGACCCTTTTCTCTTTTCCTTTCTTCCCTCCCCTAACCCCTTTCTGCTTCCTAGCTTCCATGATGGGTGCTACTCACTGCTCTGTGATGCTCTCCCACCAAGAAGGAACATGCCCCAGCTCCACAATTCCTCTCTGTAGGTTGCTGGCTTTGGGTCTAAACTTATACTGCCTTCTTGGGCCAGCCTGGACACCTGGTACCATTCCAGTTCCAAAAGAGAGGAAGGTAGATCTCAGAACTGGTTCTGGGGCGCAGCTCTGATACCCAGTCACCATGAGGTGCACAGTGGGGCCCAGGTCTCTCTCTCTCTCACACCTTCTAAGAAGAGAGAGTGGAATTCCATGTTTTGTCTCTACTTCCAGGGATCTTAAATAGGAGATGCAACAAAGTATCCTGGACCACCCACAGTGGCCATCTAAAAGAGGGGGAACTGAGAGTGCCCAGAGCGTTTTTTTTTTTTTAATCCATTGGTCATTTTTCCAAAGGTAAATTGCTTGTGGAGTGCAAGGTTTTGGGTTTCTTTTGACACATCCAAATATCTGTCGACACCAGTCCCACATCTGCACGTGGTGACAACTGGTAGGGGTTAGCTACAGCTCGCTCTCTCTAATTGCTCTGGTTCCCCCACACGCCATAAGTCCCCACGGCCCCACACTGAGATGGAGTGCTAGCTGCCTTTTATCATTTTGCGCAACACTCTCGACCACCTTACACTTTCAGCGGGACTGGATGGACTTGAGCATTACCACCCAGAGGTAAGAAAACCTCCAAAGGCTTTTGGGGGCCCCACTTCTCGAGGGGGGCCTTTAAAGAAGACACCTTCACATCCCATCTTCATCCAGAATCCAGGATGAATCCAGATCTCATACACCACCCAGGATACCCAACCTACGACACTCAACATACAATGTGCTTCCCGGGAACCAGCCCTACTTTGCTTGAGTCTATGGACACCTTTCTTTCCTCCTCTTTGATATCGGTGTTCCAGCTCATGGGTGGTCAGCTCATCCGACTTCGTGAGGCAGGACTTGCCAGCATCACCACCTCCTTTGGGTTGGTTCACGGTTTTAGATTTACATCTGAGGCCTCGAGTTATTTGCTACCGAGAGTCAGCACCTTGCAAAAGCTTTACGCTATCCAAAGCAAGTGTCTCCACCTCTCAAACAAGAACAGGGACAAGGCTCTGTCTCCACATACTGGCCCCATGCTCAGTGTCTTGTGGAGGAGCAGGGAAAGCTGGTGAGGAAGTTGTCTGATTTATGTGTGTCTCGGAACATGTCTAGGTGGGGTGGGGATGTGGTGTTATATGGAGGGAATGAGGAAGGAAAGATGGGGAGGAAGGAATGGGGAGAAAAGGAGAGAAATAAACAAAGAAGGAAGATGGAGAAGGGAAGGAAGGCAGAAAGAAAGAAAGAAAGAAAGAAAGAAAGAAAGAAAGAAAGAGAGGGATGGGAAACAAAAGGAGGGGGAAGGGTGGAGAAAAGGAAGAAGGGAGGAGGAAGGGAGGGGAAGGGGAAGGAGGGTTCAAAGCCGCACAGTTTTCCTTATCATCTCTGTGGCTGGCAGTAATCTCCCCAGGATCCCATTTGTCTTCCCAGAAAAGGCAGAGCAGTCACAGCAGCTGCTGCTAGCAGCGAGAGCACAGATGAACCAACAGAAGAAACTCAGAGCAGCTCCTGGCAGGTCGGGCGATGTCAAGGATCAATACGTATGAAGCCCCTACAAACAACAAATTGTGAGAAATTGCCCGCGATCTACAAACGTCCGAGTGGAGCCCAGAGGGACGAGGAAGGGGAGGACAGCCAGCGCTGCTTCCAGTGACAGCTGCAGACACGCCACAGCAAGCCAGGATCCGTGATGGATGTTCTCTCTGCATCTCTACAATGATCCTCTCTCTGTAGCTCACATTCCAACGGGTGCTCCCTTCCTTTGGTTGACAACCGACAGCCGACACTGTGAGGTTTGTCTGAGTTTCTTCTGTTAGTGAACAGAAAAACTGGCTTCGAATCTAGACATGGCTGGGGTTTGATCTTATGCTGTCTGACCACGAAACTGAGGCTGGGATATATTGTTGCCTTTAAAAGATGCTCTGTGTTGCTCTGAGAAACCCCCCTAGTTCTTAGGGAGGCACCAGAGACTCAACAGAGACTCTGATACCCAGACTCCTTTGCAGCTAGAGTGTCACGTGACTCCAATCTGACCAATGGTTATAATCCATCAATTAAAGGCTCAAACTGCCCTCTTCTTGCATTCCATCTAGAGCACAGAGGAGGTTGTGTGTCCTGTTAAGAGTATATGGATAAAGGGAATGTGGTAGAATGTTCTAGAACAGTCAGAGAGAAACAAAAAGATAGAAGTGTATGTCTATGGTGTCTGTCTGGGGTGACAACTGCTCTTGTGCTACAAATATAAATGTCTATTTTAGTTATGCTTAATAAAACTAAAGTTAATTTTTTGTCACGATCATACACACACACACACACACACACACACACACATAGTTGTGTGCATTACCTCCCTTTAGGTAAGCTGTGGCTTAGTAGAATGAAGGCTTTAAATATATTTGGAGCAAGAAAGCTGTGAACTTGGGAGGTTCAACCATTTAGCTGGTTGGGTATCCCTAGAATGTCTGGGGGCAAGAGACACAAAGTTACAGTGTGAGGGTAACTTTGTTCAAGGTATAAAACCTATGGGAAGCTATGCAGGGCTTTTGTAATGCTCAGGGAACAACTATAGAGAGATGAGCGATCCCATGATCCATTAATCAAAGACAGCCTGTCCAGTGCCTTTCCTATCTCACCTCTGCTCTCCTCCATTCCTGTCATTAAATCATTGTTAATAAAATATGTCACTTAGTGAGCACCAATTCTTCATGCCCTGTTTTAGGACTAGTGAAATAGGGAGAGATTTAACTAACTGCAGGCCACAGACTTAGGAGCAAAGCCAGGAGTCTTGTTTTCGTGTGTTGTTGTTTGTTTGTGTCATGTTTTCCAATGCTTCCATATAGACACCTAGACAGAAAAAGACCCACTGCCCTCAGCCCAACCTCAGGAAAGACGTGAGCAGCCCAGCCTGACTGTACTCGGGTCTCCCTCAAAGCTGTTGTTTATCCCCAGCTCCTGGCCTCTAACTTCATCCAGAACGCCAACATCTTTCTCACCTTTGAGATCACTGGGCGTGTTCAGAATGGCCCATATTCTCTCGAACGTCTTGAAGCCAAGAAAACCAAGTCCAAATTCCTTATCTTCCTGGTCTCCAGGCTTTAGTGGACTGAGCCCAGCTTCCTGGGCTGACTCCCAACTTGGGCTCATTTAGTTCTCAAACCTGGCCCTCTCCCGCAAAGCTCAAGCCCGGCGTGCCTCGCTGGAGATGAGCCTTGCACGGAGTCCAAGCACACATGCTCTCCCCAAGCCTTAGCCTCAGGATGGATCCCACCTTGGCATCCCACAGGAAGTCTGAGCTCCCAACAAGGACATCGCAACTCTCTCGCCCCCACCCCCAGCTGCTCATCTCGCATCCTGGCCGGCTCCCAGCCTATAATTCTTTCCAAACTCGCCTGTATAAAATAATCATGTACATGAAGTAAAACAGGGGTCTCATATACACACTTAATAACTCTTGCGTACTGTACAAGAGGGAATTCCACTTTATGACCCCCAGAGCGTTCAAATGGTTCTCATTTAGCTCTCCGCATTCCTGGTGCGAGATCTGAAGCGTCTCTCTTTCGGCTCCAGCCTGTTGCTGCCTTTTGAAACTGCTGTTGTCTCCAGACTTCTAGTAACCATTCGTCTCCACCTCTGCTTCTAATTGGGGGATCTGAGTATCACTGCTGTGCCCTAAAGCTAAATATCGGGAGTTTGGGTTCAAATTCCGTATTTGGGGCACAGAGTGCACTGTACTGTGTAATCCTCCTCTTTGAGCAAAGGGAGCAAATGGAATGAGATATATCAGCCAATCCTTCCAGCCATAAGCTCAGCCAAGGGGTGAGAAGGCTTCTGCCTGGCATACATCATTTCCTCTGCGGGATATCCTTGTCTGAATCCTTGGCCCTCTGTGGCTCACTTCCTAAAAAGAAGGGGAGGGCTCCTGGAGTGGATGCACAGCACCCGGGTGCACCCTCAGCTAGGGTAACACTTACCTTCTAAATACTAGAATTGGGGGAGCATAGGAGATGCCAAATCAACTCTCACTGCCTGAATATGGTCACCCTTAAACAAAATGGAAACAATGTTGCTAAGTTTGGTTGCAGCTCCATTGTATCTCAGAGGTGCAGACGTTGGAAGCTTGGTCCTCGGTGTTAAGAGGTAGTGGGAAATTTGAGAGGCCAGGCAAGGAGAATCTGGTCATTAGATCAACGGGGTGTTCTTTGAAAATATCAATGTCGTTCCCGTGGGAGAGCCATCTTGCTTCAGCTTTCTCTTTCACTGTGTGTCCCTCGAGTACACATCACAGCCATGATGCGGAGACCTGCCTCTGAAACAGTGCATTAGACAAACCTCTCTTCTTTATAAAGTACCCTGCCTAGGGTGTTTTTGCAACAGTAACAGAAAACTCTCTGTTATAAACAACACCCACAGTTTTAAAGGCTACCTTTAGTTTGTAAAAACACACAGTAACAGTGCTAATGATGTTTATCAAGAATAACAAGAAGAGATGATGAGATCAACAGATTGCATTAATTGGGACCGTCAACAAACACCCATCATGGCTAAAGGTCGCCAGAGGCGGTACTTGTTGATAAGAAGACAGATGAACCTGGTACGGCTTTCTGCTGACATCTGCTTCATTTCATTTCCTGGCTTCCCACACTTTTCACTGGCACTTGCTTTCTGTTCTTGGAATGCTGATTTTTGTCCATGCCTCAATGCAACTACTTCCCCCTCCCTTGAGTATCCTCTGGAACTCAGCTCAAGTGGCTTCTAATAGACATCTCTCTTCATCGTTGTCCCTGTTAGGATTAACTGCCAACTTGGCACAGTCCAGGACATAGGAGAGGAGAGCCTCAAGTGAGGAACCGCCCAGTTCTAGTCAGCCTGTGGCAAGTCTCATGATTGTTATTGAGTAGAACTCAGCCCACTGTGGGCGGCACCACTCCCCAGGCAGGTGGCCCTGGGTTGTTTAAGAAAGCTGATTGAGCATGGATCTGGGGGAGCTATGGTATAGTATCTTCCACAGCTCCTCCTGAACTTCTTGGCTGTGAGTGAGTGACCTATGTGGAGATGATTCTGAGCAGCATAGTGGGCAGGCCTGCCTTCTAGATCATTCAGTGATGGACTGCAACCTGCAAGTATAAGCCAAATAGCTCCCCTCCCCTGACACCCCCATTGCCAAAATCTTTTCATCCCAGCCCCCATCTTCCTATCAGGGCATCTCTACAGTATGTGTCCCTGTCTGACATCATGCTGGGTATGAGACCGTCCACTGGTGCATGAACAGTTTTCCCCACTGCAGCAAGAGACCTCGTGCATCATACTTATCCACTACCTTGAAGATCTAGAATGATCTTGGAATATGGAAACCTTCTAGTCTGTGTGTGCAGACTTTTCCTGGGGAGTCATGAGCAAAAGTCTGTTCATCCAAGATGGGATTCCAATGACTGATCAAAATTATGATTCCACCTAGGTCTTGATTAGTAAGCCTGTGAGTTTGCTGGGGTAACTCACAGGAATGTGTGTGAAGTGTTACTTACAGGAGCACGGGTCACCCAGAGGCAGTCGCATTGCTGAAAAGCCCACTACAGTTTGGGTGACCACCTGAGAGCCAGATCCCTGAAGCTCCCTTCACAACATGTATGCAGCTCCCTGGAAAAGTCTCTTTCCCCCAGCAAGGCTATTGCTTACATAGTCTTGGGGAAAGGTCTTGTTTATCTTGTAACTTTCAGGACTTTGCTGGGCCTTGTGTGTTTCCTCTACTTCTATCTGAGTCTCAGGAGCTTTAGTCTTTCTCCAGGGTGTGGGGGGGGACCGTCTGAATTCTGTTCAAACAGCTGCGGGGCAAATACAGACAAAGGAATGGATACTGGAGCAAACGAGATTAAGAGTCACATTTCCCCCTGTGAAATGCATCTGGCTAAATCTTTGATCGAGCTGTCAATTCTATCAACACCTCCGGATTAATCCTCCTCCGAGTGTCTCTCAAACGCACTGCAAACACATCCTCCGACATTCAGAGAAGCCTAGTATATAAAACAGGAGCCCTGGAGGCAAGAGTGCCGTTGCTGGGGTAGAGCTGTAATACTGCAGCCCTCTCCACTGCCCCCTCCCCAACTCCCTCTCTCTCTCTCCCTCTCTCTCTCTCTCTCTCTCTCTCTCTCTCTCTCTCTCTCTCCTCTCCTCTCCTCTCCTGGAGTACACTGGAGCACATAGTTTCAGCTTGATGGGGCAGATGCTTATAGTCCTGACAGATAGATAAAAACCCGCCTGATGAGAGGAGACCTTTGGGAGACAAGTTTGAGTAGGATGACATATTTACGCTTCACCTTAAGGCAGGTAGGTTTAAGGCTGTGTGTATGTGCTCTAAGTTAGCATGCAGTGCTGCAGATTCCTGGGGTTACCTCCTGGAGAGAAGAATAGGCATACTTCCTGTCCTCAAGTACTCTGTCAGATACATATAAAGATGGAAACGCGAGTCTGTCCTCATATGTGAGCCAATGAGCGCTGGAAATGGGGTGGGGAGTGCCCGAGACCATGAGTGTGTCAGAAGTCTAGCATTCTGCAAAGCCAACAACTCGGATGGTTGGGGCAACTCAAGGGCTCTTTGGGAGTGCCTGTGTCTTGAGTCATCCTCCGTGCTTGGGTCATCCTTGATAGAACATGGGAGCATACCTGGCACTCAACATCTGCCTGGGCAGCTCCAGCAGAGGCTAATGCATGTTTGCATCCTTGTGTGGCTTTGTCTGTGACTGTCCTAGGATAAGGAACCCGTCAGAGTGGAAATGCCATCAAAAATACCAAACAGAAAACCTCAATCATCAAGGCAACTCCTCTTGCCTTGCCCTTCCTGGGGACAAAATTAGCTATCCTTTCCTGTTTGTTTTGAGAACACTGAATATAAATATCTATGCCATTTACCATCTTGACTATTGCTCCTGACAGCCATTTGGCGTTTCCTGGTCTATGCTGGGCACTTTGCAAAATATTTCTCTTGTATCATTGCATCTCTTCCCACCACTGGTGGACCGTGGATACCAGCCCTGTCCCCACTGAAACGTCAGAACACGGAGGCTCAGAAAGCGAAAGCGTTTGCCCAAGGCACTGTGATTAACAACTGGTGTATAGGGATTTGAACCCCCAGTTCTCACTGTTCCCAGGTCTGCACTGTTACCGCCACATGTTCCAGTCAATAGAGTAAGGGTCTGTCACCCCAGTTCTTGAGTGACATCCCTGAACACCATGATCCTGACATAATGTATGGTGTCTATACATGCTCACCCAAACCTGTGAACGCTCATGGGTTAAGTTCTCAGAGGTTGTGTGGTACAAAGGAACTAGACTTGAATGGACTAACTAACACTAGACCTATCCCCTAGGTCTACCTCCCTCCATCCAAAGCTCAGGAACCTCACAGAAGAGGGGGTGGAAGGAAAAAGAAAGAGCATAGGAGGAGAGCTGCGAAATGCTGGCTTTCGGAGATGACACAGAGGTTTCAAGCATCAGCTGGGGGTCACCTGCACAAAGTCGAGTCACTCAAAATTCCAGCATGGATCAAGGAGAGTTCCCTCAGGCACCACACCTATTGGCAGTTGATGGTTGCTGACGGAATGAGGGTCACTCTCTTTAGGGGATACGGCCACTGGTATGTTCCTAACAGCACAGAAGGTAGCCCCAAGCCTTGCACATACGGGCATCACTAACTGAGCTCTGAGTTATTAAGAACAGTAAAAAAGAAAGAGGACATGAGCCGAACGGTGGTGGCGCATGCCTTTAATCCCAGCACTTGGGAGGCAGAGGCAGGTGGATTTCGGAGTTCGAGGCCAGCCTGATCTACAGAGTGAGTTTCAGGACAGCCAGAGCTATACAGAGAAACCCTGTCTCACAAAACAAAAACAAACAAACAAACAAAAAAAAAAAGAGGACATGAAGCAGAAAGATGGGGAGGAGGCAATGGGGGATTTGGAGGCAAGGACCCCCTGGGTGTATGTGGTCGATATATGTTATACAAATGTATGAAACTTTCAAACATTAAAAAGATTATTTAAAAGGAAAAGATCCTAGATCCTTATCTAGGATAAGGAAAGATCCTTATCTAGGATATGTATTGAATCCACCAGGTGGCTTTGATAGAACATCTTTTCTCCTCACTGGATCTCAGTTATTCCCTCTGTATAATGGGACACTAGAGGAGACGGCTTAAAACAATCTCTCCTCTGGGCCCAGTGATTGGATGTGGAAGCTGATACTTTATGTCTCAAAAACAAACAAACAACAAAACAAAACAAAAACAACTCAGCAGTGTTCCCAAGGGGATAAAGGACAGGACAGGCATGGTGGCACCAATCTATGTTGTTAGCACTATAGGGGTTGATCAGGAGGGTCAGGAGCTCAAGGCCAGCCTGGGTATTATCACAGCTTCTGTAGCCAGTTTGGCACATCTGGGGAGAGGGGACCTCTACTGAGGAATTGCCTCCATCGGATTGGCCTGTGGGCAAGTCTGTGGGGCATGTTCTTGATTAGAAAGATAGATGTGAGAGGTCTCTACTCATTGTGGCCGGGGCCGTCCCTGGGCTGGTGGTCTTGAGTGCTATAAGAAAGCAGGCTGAGCAAGCCATGAGGAGCAAGCCAGTCCAGCAGCACCCCTCCATGACCTCCGCTTCGGTTTCTTCCTCCAGGTTCCTGCCTTAGGTTTCTACCTTGGCTTCCCTGAGTGATGGTCTAGCATGTGTAAACTGAAATCAACCCTCCCCCTACCCCCCACCCCCAACCCCCAACCCCCATCCCTGGATTGCTTTCGGCCAGTGTTTTATCACGGCCACAGAAATAAAACTAGAATACAGGGCTACATAGTAGAGACCAGCAGCCTGGGTTGCATAGTGAGACCCTGACTGGAGGAGGAGGAGAAGGAGAAGGAGGAGAAGGAAGAGAAGGAGGAGAAGGAGGAGAAGGAGGAGAAGGAGAAGGAGGAGAAGGAAGAGAAGGAGGAGAAGGAGGAGAAGGAGAAGGAGGAGGAGAAGGAGGACGACGAGGAGGAGGAGGAGGATGACAGGTAAGAGGAATAGGTCTGGGGTGGGGGAAGAAAAGGGGGGAGGGAAGAATGGAAGAGGACAGAAGAGGAAGAGGAGAAAGGGGAAGAAAACAGTAGAGTGGGGGGAGGGAGAGGAAAAAGCAGAGGTTTTATTGTCTGTTCCTGCTCTCCTGGGGACTTACACAGATACACAGTTGTGCTCAGTTACAACCTGCTGCATGGCCCAATGTATACTAACAACTCTTGAAACCGGTCTCTGAAGGAGCCATGACCTTCTCCTGACCCCAGATTCCAGAAGAGGCAGGAGACACTTCCTTGTGTGAGAAGACAGACCCACCCACCAAGGAACTCCCACGCAGGATTTCAGCACGAGCTAGAAGACCAACCACAGGATAGGTGGGCGCTGGTGCTGGAAGCCCTCCCTTTGCATCTCTCCACCCGACCCTGAGCAAGCATGCTCGTCACAATCCCGAGCCAATCACTAGCCCCCTGCAGCAATACAGCAGAAGAACTCGAATCCAGCTCGCAAGGTCTCACCAGAGCCTCACCCGCCAAAGACAGAGAAAGGAGATACTCAGGGAGCCAAGAGGCAGGATGCTCTGAGAGCCCCTTTTGGGAAAGACAAGAGCACCCCTCCTTGGTACGATTTGTTTAATTAGAAAAAAACATCGCATTTTCTTTGCCTGCTGATTCACTAGGATTCTGGAGTTTGGGGAGCTGAGTGGATGCCTAGTGTCTGTGAACTCTGTGAGTCCAAGTCCGCGGACTAGCCCTCTTGGCTCTAAAATCTTTAACGCTGATGGCTGAAAAGTGCACAGGAGACACATGCATGTATGTATTATGTATGTATGTATGTATGTATGCATATAGTCTTTCTCCCAGTCATGTCATCACTGGCCTCTTACCCCAAGATGATGCACACGGTTTTGTAAGATCCTCCAACAAGGAGCTGGAGGGCTCCCTGTCCCACAAACATTGTGAAATTCACCTGAAAGCTTGTTGATTTTTTAGGTCCTGGCACTCTTTGAGCAGAGCCTCCCAGGGCCGGCTCTCCACAGGAAAACTGACAGCTCCAATCAACTCTCCAAGCTCAGCCCTGTAAAGTCTGATTCATTCGGATGCCATCAACTCAAGACTTTTTTTTTCTTTTTCTTTCTTTCCTTTTTTTTTTCCTTCTTCTTCTTTTGATAATTCAGACAGTCTGGATGGACATTTCCAGACTTACAGAAAAGAGAGTTTCCTACCACCCCCCCAAAAAAAAGTTTCTGAACAGGATAATGCAAAGCAGACGTCTGGGGCTGAGGACAAATTGTCTTCAAGCTCCTCACTGACAGTCAATGGAGGGTTAATTGCGAATTATTTTTATCAGGTAATTGAAGTGAATCCCGAGTAATTCATCCTACCTTGGAGATCAAATGTGGGGCAAATAATTTTACATATATATATATATGCTTTCAATCCATCGAGGCATGGGCTCAAATTCCAGCTAAGCAACACTGGAGTTTAGGTTACCACGTACAGGCTACTTCATGTCTCTGAAACCCAACTCTGACATATGGAAAAGTTTGCAGGGCTGACGAAGTGCTGGACCTCATACAGGTAAAGGGATAGTTTACAACCCCAAGCTGGGAAGGATGTTTCAATCCACAAGATGTTAACACTTACACCATGAAAAAGATGGGGCGGGGGATGCACGCTTGAATAGATTTTGGATAAATGAAATTAAGCAAGTTTGCTTGCACTTTTTTTTTTAATTATCCGACACACCCGGAGCCTTTAATCACGGACTTCATATTGTGAATCTCCACCAAGTGGGTGTGTTACACGGTTACCCCAAATTTCTTATGAGAAACATTACTTTATTTTATTTTTGTGTATATGAGTGTTTTGTCTGTGTGTGTCTGTGCGTCACATGCATGCACTGCCCTCGAAGGCCAGAACAGGGTACCAGATGCCCTAGAACTGGAGTTAAGGATGGTTGTGAGCCACCACATGGGTGCCAGGAATTGAACTTGGGTCCTCTGTGATAACCTTAGGTGCTCTTAACCTCTGAGCCATCTCTCCAGCTACATAAGAAACATTTTCCTCCCAACAAGCTTTAAGAATCTGAGGGAGGAGAGAGAGAGGTGTGTGTGTATGGAGGGGGGAATTGTAATTATATTTTAATATTTAAAAACTTCAGAAAATATTAAAGAACCCATTCTGAGCTGCGAGCACGCTAAAGTGTGAGGCTGTGGTAGAGGCATCCACACTGTAACTCAAACCCCGTTGGAAGTCAGGTCAAATCTAGAATGCGTGACCAGGAAACCAGAGGTTCATTCGGTGAAGCCATAGTGTTGGGGGGCAGGGGATAGCTGGAGGCTAGCTTCTGGTATTCCTCTGGAGACATGTACTCTTTTGTTTGTCTGTCTGTCTGTCTTACTGCCTGCCTGCTTGTCTGTCTGAGGCTGGTTCTCCCCTTGAACCAGCTGAGAAGAGTAAATTTCCTGGCTGATGAGCTCCTGAGGCTCCTACAAGGGACCCAAGCATGGACCACTGGGCCCTGCTTTTAATACGGAGACTGGACTGAGGTCCATGCTTCTGCGGTCAGCGATTTACCAACTGAGCCGGCTCCCAGCTCCAAAGGAGCGAGTGTCTTTGTTTTTTGTTTGTTTGTTTGTTTGTTTTTTGCTTTTTTTTGGTTTTTCGAGACAGGGTTTCTCTATGGAGCCCTGGCTGTCCTGGAACGGTAGACCAGGCTGGCCTCCAACTCAGAAATCCGCCTGCTTCTGCCTCCCAAGTACGGGGATTGAAGTCGTGCGCCACCACTGCTCGGCAGGAACCAGTGTCTTAATGCCTTGGAAACCATCCCCCAAAGAATGCAACTTCTAGCAATTTCTTAGAAGACCTTGGAAGGTCAGGGCAACAGGCCCTGTCCATTTCCAAAAGATAAAGAGTAGACTGCAGAAAAAAGAGGATAGGCCCGAAGAGGAAGAGCTTTCAAGACTAGACATTAGAACTCACAATGTGCTGAGAGGATGGGGAGTGGCGGATGCCCCTCGTGTAGCAAGCACAGTAGTTATACGGTCTTTAAGAACCATAGTCGGCCCTGCCAACAAGCCTTATTGTCAAAACCTAAAGACAGAGGAGCAGTCCAAGTGTCGGGCAGTTTATCTTGTGGCTTTCATGCTTGGGTCCCTTAAGAAGGGACCTGTGACAACAAAGAGAACGTCACAGTTGCATGACTGGATTTTCAAAACCTTACTTGGAAGAAAAAGTAGCGAAGGAAAAGTTGGGACTATAAGAGTAAGTAATGAAAGACTTGGGGGTGCAGAGACCAGCTGGGGATTTCTTAGTGAAAAACCTCTTGTGTGTGTGTGTGTGTGTGTGTGTGTGTGTGTGTGTATGTGTGTGTGTCTGTGTGTCTGTGTATCTCTCAGTGTGTGTATATGTCTAAGCGTCTGTGTGTGTCTATGTATGTGTCTGTGTGTGTGATATGTGTGTCTGTGTGGGTGGTGTGTGTATGTGCATGTCTGTGTCAGTGTGTGTGTGTCTATGTGTGTGTGTGTGCACTTGTGTGTGTCTTTGTATCTCTGTGGGTTTGTGTGTGTGTGTGTGTCTGTGTGTATGTCTGTGTGTGTGTGTGTGAATCTGTGTGTCTGTATGTGTGTGTATGTATGTGCCCTTTTCTATACTACTTTTCTGTTTACTCTTAAGGAAATGACTTTCTCCCAGGTCTGTTAAAAAGGAAAATGTTAATTCAAAGAGTAGGTAGGTTGGTTGGTCAGGTGTTTTTTTTGTTTTGTTTAGCTTATGTGTTTGGGTTTTGTTTGTTTGGAGTTTTTGTTATTTTCTGCTGTTTTTCGTTGTTTTGTTTTAAGAATCTTGCTATGTACCTAAGGCTAACTGTAAAATCGAAGTCCCTTGTTTCATCTGCTCCAGTGCTTGGACTACTGGTGTGCACTACCAGGTGTACCTGGGCAAGGAATTATTTTGAGGACCAAGAAATAATCAAAACAGTGTTCACCATGGATCCCAGTGCCGTTAGGGTCAGTAACGTTCAATATTTCCCATCCATGGGCCCCATGCTGTGTAAGAACTGGATTCTGACAGAACTTCAGAATGCTGGGTTCCCTCCCACACTTCCTAGTGTCTCAACTCAAAAGTTGGTAACGTCTTCAGGCTAAAAACCTATCTCCTTTGGTCTTGTTAGACCTAAGAGGAACTTAAAAGTGGCTTACTGGGTCAAAGGGTGTGATGCAGCAGCAGAGACAGCCACAGTGACAAGGCAGAAGGGGGGGTTCACCTTCAAAAGTTGCCCCTCCGATCTCCAAATGTGTGCCGTGGCGCGTGCATGACGGAGCTCACGTACATTCACAAAATCAAGTGCATTAATAAAGGTTTTCCAAAGTCTGCCCTTCCATTAATAAAATTTCTGTGGGAAGCTTGCATGGTCTTCTCAGGCATTTCCTTGGAAAGATGGGGTCTCCCACTCACTCTGCTCTTCTCTCTCCTGTTTCTGCAAATCTCAAGAGTCTCTCAAGACCCTGCAGCAGGAAGCTGGGAAGGGCTTCTGTGCCTCACCAGCGGGTAAAAGGCTCCAATGTGAAAATGCTGGGCAGCGAAGGTTGAAGTAAAATTTTTCTGGTTTCTTTGGAGACTCAGCGGTGTCATGTGCTGTTCTTCTGGAAACTGTCTCACAAGAAGATTTTTTTTTCTTTTTTGCCGAAGCAGACGTGTGGGAGGATGTTTTGCTGAAAACAGACACGTTGGTGTTTTTCTGGAAGCAGCCCGGAAAAAGCATGAGATGCTTCGCTAGAGCGGACGCCTGAGAGAACACGTGATGTTTGGAAAGGGCATAAATATATCCAGGCGGACAGTCAACGGGGCTGCATGGTATTGGTTTGCCTTGCCGTTCTTTGCTGGCCATCCTGTGTCGTGACTTCCTAGAGAGAAATGCACCAAAAAACTTCTGGTGCTGCCGGGCGGTGGTGGCGCACGTCTTTAATCCCAGCACTTGGGAGGCAGAGGCAGGTGGATTTCTGAGTTCGAGGCCAGCCTGGTCTACAGAGTGAGTTCCAGGACAGCCAGGGCTACACAGAGAAACCCTGTCTGGAGAAGCAAAAAAAAAAAAAAAAAAAAAAAAAAAAAAAAACCTTCTGATGATGCCACGGGGGCTTCTTGCCACTTCCACGAATGCAGGGTGCTTGGCAGCGCCTTTAGGTTTCTTCTGGATCGAACTGCCATTGCTGCGGGTGAATCGAGCCACCTCTGCTGATTCATGTGAACCAAGCTGCTGATATCCCGTCCACGCAGATTGGATTCACCCCAAAGAACTATCTCTAAACAGATCCACGGCCTCCTTTGCCCTGTTAACCTTTCCTTTCCACTACCTCTGGTGGGTGGCGGGCTAAAAGGAAAGTTAAAACATTTTAAGTACACGTATTAACGTAGCCTTTGAAAAATTATGAGCTTAGGGTAGGTTGCCGCCCGTCGCTTCTGTGATAGTCACGTCACGTCGCTCGCACAGTCCAGAGCAGAGAGGCACGAATGCTTGCACGCTCACGTGCTTCCTTCTTCCCACTCAGCAGTTCAGGATGCCACGCCTAGGGAATGGAGCCACCCACAGTGGGCTGGCCTCTCCCATATCAGTTAATTAAATCATGACAACTGCCCTCCCCCCACTCCCCCACTCCCCCGCAGCAATAGACAATAGAAAACTTGTGATTGTCTTCCCAGGTGATTCTGGGTTGTGTCAAGTTTCCAGTTCAACCTGAGCATCCCCGATTTCCAATCCTCTACACGTACAGAGCAAAGTCACCGTGCCTATGTCTTGAACCTATATATCTACATCTACATCTATATATAGTGCATATATCTTGTACTATGGTGAAACAGGGTTTGATATACTACTCTAGATGGCCTGGAGGAACAACAGTGTCGTTTGTGATTACATGCAGCAGAGACCTTCTCACCTGGGTGAGCAGCCTCCACGTTGCAGCAAGCGGTCTGTGACGTCAAGAGGACCGCAGTGGCCTGCTGACCAGTTCACACCGACTGCTGTCCATGTGGTGTGGGTCTGTCGCTGCTCTGCCATGTCTGCGGCTGCTGCTTACTGTGGTCCCCCTGCTGATTGTCAACCAACCTTAGACATTCAAGAATGCTGCCGTGTCTCTTGGATCCCCTGTGACCTCTTATAAACTGCTGTTTGTTGGGGCTGAAACACAGAATGGTTCTCTCTCTCTCTCTCTCCTCTTTTTTTTTCCATCCTGTGTTTTTAGGAGCAGCTGTTTGATGCCTGCAGGAGTGTGTTTCCTGGTGTGTGTGGAAACCATCATGGAAGAGTACGTCATTAAGCGACTCCCTCGCGGACTTCCCGAGACATTAGGTCCAGGCTTCTTCTGACAGTCCTGTTTGAAACTCTCTACTGAAGCCATTTACATCGGGACAATAAAATTAGAACTATTCAGACACAAAAAGGCATTTTTTTTTTTAGCCCTCTGTTTGGCTGTGTTATTCCTTATAAAGCCAAGTAGGCACTGTTTCAAAATCTTCCACCAAGTTTCATTATTAGTATATTGTAGGGGCTGAAGGTTTTCTGTGTATGAGTTTGGATGGGTTTGTTTTTTATTTTTGGTTTTTTGTTGTTGTTGTTGTTGTTATGGTTAGTTTCTTTGTTTTTAAATCCATGAACTGAGAATTGGGTTAATTAGAATGAGAATGGAGCTCATTGGTATAGGACTTTACTAACATGTGTGAGACCCTGGGTTGTGTATCTGGCTCCACAGACAGGCAAGCAAACTGATACCACTGGACTTGGGGTGTGGCTCCATGGGTAGAACGCTTGTCCATAATGCACAGAGCCCCAGGTTCCATCCTCACCCACCACTGCGTAGACCAGGTAAGTCTGCAATCCCGGTGTTCCAAGATGTGGAAACAGAAGGATCAGAAGTTCACGGCAAGGATCCTCAGACACATGCTGCATTTAAAGCCATTGTGGGACACACAAAGCAGGGTCAAGAAAGAAAAACCTGTAGAAAAACCAATCAAAAATCCCACCAGACATTACATGCATCCACCAGGGACGGCTCGCTGCTGAGATGAAATAGGTCTTCCAGACCCTGGACTCAACTGAACAGAGGAAGCACAAAGGTTATTAACGTACAAACATGAAGACATTGATATATGGGGACCATAGTTACTGCGACGATTTTCTAGTAACCCTGGCAATCACTTAACCTTGAGAATGGTGATTCCACTCTGAGCATCCCATGTTCTTAAACGTTGCCGCTTCAGGATCTCTGACCGATGGCATTTCACAGAAGAAAAACCAGGGGTCAGAGAAAGTGATTACTCAAAAGGCTGTCCAGATGGTTTAGCAAGTAAAAGTAACTGTCACCAAAGCCAAGGTCCTGAGTTCAATACCCGGAATGCATCGTGCAGAACTGATTCCTGCAGGCTATCCTCTGATCTCCACATGTATTCAAGGACAATGAGTACATGTACACATAACACGTGCACTAAAAATGGCTAATAATTGTGTAATAATAAAGTAACTGTGCCTGGGCATGAAGGTGTCCTATTCGGACTTGGCACATGACACAGAGATAATTGCATTACAACCACAGCCCGAGTAGCACACTCCGTCCGCAGCCAGGGCATGACTAGGACACTGTAGGCGGAGCATTCCGTGTTCTTGTTTTGCAAAGAGCCTTAAGACAACATGTCCTCGAACTAAGCTTTTCATCCTTAAACAGAGCACTGATTCCAGCCCTATGTTGTGAGGAGCGACAAGGTGGTGAGCAAGAAGAATTCAGGATCAGGGACAGAACCGTGAGTCCCACGTGAGACCGAAATCGTGGGTTATTCCCGCCATGCCCCCATGTGATTCAGCGCCTTCGATGGACATCTGGCTTGAATTCATTTTCAAAATGGCACTCCGGGTTCCTCACGTCAGCTTTCCCATGTCAGGCCTCCCTGGATGAAGCTGGTGGTGCACCGTTATCTGTAATTAATCCTGTTAATCACTTATACCTCCCAAATTAAAACCTGCTGCTGCCAAGTGCTGGGAGCAGCGATGCCCCACCCACAGACGCATGCGTGTTGACAGTCCAGAGAGGGTCTCCAGGCCAAAGCCGTGGCAGGGGCTCCGCTTCTGGACGTGAAAGATGGACATGATGGAGCGGGTCCATCAGATTCTTCAGCAGCATGGCTGCCTTCCAAGCCCTGGGAAATCCTGGCCAAGAGCTGTTATCTGTTTGGGTTCTGATGCTTCTTGTAAGTGGAGGACATCTGTGAAGCCTTTCTTGATTGCGAATGGGGAACCTCTTCAGTGTGTGTGTGTGTGTGTGTGTGTGTGTGTGTGTGTGTGTGGTGTGTGTGCACTGAAATAAGGGAGGGAGAGGAAGGAAGGAGGCAGGGGTAAGAGAAGAGCAGGGAAGGGGAGGAAGAGAAGAAAGGGAGAAGGAAGAGAAAGAGGAAGGGAGAAGAGAAGGGAGGAGGAAAGGGAGGATGGAGAAGGGAAAAGGAAGGAGGGAAGGGCAGAAGAGAGGAGGGGGCAGGAGGGAAGGGGAGGAGAGAGGAGAGAAAGGGAGGAGGGAAGGGGAGAAGGGAAGAGGAAAGGAGAGAGGGGAGGAGGAAGGAGGGAAGAGGAGGAGGAAGGAGGGAAGGGGAGGAGGAAGGAGGGAAGGGGAGGAGGGAAGAGGAAAGGGGAGGAGGGAAGGGGAGGGGGAAGAGGAAAGGGGAGGAGGGAGGAGGGAAGGGGAGGAGGGAAGTGGGAAGGGGAGGAGGGAAGAGGGAATGGGAGGAGGGAAGAGGGAATGGGAGGAGGGAAGAGGGAATGGGAGGAGGGAGGAGGGAAGGGGAGGAGGGAAGAGGGAATGGGAGGAGGGAGGAGGGAAGAGGGAAGGGGAAGAGGGAGGAGGGAAGGAGGGAAGGGAACGAGGGTGGAGGGAAGGAGAGGAGGGAAGGAGGGAAGGGGAGGAGGGAGGAGGGAAGGGGAGGGGGGAAGGGGAGGAGAAAGGAGAGAGGAAGAGGAAGGAGAGAGGAGGGAAGGGGAGGAAGGGAAGAGGGACGGAGGGAGGTGGAGGGAGGAGTGGAGGGAAGAAGGGAGGATGGAAGAGAGAGGAGGGAGAAGACAGGGAAGGGAAAGAGGACCACATCCCAAGGTGTCCCTGCAGAAGCAGCATACAACAAAGCCATCTAGATCGAGCAGGTTAACACGGGCGCTGAAGTCAGGATGCAGAAGAGTTACCCTCACACCTGTGCACTCCGCAGTCCTCCCGATAGCCAGAACATGGACGCCGCCTGCACTGCATCGGCAGGCGACTGGATATGTGTACGGAAATAATGTGTGTGTATGGAAATAATGCTTAGCCTGTGTAGATCTCCCACCTAGACAACATGCACAGACCGGGAAGATGTGGTGCTATGAGCAAAAAGGAGGGATCTAAACTAACCCTCAGAAAGCACAGTAGACGGGCGGTTGAAACAGCTCGGAGGGGAGACAGGAGGGGAGGGCCATGGGATTAGAAGTGTCTACATACAAGTCTAGAGCACAGTGCCGCACCTGCGGCCAGAGACAGCGGTCCATACTTCAATTTTTGGTAGGAATAAACACTGTTTCAGATCATCTTTATTTCTGTATATGTGTGTACAGGCAGGCACACGGGTACAGGCAATCATAGAAGCCAGACGGCGATGCTGGATTCCCTTAAAGTTGGAGCTATAGGTGGTTGTGAGCCACCCACACGATACCAGGGGCTTAGTTTGCATCTTCTTCGAGAGCCTCGTGCACGCCTAACCTCAGAGCCATCTCTCCAGCCTCTCTGTGAAGTGTTCTTTACACTGGAGTGATCGAATAAGGCAAAGAGGAGAGGTAAAGTAACTGCTAGACATAGCAGGTGCTTGCCCATGGGCACTCTTGCAAATGCGCGCGCGCGCGCGCGCGCACACGCGCACACACACACACACACACACACACACGAGAGAGAGAGAGAGAGAGAGAGAGAGAGAGAGAGAGAGAGAGAGGTGCTCCCTCCCCCTTCTCAGAGGGAAGGGATAAAAGGGAGGAGAGCAGAGAGTGATAATTAGAAAACTCAAGAGTTAACAATGAAACCATTGATGCCCAAGGTCCCAGCATCCACAGAGGGAGAGACGTGATGGAACGTGATAGGTGTGAGAAAGGGGTATTGAGCCTTCTACTCTTCCCACCGCCACTGGGCCATCAGGATGTGACGTGGGAATGTCAGCTCCCAGCAGGCCAACAGGTCAGGACCAGAAATACCTGTGGGTCAGAGGAACAGGGAGAGCCTTCTGTGTGAGAGAGGCTGTGACAGGGACAGCTACAAAGCGCAGGGTCAGACTCCTTAATCCGGATTCCCAAAAGAACTTCTACTGTCAGCCCCGAGGAGAGGCCTTAAGGTGGACTGAACCAACGTAACGTCAGAGTCCCTGAAGAGGAGCCAAGTGGGAACCTGGCAGCTACCCCTGAGGAACTTAGAACCCACCTGACACATCTCCAGCAAGAAAAAATGGAGAGGAATGGTAAAGTGTATGAGGGACCAGACACCTCCATGCATAAACATCAGGGCATGGGGAAGTGCTTAGCCTAATTCCCGAGTACCTGGGAACTTCCATTTGCTGGAATTTCACCCTCCTATCTCTTTCAGGGAGAAGGAAAGGGGTCTGAAAAATCATCATGTAAGCCCCAGAAGTTCGGGGGAAAGGACAGCTAGGGACACATCATCAGCTTCATCTCCAGGCCTGAAGGACATAGCTTCCTGCCCTTGACCAACCTAACTGGGCTTGACCTCTGTCAACACTCCCGAGAGCAGAAGAATCACTCAGCCCTGTCCAAATTCCTAACCCGCAACCTCATGGCTTAGCATAAAATAGTTTGTATTAAGTCATAAAATTGTAGACAGTTTTTTATACAGCAATAGATAAGTGAAATAAAAAAATTGTTCTCTTCCCTCCCCCCCCCAAGTTTCCCAAAATAAGGGGAAGAGGACAAGGACATAACTCTCAGCTCATTCTGTGTACCCCTATAATGACTGCATAACAGAAATCATGGCTTTGTCCCAAGCGATGACACAGAGATGTGAAGAAGAATGGAAATGAGAGTTCAGAACTAAAGGGCTGAAGGGGCGGTGCTTGCGGGTGGGCGGTGCTTGCGGGTGGGCGGTGCTTGCTGGTGGGTGGTGCTTGCGGGTGGGCGGTGCTTGCGGGTGGGCGGGGTTTGCATTACAAGGCTGCTTTGGAGCTCTGCCCCAGAGGCAGGCATCATGGTAGTGTTTAAGAAAGAACAAGACTGCGGAGATGTCTCCATCACTAGAACGCTTGCCACATAACCGTGAGGACCTGGGTTCAGACCCAACACTCACACGAAAAGCTGAGAGTACTGCCACAGTACTGAAATCCCAGCTCTGGGGAGGCAGAGACTGGAGGATCCCTAGAGAAGCCCAGGTCCTAGAGGGACACCGTCTGAAAACAAAGCAAACCAAAACTAGAAACAAAGAAACAAGCAAACAAAGTCAAGGTCAGGAGCTGACATGGCCTCAAAGTGGACCTCTGGTCTCTACGCACACATGCATGCACATGAATGCACATGTACCCACACACGTATGTGCAACTCACCACATACACGGGGGGGGGGCGTGTGTTTGCATATTGCTCTAGCCTGCTGCTATGAGGAACACCATGACTAAAAGCGACTTAGGGAGGAAAGGTTTCATTGTATCGTACAGGTTGCAGTCCGTTATCGGGAAACACAGAGGGAAACAAAGACAGAAACTTAAGGGCAGGAGCTGATTCGGAGGCCATGGAGGGGTGCTGCTTACTGGCTTGTTCCTCATGGCTTGCTCAGCCTGCTTTCTTTTAGAACCCGGGACCACCAGCCCAGCGATGGCCCCACCTACATAAGTCACGAAATAAGAAAATGCACTGCAGGCCAATTTGATGGAGACATTCTCTCAACTGAGGGTCCCTCTTCCCACGTGACTCCTGTTTATGCCAAATTATCATAAGCTAATTAATGCAAACATGAACCGATCCAACAGGCCCACGAGTTTGAACTTCCGGTCCCCTGTGGGTGGTGCTGTCCGGGAAAGCAGGGGAAGCTTTAGGTGGCGTGGTCTAGCTGGAGGGCGTAGGTTGTTGGGAGTGAGTGTGCCTCTGAGTAGTAGGACCTCACTTCCTGTCTGAGCTCAGCTTCCTGACCCACGCAGGGATGTATCCAGTCTCCTCATGATCCCTCCATCACGGCTTCTCCACCACGATGGACAGGCTCCTCTGCGCTGTGGGCTGGAATAACCCCCTCCTCTAGTCATTCATTCCATCACAGGGACGAAAGAAAGAATGTACACACATACGGTGTGACAGGGATTCCTGACCTTCTCTCTGACTCCCAGATCCCCAACGAAAAAGCCTGGCCCCCCTGAGAAGCTGTCCTGACAGGTTGGACAGGGAAGAGTCAAAGAGCCAAAAATGAGTTTGGGGTACCGACACTTCCCACCAACCCATTGCACAGATGGGCAAACTGAGACCCGAGTGGTCAAAAGCAGCGGTCCTCGATGACACAAAAGAAGAGTCCTGCTCATTGAGCGGTCTCGCTTTTCCGTCTTTATGCCCGCCTGAGCTGCAAAGCAAAGGCGTACACCTTCTCTGGAGTCTATAGAAGCCAAGAATCCTGAGATCCCACACGGTTCCCACGGCTTTGTAAATCTCCGTGCCATGTTAAATGGCAGGGGGGAAGCAGAATTGCCAAAGTCCTCGTGAAATCGGGCCTTTCTGTGTCTGGCAGAGTCGCTCTCAGCCTGTCGTCGTGATTCCGTGTTATGGCTGGGTTCCGTCTAAACAATCCGTTTTTATAATTATATAGATTAAAAAAAAAAACACACACACACACAAAAATCCACAGCTAACGTCCTCGAACAGCTGCCAGGTGGGACAACAGACCGGACGTGTGAGATGGCCGGGGCAGCCCCACCGTCAGCCATTCCAAGTTCTGTTTATTTTGTCTGGTGACACTTCTTAGGAGGGGGGCAGTTAAAGGCTGCAGCCTGCACCTGCTAGATGTCTCTCCAGACAATGCACGGCCCATCCCGTCTTACAGAAAAAGCTGCTCTGTAACCTGGGATTGCCGTCCCAGCTCCTGTGCTTGCTAGCAAACCACTCTGAGCAAAGGACCCGTCTCCGTGTGCCCCAGTTTCTCGCCAGAGTAAAATGGGGTCAGCTTTGAGACTGAGGTCTGACTGTGTAGACAAGGCTAGGCTCAAACCTTCTGTCCTCCTGCCTCAGCTTCCTGAGGGCTGGGGTGACGGGTGCACACCACAGCGCCGGGCAACAGTGGCATCCTGGAATAAAGAGTCTGAAAAGAATCCTCCGTGCTAAGTGGTATGCACGATCGACTGCACTCAACAGCTTGGAAGTGGGAGCCCTTTAGTTGATCTCCTTTGTGGGGCCTAGAGATTCCCCCAATCACAGGCTTCACAGTTAAAAGAACTTAGCCGCTCAGGGTCGTAGACAGTCAAAGCGCTCTCCTTCCTTCCCTTTGAGATGCTCATTGTGTTCTGTGTGCGCGCTCGTGCACACACACACACACACACACACACACACACCAGCAAGAGGAGAGTGTCTTCCAACAGAGAACGGAGTACCTAAATATGTGTCCAGAATCACTCCGAGCATGTTGAAGGTGACGGGATCCTGGGCTGACCTAATTTGGAGGCTCTCAAGCCTGGCTTGGCATATAGGGTGCCTGAGGAGGCCAGGCATAGAGCAAGGTCCTGGGTTCAAAACCACTGGGAATTTTAAGAAATCACTGGGCCTGTCAGCATTTCATTATGAGTAGGGGGCGTGGCATGTGAGCACACCTCCTCCCTGTGGGACCACCCAAAGTTATGGCTGGTGAGGATGGGGGATTTTTCTTTAGTGCTCTAGCCTCTGGCATGTTTCCTGTGATTCAGTAACTAACCTCATGCTCTCATTGGGCCAGGAACTAAGTGGAACACATATACTTACACACACATACACACATACAAACACATACATACACATGCATACACACATACATACACATGCATGCACACAAACACATATACACATACACTCACACATACATACACACACATACACACTCATTCACATACATACACACATGCACACACATACATTCACACTCACACATACACACACACTCACACACACACATACACACACGTACTCATTCACACACATACACACATGCACACACATACACTCACACTCACACATACACATACACACACACTCACACACACTTAAACACACATATACTCACACACTCATACACACACTCACACATACTCATACACACACTCACATACACATGTACATACAAACCACACACACACACACACACACAAAGACATGCGAGTAGGAGGGGAGGCTTATCAAGAAAAATAGAAGAGGTTCCATCAGGAGAAACTGAGGCTAGGGAAAGGAAGTCTTGTCCAAGGCAAGCCAGTGGCATGGCAGGCTCAGTCCCCAGCTTCTGACGGCTCTCTAGACCTCCCGAGTCCTCTAGTCTAGAGGAAACAACTGTTTTTCCTCCTCAGTTCCGCCTTGTGGCAAACATAGCATCCTGGTCTTTTTTCCCCAGAAAGCCATGGGATGTCCACTTGTGTCCCACCCATCATACAACTGTCCTGTTTTTTCCAGGATTATACTTCAGGTGCTATCCTTCTCACACACACTTACACACACATACACTCACACACTCATACACACACTCACACATACTCATACACACACTCACATACACACGTACATACAAACCACACACACACACACACACACACACACACATAAAGGCATGCGAGTAGGAGGGGCCATACAGAGGCCAGAAAACAGCTAAAACCAAAGAGGGACTGAAGAACTCTACATTTTGGTAGAGGCAGGTTATTTAAACTCATGTCAGACCATGAACAGTGATCAGACTGTGAATCCGTTAGGAAGGCTGCAATGGTTTCAATGCCTCTGATTGAGACTACCAATGATTACGCAGTCTTGGCACTGAACTTCATGTCTACTGGGGTAACCAGTCAACCACCAATTGACCCTCACTGGCTGGTCATCCCTCTGTACCTTCAAGGTTGCCGGTGTCCAGATGCTATGGGTCAGGGCTCTGCCTGCCCCATCTTCTTCCTGTGGTTGTTCAATACTTAGGGGTAAGAGGAGCTCATGTTCCAAAGCTCTTGGCAATATGTAGGTTAAAAAACATCTAATAATCTGAAATCTGGGAGCTCAGGAGGCAAAGGTCATGTAACAACATCCTGGAGCAGAGTTGTTAGAGCCCTGAAGAGATGGTATTACATCTGTGGCAAGAAACAACCCTGTACAGAGAAATCCTGAGGGCTGGTGAGAGGACTTACCCAGTCAAGGGCTTGTTCTCTAAGAATACGGACCTTACTCAATACCCAGAACTGAACATGGCCGTACATGGCTGGATGTGGATGGACATGGCTAGACATAGCTGGACATGGATGGACATGGATGTACAAGGCTGGACATGACAGGACAAGGCTGGACATGATGGGACAAGGCTGGACATGCACATACTCATAAGCCTAGCACTAGGGAAATAAAGACACGCAGATCCACAGAAGCTGCTAACCAGCCAGTCTAGTGAAACCGGTGAGGTCCAGGTTCTGCGGGAGACCCTGCCTTGGACATTAAAACTGAGGTAGGAGACAACTGAAAAAGATGTCTGCTCTAAACCTCTGTCTTTCACACCCACATGGACACACATGCATCTATACTGAACACACTTACACACACACTTACACACACACACACACACACAAACATCAATATACACTGGCACACATGCACACACACATGCACACACAGAAAACAACAGCAACAAAACAGAAATCCTCAGGATGAAGAACGTATCTGATGACGGGCCATTCTCCTAAAAAGAATAAAGAGAAGGAGGGAGAGACAGCAAAGGGGGAGAGAGGGAGGGACAGGAGGAGAAGATGAGGAAGGAGGAGGGAGAAGAAAGGGAGGAGGGCTGGGGAGGAGGTGGAGGCATCACCAGGTTTAATGGAAGAGGAAAGCTTCATGAATTGCCAAAGTACCTAGTGAAACCTAGAAGATAAACGTCAGAGCTGAGCAGGTAAAGAATAACAGTCAGAACCAGGCAGTGACCCTCCGGAGACACTTCAGCAACAGGGTGACACCACAAGGTGCCAACGGGTCCGCTCCTATCTCTCTTCAAGGAAGGTGTTCCTAATGCCGCAGGCGAGGCTTGTGGAAGCCCAGGGTGCCCATGCAGCGGGAGACGCCCCACCTAAGTGAGGTTGTTCAGTCGCTTGCCAGCTGTGTGGCCTCAGGCTAGTTGCTAAACCTCCCTGTGCCTCGATTTCCACACTTGGAGGAAGGGATAGTAACGAAGGACCTTGGCACGCAGAGATGTTACCCCAGGGGGAAGTCCTAGTCAAGGCTGGGGCTGGAGCAGTAATTAGTACCATCGTGGCGTGAGGGCCTAGCCTTCTCTCCCAGCCTTGTGATAGCTGGCCAGTGCCCAGCTCTTAGTTATTCTAAAAGCTTTAGCACAAGGTAATGCCCTGTACGTGCTCAGAGCATGAATACACTGTGCGGGACATATTGTAACGACAGAACAGGATGTAGTCTGCGTATGACGTATCTCTTCTGGATTTGCTAGGATACCTTGCATCAGTTTAAGTATACGTACATATTTAGAATCTTATTCATCAAAATATCACCAGCGGCCGGGTCTTGGGGAATTTTCCTTCCCTTCCTTCCTTTGAGAGATGTTTACAGACTTCTTCTGGTTTGTACTCTACCCCGCCTTCCTTCCCTGGTCCCTGTTTAATTGTTTAAGTGTCCTAAGGAGCCCACATTTATATTTATTTTTACCTTGATAAACAATCATCCGAAAACAAAATGGCCTCCCATCAGTATCGCCCAGTAACCACAGATGAGGATGCTAGTACTATTAAGAAACAGCGCGGGAGGAAAGAAAATACCGGCCAAACATAGGCTCTCCCTCTCTCCGCAGCCCGCCCCCATGTCCAGTTTTCATCTTCCTTCTCAGTTGATGGTAACCATCTGTAGATTTGTTCTGCACAAAGATAGAACCGACCATCTCCCTTACCAAGGCGGCGTCATGCAAGCTCGGGAAACCCCGCAGCTCCAGCTCCGGGGGCGGCCCTCGGAACACTTATCTGCCTCGGCGGCTGAGTTCAGAGCTCCCCCGAAGGCATCCTTCCTACACTCAGGGGGTGGGTTTTGTTTATCCCCCTGGCACACAATGAAATGTTGAGAACACATGCTCAGAGTGAGGTGGGGCCTGGCTAGGTTAAAAATGGAACAGCGCCTTTGATCCCCGGCCAACACCGATGACGCTAGGGGTTGGGGCCAGGGTGAGTGGTCATGTTCCCTTGTTCTGTCTCCTCAGAAGGTGCAGACAGCCACCCACCCCCTCCACTCCAAATGCAGACAGGGCCTCAAATTGGAACATGGGTCTGTGACCCCAGACTGGGGAGGGCCTCATCTCCACTCCCAGATCTTTATCCAACAGTTTCAAGGTTTTGGAAGTATCACCACAGAGGGGACAAATGCCCAGAACAGATCAATATGGCATCTCCTGAACAGTCCTCTGCACCCACAATTTTGGAGTTGCCTCTTCAGGTACTCTGAGAACTTCTGTCCCTCTCCACATCTGTTACTTAATCTGCAGATGTGTGCAAACTATAAGAAGTCCCAAAACTCAGCTGAGCATTGGGGTTCCGATAGCAAAAGACACCCAAGCTCTGTTTTCTAGATAAAGAGGTTTGCTAAGATAGGCGTGGGGAGCCAAGCAGTGGGTGTGCACACCTTCAATCCCAGCATTTGGAAGGCAGAGGCAAGTAGATCTCTGGATCTCTGTGAGTTCCAGGCCAGCCTGGTCTACAAAGTGAGTTCCAGGACAGCCGGGGCTACACAGAGAAACCCTGTCTCAAAAAAAAGAAGGAGGGGGAGGAGGAAGGATGAGGAGAAAGAGGAGGAAGGAAAAGGAGGAGGAGGAAGAGGAGGAAGGAGGAGGAGAAGGAAGAAGGAGGAGGAGAAGAAAGAAGGAGGAGGAGGAGGAGGAGGAGGAGGAGGAGGAGGAAGAAGAAGAAGAAGAAGAAGAAGAAGAAGAAGAAGAAGAAGAAGAAGAAGAAGAAGAAGAAGAAGAAGAAGAAGAAGAAGAAAGGCAGGCAGAAGCCAGGAATGGGGAAAGTAACGAGACACAGCAGATGACATGCTGACATGCTCTGAGGAGAATATGGGAAGAGGGCAGGAGGTCAGAGGGGAGAGGTCATGAGGCAACTAAAGGGCTTGCTGTCAAGCCTGACAACTTGAGTTCAAACCCCAGGACCTACACAGTGCAAGGAGAGAATCAACTCCTGAAAGAGGACCTCTGACCTCCACTTATACACTGTGGTGGCCGTATGTACGTGAAGAACCACAATAAATAAGAAGGGGGAGGGGAAGGGGAAGGAAGGGGAGGAGAGGGGGAGGAAGAGGAGGGAAGATGGTGAAGAGGAGGGGCGGAGGAGGGTGAAGATGGGGAGGAGGAGGATGAAGATGGGGGAGGAGGGTGAAGATAGGGAGGAGGAGGGTGAAGAGGAGAGGATGAGAAATTAAGAGGGAGAGTATGGAGGAGAGGAGAGGAATCACTAGGCTCTAGAAGAAAGGAGGAGGATCTAAACGAAAACTTGAAAGATAAAGGTAAGAAGCAGAGCCAGCCTGGTAGAGGCGGAGGAGGACTGCCTGAATTTTGGAAGAACATTCACCAAACAAACACCATGGCTGAGAAACCCAAAGCAGAGGAACAGGAATAACGTCGAGTGTGCGCTGCCTGTTTTAAACAAAGGTGAACTAGCTGTCTTTGTTCATAGTTAACGATTCAAACTAACCGACTAGTAAGCAGTCAGTCCGTGGGTGAGGGGCCGTTTCAGTCAGGCTCGGACTCCAAGAGCAAGCAGCCATAACTGGTGATCTACACCTCTTTGGAATGTGTCCCTGTGCTTCTGTGAGCAAAGGAGTCTGGGACCAAGATGGCAGAGTCCAGGTCTAGATGGTGTCCCCATTTGCTTCCTAGACTCCATCTTCTGTGGAAAGGACAAGTGACCCCTGCGGGCCTCCCTCATGACATTATCATAAGTCAAAGGCTCCATCTCTCCCAACACCATTGCCTGGGACCTAGGGTTTCACCATAAGAATTTCCTCAGTATCAGCTGTATCCAAATTGCTCTTCCCCTAAGGTCAATATTTCTCCCAGAGTGCACTGCGGGTCAGTGTCCCTCACCCATGTCACCTCATTGCATCCTTACAGAAAGGGACACCAGCCAGAGCATCTGGAAGTCCATGGTTATTCCAACCAATCAGGTCCATAGGCCCTGCAGGCAGGTGTGTCAGAAGGCAGCAGAGTTTGAGCCCAGAGCATCTACAGGCTCACATACCACCCACCACGCCCATTCCATCTTAGCAGAATGCCATGCCTTCATTGAGGCCCAAGTGTGTAGTGAGAATTTCGATTTCTTGAGAAACACGGAAATATTATAAGAATATGGCTTTCGCTTTCATCTCAGGCTGCTTCAGACTGTCCACAGCAGTTCTGCCTCATGCTCTAGCAGGGGTGTGACTTGGCCAGCTGTAGATAGTTTCTGAGGGTGAGTGATTTGGGAATTCTTCAGAGGGTAGATACGTGCTAGGGTCCCGAGAGTACAGGTTGCTGATTGTCAGCTGGTTGCTGTTTGTGGGTTGTTATGTAGCTCTGTGCAAAGAAGAAGTTAGATATCCTGATGGCAGACACCAAACTTGCTCCGAAGAACTCAACACCCCTAATCAGCAGAGACTAGTCTAACAATACCATCAACCCCGTTCCCCTCTATCCTTTTTTTTTCCCTCTTCGATATAGTGTTAGGAGATTGAAAGGATGGTGGGAGACGGGTGCCAGCCAAAAGAACCCACAAAGTAGCCAGAGTCTAGCTACACACATGGAAATGGAAGCATCTCCTAGGCAGAGATGACTGTATCCAACCATCCAGCCAATCACCTGCTCGGCCAGCCAACGAACACATATTCAGATGTGCCTATTTGGGTCTTTCTTTCTCCCTCTCCTACTGTTCCTCTCTCTCTTCTCCCTCTCTCACCTCTCCCTCCATACCTCCACCTCTCCCTCTACCCTCCACCTCTCCCTCCACCCTCCACCCTCCACCTCTCCCTCCATCTTCCAGCCCTCCCTCCACCTCTCCCTCCTCCTCTCCCTCCACACATAAAGCTGGGCACACACCTTTAATCCCAGCACTTGGGAGACAGAAGAAGGTGGATCTCTATGAGTTCTAAGCCAGCCTGCACTATTTATAGTAAATTTCAGGCCAGCCAGGGCTGCAGAATGAGACCTGTGTCAACCCAAAACAAAAGAGCCACCCATATAAGCTTACATCGTTGATAGCTTCAGAACCAGCTGTCATGTCACAATGGACAATGAGATTCAAATAGCACTTGCCATTAAAGGCCAGGTGTCACCTACGACTGTCCCTGATGGGATAGATAGCCGAAGGGTTGACCGGTTCTTTAAGTGATGGGATCACCCAAACAGTGTGAAGCTTTCGGGTGGTATTGGTTCAGCTTAGGGAGAAGGGGAAAGAGCACAAGGTACTGCAGGCTGCCATGGTCCCCCATCCAGACTGAAAATGTTTTCTGTGTTCTCTAAAACAAAGCCATTACCTGCTCTTTCACTGGACTCAAAAATCTACTCTGATGGCCTTCCCATTCCTTATGAACACACAAGTATGTCCTATGTTCTTCACACGCAAACACCACATTCACACAGACAACCACACACATGCATAACATAGGCACATATACAACATGCACGTACACACACTCGCCATGCACACTTACACACACTCCACACACACACACACACACACACACACACACACGGTCACATAGTCACACAGTTCAAAAAATTTCCACACGTGTCACATCACAGTCATGCCTCCCATGATCCATAAACACAGTCAGCCCATGGACATACAGTTTGCACATGTGCATATATCCACAAAGAGAAGCACACATATATGTGAAATTAAACAAAGAACAACAACAGCAGGAACAACAACGACAAAAGCCTTCTTTGAAACTTTCTTCAGTGTGATTCTTGGACCAAACCTTTTAGCCTATAGGTTACAGCTGGGGCTCCAGCTCAGTGGTGGAGGGCTTACTTATGCAAGGCCTTGCCTTTGACCCCCACAATGCTGCAGAAACAAAATTCCAAGCATCTCTGTGCATCCTGCATCCTGTCATTCAGATTTTTTAATCGGTCTTCATTTTCACGATGACTTGCTTCATTTTTTAAGCTGCAGGCATGTGCTTCATCTATGAACGGGAAGATCAGAGTCCCAGGGTAAGCTCTGAAAATAGTTCCAGACAATTCTCACCTCCCTCTGCTATCGATTCTATAGTCTGTGTGATGGGTGGAGTCTATGTTTTCGTTTGCCTTCCTGTCCTTCCCAGATCTCCCCTGCAGAACCTGGAGCCTCACTGAAAACCTTGAAAATCGTGGCACCTAATCCACGCCACCAACCCCCACAGCCTGGCAACATTGCAGCATGATAGATAGTAGCCAAGTTGTAGCCACTGATGACAGCCATGATAAACAGTAGCCATGTTGACTGTAGGAAATCTCCTGGTAAAGAGCAGGCTGAGTGCACTTCCCCAGCCAGAGATAAATGGTACCCATGTTTTCATCCACAGTTATCTGCTCTAAGAGGCCGCCCGGAGGTGCGGATAATTAAAGTTTCATCTTGTGGTGTTTGGACTGCATTCCCTAATTTGTACTTTTGTTTCCACAAACTCAGGCATACAGATATTGCGAATCCCAGCCCTGTGAACCCGTTATCAGTCTTAGACAAGGATTCCTAACTGGATCAGTGAACATCAATTCTCATCCTGATCATAATTCCTAAGTAAAGGACTGCTTCTTGAGACACAGTTGCTGGTGGGGCCTGGGGGTACAGGTTGTGACTTTGTGTGTTTGGGGAAACCGCAGGCTGGATGAGCCTCTTCCTGCTGTCACGTAGCACTGGTTCGTCTCACGATCTCACTCCTTGCACTAGCATCTGGCCATGTGAAGAACATAAACCCGTGCTATAGAATCTTGGAAGCCGGTGGCATGGCTCGGCAGGCAAAGGTGACTGCCACCAAGCCTGATAACCTGAGTTCCCACCTCCTGGGACCCACCTCGTGGAAGGTGAGAACTGACTCCTTCCAAGCTGACTTCTGATCTCCACATTCATGGCAGGACACATACATAAAGTAAATCTGGCAAGCAGAGAGTGATAGAATTTTGCATAAGTAAATGGTTTGGCATTGAGCAAGTGTGTGCAAAGTCCATGATACAAGATTGGAGAGCCCACCATCATCATCTCTGGTGATGCTTTGGGATGGAGCATGCTAGTCCCTCCTCTGATTTGACCAAGTTCTACAAAGCAAGGCAGCCTACAAGTGTGATGGCCACTAGATATGGGGAAAGAGAAATCCAGTTCAAAATCAAAAATGGCAGTACTTCCGGGAATCAATCAATCAGAGGCCCAGGCAGGCCATATGCTGCATGTAGCACCTCGGAGTGACAACAGATGGACTAATGTGTATTGATTGCCCATAGCTGTTGGCACCCTTTTGAAACATGGCAATAAAGGACACTGCGGGGTGGGGTCAGGGGACAGAGTGTGCAGAGTGAAACCATTGGGGGATTAAATAGCCCGGATTCAGGACCCTGATGAACTCTGGACCCCGCCTCAGATGTCACCCTGAGTCCTCTGGGCTATCGGCTGCAAAGCAGAAGAGATGGGAGATTTTATCTCCATCACTACACCACTGTTTTCTCTGCTTGCCAGATGCTTGTCTGCATTCTCAGTACCGGCCTCCTCTTCTCGTCCCACTTCAGGATAGACCAGCAGCAACCAGTCCCAAGTTATCTTAGAATATCCCTAATCGATCTCAAGTGTGGCTAGTCTAATCACTTACCCTTCCCGTAAGCACCTACTACGTCTGCACTTCTATCATATCCAAGAGACAGCACCACGTCCTTCTCTAATGTCTTCAACCCCTAAATGGACCAAAACTAACCAGAGGGCAAGACAGAAATGAGAAAATAAAGACTTAGTAGTCCTGTTTATGCATGGGCTAGCATCCAGCAAACCCTACATGGATGTAAGCTGAGTCTAACACTCAGGAGAGAATGCGCATTGCCCGTCTAGCAGGACCTACCTGTGGGAAAGGTGTCTACTATGTAAGAACTCACCAGGTGTGCTCGCCCAGGGCTGCGCATGACTTGTTGATGGGAGTATTGTCGGGATATTAATCTCAAGCTGTTATTGCAAACCTCAGGCTGGAGAGAGAGTCTGTTGTGCTCTGTGTCTCCATAGGAATTTTCTGCTTCCCACCTCCCGCCTTCGTGATGGTGAAACGGAGAGACGGTGCTTCGGCGATCTGTTCAGTGTTTTCCCTGAGATGAATCCAGCAGTTGCTAACAGCACCACCCGATGCCATGGTGAAAGCAGAAGGTCTCTGATGTGTACTGGATACATCTGAGAGCGAGATTTCTAACGAATCCAGGCCATGCTATTTGTCAGTGTTGAAAAGCCAAAGGAGAGGAGATCTTGGAACTTTCTAGAATGCTATTACTGAACCCAAAGAATCCAGTCACCTTCCCCCATCCCAAGCTCCTGGAGTTTGTTTTATCTTTTTTTTTTTTTTAAGCATAGGGAATAACCAATGTAGTATCCTGGGACAAAGGTCTCTCTCAGACTTCCTCCCTCCTCATCCCTCACTCAAGGAATTTCACAGATAAATCATGATGTTAATCCCCCAGTCCAAGAGTTATGGGCTGCAGGAGAGCAGAAGGAACTCGGGAGAGAAGGAGCGCTGGGGTCAAAATGAAGCAGAACTTGCAAATGGGTAGCCCAAGGCAAGAATGGGTTTCCCGAGAGACGATATGGTCATGTGGTCAGAGAAAAGTCTGCCTAAAACACACACACACACACACACACACACACACACACACACACAGGCACACACTCATGCACCCACAAACACATACATGCACACACACACACACACACACACACACACACAGAGGCACACACTCATGCACCCACAAACACATACATGCACACACACACACACACAGAGGCACACACTCATGCACCCACAAACACATACATGCACATACACACACACACAGAGGCACACACTCATGCACCCACAAACACATACATGCACACACACACAGAAGCATACACACATAAACACACATGGATACATGCAGGCACACACAATCACAAACATAAACCCACACTCACACACACATAAACACTCATACGCATATATGCACACATGCAGGCACAATCACACACATACACAAACCCACTCACAAATACATACTCACACACACACACACACTCACTCACACACACACTCATACATACATGCGCACATGCAGGCACACACATAAACACATTAACAAACACATACTCACATACACTCATACACACATGCACACATGCAGGCATACACAATCTTACACACACACACACAAACACACTCGCACTCATACATATTCTCATACACTCATACACATATGCAGGCACACACACTCATACACACATGCAAAATACACAAAAACACACACATACACACTCATACACACATGCACACATGCAGGCACACACACAATCACACACACAAAAAAAAACATTAGATAGGTGAGATAGAGTTTAGGGACAGGGAAAAGGGTTCATGTTTTGGTTGTGAGCTTAGCCTTTATAACCGCTGAGCCATCTCTCCAGCCTAAAGGCTTCTATTTTTTAGAAAGGAAAACGTGGCCTCTGTTGTGCAGCAGATTTGAGTCCTTCTGAGTAAAGACACTCACTTATGACAGCAGGACCCTCGTTCCACACTCCCCCCCCCATCAACAACAGAGTTCAGGGCCTTGGTAACCAAGATGGGAATAAAGGGATTGCAGGCGTCTCTCTGCAGCACCCTCTGCTCCGTGGCTAGTCTTCATCGAGCTAATGCCTTGACATTAGGAGAAAGAAAAGGCCACTGACAGGAGAGATGGCTCAGCCGGTCAATATGCTTCTGAGCAAGCTGGCAGCCTGAGTTTGATCCTTGGAACCGGTGATAGAAGGAACGTTAACTTGGGCAAGTTGTCTTCTAAATTACACACACACACACACACACACACTGCCAGGCACCATGCATCGGCAACAATGAGTTACATTTTTAAAAGAAAAAGTCAAAGAAAAGAGAAGCAAATGCTTTGGGGTCCTGCCTTTACTGAAACGCCTTTCCGTTGTTTTATTTGGTGGTGGGGAAGGGTATGCTCAGGTAACATGAGAAGCCAGAGAAGTATCATGTGGCCGTGTATCTGCCCCCAACTTAAATACTGAGACAGAAAGAGAGAGGGGAAACAGTAAATCATAGAAGGCCCACCCCCCCACACACACTCTAATTCAATAAATGTCACCTGCCACAAAGGGTGGACGATTTAAGACGTGCCTCTGTTCCCCAAACCTTCCCTGTTCCCCATGTGGAAATTTAATAGAGTCTCAAAAACTATTCCATTTTTATCATATTTTTTTTCACTGACTTGAGACTTAACTCCAGTGTCTGTATGTTTGCCTGTACGTGAGGACCTGCTTGCTGAATTGTGAGCATGTGTGTGGATGAGTTGTACCTGTATGAAGGTGTGCAATAGATTGTGTGCTGTGAATCTATACGTTACTGTGGGTTGGACGCAAGTGTGTTGAGGGCTCGGGTAGAAACGTTAACAGTGACACATTTCCTCCAATAAGGCCACACCCACTCCGACAAAGCCACACCCACTCCAACAAGGCCACACCCACTCTAACAAGGCCACACCCACTCCAACAAGGCCACACCTACTCCAACAAGGCTGCACCTCCTAATAGTGTCACCCCTGTTTGATGGTTCAGCTAACTCATCATGGCTCTCCTTTCTCCTCACCTGTAGGTTCTCTTCTATTCCATGGCAGCTCTTTCTTTTGCCTTCCTCATGCTCTCTCTCAAAACCCCAAGAAAACCCCAACCCCCACCAACATCTCTTCTTTCCAGATATTGGCTGTTGGCATCTTATTCACCAATCAGAATTAACTAGGGGCAAGGTCACTCTTCTCCCCAGCTATTGGCTGTTGGTATCTTTATTCATCAATCAGAATTAACGGGGGGGTAGGGTCACTCAATACCATAAAAAAACAAAAACAAAAACAAAAACGTGGTCGTGTTGTGGGATGGCCAATTGTAACTAAGAGCAGCCCAGATGAAACACAGTGAGTAATAACTTGGGCTATGGATAGGAGAGTAGATTCTAAGAGCATGGAGGGTAGGCAGCTGCCCAGCAATTTTGCTGATTAAGGCACATTAAAAATATAAAGGTTACACCAGGCGTGGTGGCGCACGCCTGTAATCCCAGCACTTGGGAGGCAGAGGCAGGCGGATTTCTGAGTTCGAGGCCAGCCTGGTCTACAGAAGAGTTCCAGGACAGCCAGGGCTATACAGAGAAACCCTGTCTTGAAAAACCAAAATAAATAAATAAATAAATAAAATATAAAGGTTGTGTGTGTGTTTCATCTGGGAACATGAATTGTCTAAGGTGAGTAGAGAAACCTTGCATCGGGATTTAATTTTTTTTTTACTTCATTCTTGTTCATAGCAGTGATGTTCCAAAAAAAAAAAAAAAAAAAAAAAAAAAAGGAATAAACTAAAGTTTCCTGGAGTGTTTATGTGTCAATCACAAAATAAGTGACCTGTCCAAGCTCTTCTTGGTATAGATTTGAAATTCCCTTAAATGGGAGGGTGAATGGCAGATCCTGGAGCTTGAATAGAGGGGAGCGCCTCTGCTCACTCGAACTTGCTGTGCCACAGTGTGGTGACAGTCTCTGACCAACCAAACACGTCCTTAGCATCAGAGGAAGAGCAATAGAGCCTTCATGTATATATAGTACCAAGACACCATGGAAGGGTGCAGAGGAAGAGACGGAGAGGTTTATGAATCATCACCTGGGTGAGGAAGGTGGAAACAAGATCAAGTCATCGCAATCAGACACTGAGATAGCCCCAGGCACCCTGGTCTGGGAATACTCCAGTGCGTTCATATTCTCCTATGTTGAGTAGAGCTGATTTGCCAAACCAATCAGCTGCGGTGGGATGGGTCTCTAAGTGTATTTCACACAGGTAATACCGTTCCCCCTGGCTCTTCCTCTTGGCTGATCCCAACAGAAGCCAGCCTCCATGTTCTGGGGACATTAAAGCATCTTGGGAAGAAACCCATTCGGCGAGGGCCTTGGGACTCACGCCAACAGCCACATTAGTGGGCCATCTTGAAATCGGATCCTCTCAACCCCCAGCTCAGCTGCTCTCAAGTTCCTGACTCACAGAAACTATGAGAGGATAAATTTCCGCTGTGTTAAGCTCCAAGCTTGGGGCTAGTCTGTTAAAGACAGGAGCGACAGATGGAGAATCCCTGATCCTGCTCGGGAGAAAGTACAGTTTATCTAAATGCATTGATTGGCTTAAAACACGTGTAAGTGCCAATGATAGATTATGCTGCGGGGCACGGATAAAAATGGAGAGTACGTGTGGGCGTGGGGACGCATGTGGAGGCCAGAGGATAACCTCAGATGTCACCCCCCAACACCATGCATGTTTTTGGAGGCAGGGTCTCTCATTGGCCTATACCTCACCCTATCTCTGCCTCTTAGCACTGGGATTACAAGTGATGCCACCACATACATGTTCTAGAGATACAACCCAGGTCCTCAAGGCAAGTACTTTATTGATGGAGAATCTTTCTAGCTCCAAAATCTGGGCTTATTTTTAATTAAATTGTGTGTGTGTGTGTGTGTGTGTGTGTGTATGTGTGTGTCTGTGTGTGTGTCTGTGTATGTCTGTGTGTATATGTATGTGTGTATATGTGTATATATGTGAGTGTATATGCGAGTATGTGTTATGTATGTATGTGTATGTGTATATGTGTGTATTTGTGTGTATGTGTATATGTGTGTATTTGTGTGTATGTGTATATGTGTGTGTGAGTGTATATGTATCTGTGTATGTATATGTGTATATGTGTGTATTTGTGTGTATGTGTATATATGTGTGTATGTGTATATGTGTGTGTGCGTGTGTATGTGTGCACACGCGAGCATGTGTATGTGTGTGCATGCGCGCACACACATGCTCTCGTGCACTTGTGGGTACTTGTACATGAGAGCAGTGCCCTAGAAAGCGTGATGCATTGGATCCTCTGGAGTAGGCTGGAGCTAGAGACTGTTGTGAGTTGCTGAATGTGAGGGTACAAAAGAGCAGCAAGTGCTCTTAACCTCTGAGCCATCTCCCTGGTCTCCCTGAAATCTGTTCTGTTGTGTTAACTTATCTCTGGGACTTCTTGGTTTCTCTTGTTACTTCAAGTATTTATTCCATGTCTGACACAGGGGTGGTTGCTTCCTGGGACAAGGGAAAGCAACACACACACACACACACACACACACACACACACAAATGCGGAGATAGAAATGTTACTTAGCGATAGAACATTTGTCTAGCATACCCTGGGATCCCCCCAACACCACCACAAAAACAGAAGTAAAACCCACCACTTCCTCATCCCACGGAAGCCTAGTTTCATCAGGGCACAGTCACTGAACACACAATTGACGCCAGTGGACAAATCTCTGCCTTTAGACCCTCCGAGTCCAGCACTCCCAGTTGTGTGTGAGCTGAAGTTTGAAGGTGTGCATGGCCCTCAGAACACACCTCCCAGAACATACTTAGATCCAAAATAACTATCCGCTCTTGTTACAGTAGTAGTCACAGCTATTGTCTGCCAACCACCTGAAATTAAAAATGAACTAGGAGTCGAGATTTTTTTTACTTATGGAATCACGGCTGGGCGTCCACTTCCCAGCCCTGAGACGTGGAGATCTCAGTTATCGATTTGTAACGCTGGAGCTGTGGGGATCTCAGTTATAGATCTGTAACGCTGGAGCTGTTATAGATCTGTGGTACTACCGTTTCAGTCAAGGCGACAAGGAGCTGAGACTTTTACTAGGAGATCCTGGAGGGAGGCAGCCGGGGGCCCTGCTGGGATGAGAGAAGACAAGCTTTCTTTGTCCTCAAATTACACCTCATCTTCCTTCTTAGTCTGAGACAAGTAGAAGGCCCCAAGACACCCCCAGTGCTCAGTAGCTTTGGGATAAATCACTCTTTGGGAGGGACAGCTGGCAGACACCCTGTCTCTAGCTGGCCAAGCCTCCCCGTCACCAGCTCTATCTCTGAGGACATGGAATTTTGTTGTTGTTGTTGTTGTTCTGTTCTGTTCTGGTTTTTTCTTTATTGGAAGGGCCAAGGAAGGGAAAAGAGACACAGCCCCTTACAATGCCCAGAGACATGAAAATCCTGGTGTACGCTGAGAGCCACAACAGAAAGTCAAGAGAAGCCAGATCAAAGTGCCTTGCTGTGACACCCCTAGCACCCACCCCCTGTGACACCCCTAGCACCCACCCCCTGTGACACCCCTAGCACCCACCCTTTGCTTTCTCAGTGCTGGTCTCCTTCGGTCATGCATAAGTATGTCCTCCCACTTTCCACGCAGGTAGAGAGTCTCCTAGCCCTGTTGGGCCCAAGGGGACGGTATTTGAGAGCACGGTAAGACAGAGGGCTGCGACAAGCCATTTGCAAGCACAGTCCGTCTCTGGGGAAGGCGCCCAAGCTTTGCTGCTCATTTCAGACGCTGGAGAGGCTTTGCACATCCTGACGACCGCTCTGCCCACCAAGCCAAACAATCAGATTGTCCAGGGGAGAGAGGGATGGCAAGCCTGGGTATATTTGGAAGCTGTCTAGGTATCTCGGACATGTAACCAAGTTCAGGAAGCCACTCATCTGTGCTTGACCTGTTTCCTGTGTTTCCTAGGAAGACCTCCTCAACTAGATGTCCGGGGATGTGAGTCAGAGGGCAGAAGTCCTTCTTCCTTATCCAGCCACGGAAGGGGGGGGGGTCGCGGAGAGTGGGGGTCCCCTCAAGATAGAGTGGCATTGTTTTGTATCAGTTTCTGGCTTTCTAACTTGGCCAGGCTGGTGGAACAAAGAAGGCTTCATGTGCAGACAAAAGCCCAGTGTTCGAAGTAATGAGGAGCAGTTGAGAGGTCTGGAGACAGCACCCCGTCAGCGGGGACAGAGGGCGGCAGAAGACAGAGCTGTCGGGCTCCCCTAATGAAGACCAGTTGAGAGGTGCCGGCCAGACACCAGACTCGCCTTTCTTTGTGAACCCCCAACACCCTCCTCCCCCCTCCCCCGCCACCTCTCCTGTCTCAAGAGGCTTGGCCCTGCTTCCAGAGGGAGGGAGGGAGACTTGCTTAGAATCATCTGTCACAGTGATGGGTCTTGACCCTGTGACCTTTGGAGCATGCCCTCTGGCCTCTGGATTTGACCTCTACAAAGAGCCCGCAGCCCTCAGCCAGAAGGTCCCTATTGACTACCTGCTGGAGGCCACCTGCTGAAGCAGCTCCTGAGAAATGTAAGCCCGAAAATGGTTCACAAGGGACCCTGGCACAGTAAGCCTGGGGCCTAGAAGCCAATCCCTCTAATTATATCTGCGGTAAGATGCCTTTCCGAGTCTTTCGGAGGACTTACTGCTCTGTGGAGCTGTGGGGCTTGTCAAAGCAGCGTTATGAGACCAAATTGGAGGGTCCTTCAAATTACCCTGCTTGCTTAGGGTCTGCCTGGCACACAGAAAACACCTACAGCCTAGCAAGGTGGGTGGGATATTGTCCAAAAATGCTATAACAAGGGTCTACATATCCTCAGCCTTATATACAGACAGACCAGTGCTTACTCAGAGTCCAGGACCCCTCTCTAGGTCAACAGCAAGGTCGTACTGTATGTATGTAATCACCCATGGGTGACTGAAGAATCACTCCCACTATTGATGCTGGGCAGAAGGTTGTGCTGCTTTTCACGAGCATAATGACCAGAGTTCTGCCCCCAGAAGGGCGGGGATGGTGGTGGGGACCACAGTGGCACTCAGTTGTCACCACAGCGTGCGGGAGATGGAAATGGCCAGATCAATAGATCTTGTTAGTCCACCGGCTTAGTCTACCTGACAAAGTCCAAACTAGCGAGAGATAAGGTCTCAAAAGAACACAACAAAACAGGATGTCAGGAGAGGAACAACACCTGAGGCTGCACACACACACACACACACACACACACACACACACACCTGCGTTCAAGAGTCTGAAGAGGGAAGATTGTTAGTGCAAAAACAGCCTGAGATTTTGGACTAGCCTGAGCTACATAGCGAGTCCTTACCTCAGGAAGGAATAAAGGAGACAAGGAAAAATCAAGCAAAAAACAAACAACAAACAAAAACAAAACAAACAAACAAACAAAAAAAACAACCAGAATTTGACCTTGAGATAGTCTTGTTACTAATCGAAGGTCACACCATGGCAAAATGGCCACATTATTGAGACTTCTCTCCTCTTCCAGAGACTCAGGGTCAATGGTTCCTTTCCCACACACATCTATTCTTCTACAGTCCTCATAGCCTTCTAAGCTGCAAACATTGATCCAGAGAGGAAGCCAAGAGCTGCCCTTGAATGGAAATGCCCACGTCTGAGCCCATCGCAAAAGGAACCCATTCATCAAGCTGGGACACTTCCCTGCACTCTCCAGGAAGAATGGTCACCCAGGGCTTGTAAATACACGTCCTTAGGTTTTAAACAAATCACATCACCATTTGTATTTTCGAGGAGAGCCCATGTGGAAAGATGGGAGGCATGTCTGGCCGTTTGTCCTGAAGACAATGTGAACTTGGGTCCTGGGCTGTTTCCGTCTCTTCTGCCCAAGCCAACGGGGTCGGTCTCATGGGCTCGCTGCAGTAGAGAGGTGCCAATTCCTACATTCTATTTTCATACCGTTTGATGATAAAAATCACTCCAGCGGGACAAATGATAGCGGACAAAAACAGGAAGCAGCCCCCTGATTAGATAGGGACGGGGTGGCTGGTGGAATACAAAACAAGATGACCGGCGTGATGAATGAGTGGTCCGTGGACGTTGCCAGCTACTTCCGGGAAGGGCCATAAATACATGGGATGAAGAAGCCAGGGAAGGAGTGGGGAGTAATGTGGCTTGCCCTTCAGCATCTCTACAGGGTTACCGCCCCTTGAGTCGTCTCTGGTCTCTCTTGGTTCAAGGCCACTAGGACAGCCATATTCCCATTTTAACTATGACCTTTGAAGCCTAGAGATCCAGATGAGTCTTACCATCTTTGACATACAAAGAAGCGTTTTGCATAGAACCTTTAGCCAAGCTAAGTCTGCCTGTTAGGTGCAACTTGCCCTTAGACCGTAGGTCCCAATGGAGGTGGTGATGTCTTATTCTTCAGAAGACATTTGACAGCATCTACAAGTAGTTCCAGTTGCCAGAGGTAAAGGAGAAGCATCCACCAACGCTAAGGCCAGTCCTTAAAATCAAAGACTTTTCCATCCTCAAATGTCAATGATGGAGAAGCTGAGAAGCCCCAGAGAAGCTGAGAAGCCCTGGAGAAGCTGAGAAGTTCTGGAGAAGCTGAGAAACCCTAGAGAAGCTGAGAAGCCCTGGGGAAGCTGAGAGGCCCTGGAGAAGCTGAGAAGCCCTGGAGAAGCTGAGAAGTCCTGGAGAAGCTGAGAAACCTTAGAGAAGCTGAGAAGCCCTGGAGAAGCTGAGAAGCCCTGGACGAGAGAAGCTGAAGTGGAGACATGATTGTTGAAGTGTGCAGGTGAGATTACATGTGTACACCCCAACAAAGATGTAACTGTACATGTGTTTTACATTTGTGTTGCAAAGGAGAGGGATATTACCTAATTTCATTAGGATAAATTGCCAGAAAAAAAAAAAAGAAAGAAAACACCTCAAGCCAATGGACTCATTCCTGTTCGTCCGTCAACCCATTGCTGAAGCAAAACACCTGATGCAAGGAAAGGGGTATGTTTGTTAGCCTGTGGTTTCGGAGAAGACAGTGACTGCTTGACCCTGTGGTTGGTGTGGAAAAGCACACGGTGGTATGGCCACACGACAGAGCAAGCCTGTCCACTGCATCACGCCGTGGGAGCCAAGAGAGAGTTCGGAAGGGATCAGGATTCCAGGACCCACTTCGAGAATGCCTTCCAGCGACGCAACTTCCGCCCAAGATTTCCCAAAGGTTCGCCGCTTCCCAACAGTGCCAGGAGCCAGATCCTTCCAGACCCAAGTCACACCACCCTCTCACAGCAGCACCAGGCTTGCTTCCCCCACTCATCCCAACCAGAGCTCAGGCACACCCTGTAGGTCTTTTTTTTTTTTTTTATGTGATTCTAAGCAGCGTGTCCCAGGCTGAGCAACCTCCCTGCTACCTCAATGCGTGTCAAGTGTCTGCCATTCTCAAAATATTCAGGCATTTAAAAATTTTTGGTTTTGTAGGCAGTATGCACCCATTTTCATTACCAGGGTGTGTTTTTAAGTATTTCTATTTTCGGCTTGTATTGCATTTGCTATTGGTAAAGCGCGGGCCCACTGGCGAGCTCAGCCTGCACCCAGGCTTCAGCTCCTGTAGGCGCCTGTCAGAGGTGTGGAAGCTGAGGGCCATTTCCTTCTGGTTAGTGGAAATGTCCTCATCTGCATGCAGCATAGGGCTCTGGAACCCACAGCTACACAGACACAGTTTGCCCTTTCCTGCTTAACATACGTTGATTTCAGAATAATGTCAGTGCTGTCTGCAGCAGGAATTCAAGGCCCATACCTAAACATAATAAAAGCAATATACAGCAAACCAATAGCGAACATCAAACTAAATGGAAACTTGAAGCAATCCCACTAAAATCAGGGACTAGACAAGGCTGCCCTCTCTCTCCATATTTATTCAATATAGTACTTGAAGTTCTAGCCAGAGCAATTAGACAACACAAGGTCAACGGAATACAAATTGGAAAGGAAGAAGTCAAACTATCACTATTTGCAGATGATATGATAGTATACTTAAGTGACCCAAAAAACTCCACCAGAGAACTCCTACAGCTGATAAACAACTTCAGCAAAGTGGCTGGATAGAAAATTAACTCAAGCAAATCAGTAGCCTTCCTATACTCAAAGGATAAACAGGCTGAGAAAGAAATTAGGGAAATGACACCCTTCACAATAGCCACAATCAATATAAAGTATCTTGGTGTGACTCTAACCAAACAAGTGAAAGATCTGTACGACAGGAACTTCAAGTCTTTGAAGAAAGAAATCGAAGAAGACCTCAGAAGATGGAAAAATCTTCCATCTTGGATTGGCAGGATTAACATAGTAAAAATGGCCATCTTGCCAAAAGCAATCTATGAAAAGATTCAATGTAATCCATATCAAAATCCCAACTCAATTCTTCATAGACTTAGAGCAATTCACCCTGTAGGTCTTACTCCTCATCGCAGCACGCTCTCCCAACCAACCATGATGAACCAACATGTTCCCTCTTAAACCACGAACCAAAATTAATTCCTCCTTCCAAAAGGAGGGGAGGGGGAGAGAAGAAGCTATGTGCTGTATATGTGTGTGTGATGCATGTGCATGTGTCTGTGACTTGACACTCACTTTGTACACATGCAGGAACCAAAGGAGGACATCAAATGTCCTTTACTGTGGTTTGATTTACCCCCTATTACACAGAGTCTCTCTCACTGAACCCAAATCTAGGTTGGTGTCCAACAAGCTCCAGCAATCCATTTGTTTGCTGGGATTATAGGTGTGTGTGTGTGTGTGTGTGTGTGTGTGTGTGTACACACCTCAGTTTTGTCACAGGTTCTGAGAGTTTGAATTCTGGTCCTCACATCTACACAAGTGTTCATACTTGATGAACCATCTCCAGAGATCAAGTTACTTTTCTGGAAGCTCCATCCAGTAACCAAATCTTTAGCATCTGCCTTGGAACGATAAAGTATTTATTTCAGCCTTAGTCCTTAGGAAGTCCCACTGAATGCCAGCGATGCTTTATGAGGTTTAGAGGGATAGTACTAACATTGGGGCCCAATTTCGTGTGCATTTCCAACACTTAGAACTTGAATGGTCCTATAGTGACACAGGATGGGTCTACATCCATCCTCATCCATCCTTCCTGGCCACTGTGGTAAGTGTGGGCCTGGAGAGATAGCTCAGGGGTGGAAGTGTTAGTCACAGAGCATGAAAGACAGTGTTTAGAAGCCCAGAATCCACGGTAAATGCCAGGTGCCTGAGTCTCGGAAGGTAGAGATGGAGGATTCTCCAGAGCCAGCTGACTAGGAAATCTAACCATATTGATGAGCTCTGGTTAGATTGAGAGAGCCTGCCTTAGTGAATGAGGGGGAGGAGCAAGCAAGGAGGTCTCCTAACACCAACCTTGAGTCTCCACACGCACTTGCACACGTGTGTGCCCACAAACAGGCACACACCACACACATGTGTAAAAAAAAAATGGAGAAGGGAAAATCATACCCAAGCTGTTGACTGGTCTGATTGCCACAGGGAGTAATTCCCTTGAAAACTCATCTCTCCAGACAAGTGGATGAAAACGTGCTGTGGTGGCTTCCACACATGGTGACAGGACTTTGAAGTTTTAGAAAGAGGAAAAATGACCTTGGACTGGTCTTGGAATTATGCAAGGTCCTTACCACATGAGCAGCTGTACCCCAGGCAGCCCAGCTACAGGCTCGCATCTTGTTTATTAAACATGCTTGTCACACTACGCCAAAGTCTTCTCACATACTGGAGTGACAAGCAGGCAGCCAGCCGGCCACCCGTAGTTCCCTGCCCTCAGCTCCCACAGTGTAAACAGGCAGCGAGTCATGTGGTTCCATTCTCAGAAAGCTCCAGGGGAGGAAAGCTGACTCACAGGAGACCATCTGTCCGCTGGCCAGTCACCCAAGTGAGTCTTGTAGGGCATTGTCCCCCAAGATATGACTCACGCCATAAATCTTACTCTGAGAATTTTAGGATTGGGAAACCAAGTACCCGCTGGTAAGGGTCACAGGTTGCAAGAAGTCCATGTTAAGGGCCTGAGTCTGAAATGTTCCCTACAGGTTAACGTTTCAAAAGTTTGGTTCCCAGCTCTGTGCTGCTATTTCGAGAATTTGTGGAAACTTTAGAAGGTGGACCTTAGCTGGAGGAAGTACGTCACTGGAGGAAGTATGTCACTGGGGGGCGGGACTTTGGGGAGGGGTTTCCCAGGCGCCTTCTGCTTTCTGCTTCCTGGTCAGGCGTGGAAACAGACCGCTCCCCTCCATTGTTACAATGCCAAGACGTTCTGCCCTCATACATGGGGCAAATAATAACGGACTGAACGCTCTCAAAATCTGAGCCAAGATAAATCCTTCCTCTCTTAAGCTGCTCCTTTGGAGGAGTTTTGGTCACTACGATGCAAAGCTGACCAGTTCAGTCATGAGAGCCTGGGACCCAGTCACTGTCATCCCTGATGAGCTTATGACCAAGGGAAAGAGCCAACTTAAGAGGTAGCCAAAGGCTAGAAAGGCCACAGTCGTCCTCTATGTAGGAGAAAAAGTGGTGACAGTTTAACACCAAAGTTCTTCATTCTGACCGGCTTCTGGTGTCTACTCCATCCTGTCTTAGGTTCCCAAGACCCACTCCTTCGATGATAATGGAAGCAATTACCATTGTAACTTTTGAAACTTATCTACTCTAGGGGCTCGGAGGTATCTCAGTCAATAGAGTATTCATCACAAAAGTCCCAGAACCTAAGTTCTGATCCCTAGAACCCACATAAAGGAGTGCACATCTATAATTCCACTGTTCCTATGGTAAAAGTGAAGGCAGAGACAGAAGATTCCCCCCAGAGGCTGAGGGCCAGCTGGCCTGCCTAACATAGGGGTGAGCAACAAACAGAGCTGTCCCAAACAAGGTAGAAGTTAAGAACTGATACCCGAGGTTGTCCTCTGAGGCCCACATGCGTGTTGTGACGTGTGCACGTGCATACACGCACACCATATAAACATGAAGATTGCTTTCTAGTTCTCTACTACTGAGCGTAATATATCAAGAAAATTCTATTTACCTTGGTCATATGTGGGTGTATAGATATACCTCAAAACCCAAAGATCCATGGTGGGACCAGATACTCACTGGTTTGCAAATGCCAAACACTCAGCACTCCCTGTGATGGCTATTCCTGGTTGTCAACTTGACTACATCTGGAATGAACTACAATCCAGAAAGGGAGGGCACACACACCTGCGATCCAGATCTTGAGGCTGGAAAACACAGGTTTCTGACCTAGATCTGAACATGGAGATCTTGGAGCATATAGTGGCCATAAAAAAAAGCTTAGGCCCAGGCAAGGCAGTGCATACCTTCAATCTCAGGAGACTGAGGCAAGGAGATCTCTTAGGCCAACCTTGGATAAAGCAAGTTCCAGACACAGGGATGGTGGTACACACCGTTAATCTGAGCCACACCTTCTGCTGGAGGCCTACATAAGGACACTGGAAGAAGGAAGATTCGCTCTTCTTCGCCTGCTTGCCTTTACTTGCCAGCACATCTGTTGGAACCTACTTCTACAGAAGAGCAGCTGAAACAACTGGCCTCGTGGGATGGAGCAACTACAAGATTCTTGGACTTCCCATTCACAGCTGCCCATTGTTGAGTTAGTTGGAATGACTGTAAATCATTACAATAAATTCCCTTAATATAGCGAGACACTCCATAAGTTCTGTGACTTTAGAGAACCTTGACTAATACACTCCCAGAAGCAGGCTGTGCAAAGGATAACTAGCTGACAGCCAAGCTGGGCGCTCTCCGCTGGGTAAGCTACTAGAGAACCTACCAAGTATCCATCAGAGACAAAAATACCCTAAGCACCTGCTGACCCAAAGAAGAAGGGCCAGGTGAGCCGTTGGGATAACGTGGTACCTGTGGGCTATAACCCACTTTTGTTACACCTAGACAGGAGCTTGATTCTCTGAGATGGCCTAGCATGCAGAAGGTCCTGACTTTGAAGTCCCAGCACTACCAAACCCAAACCAACCTTTGAAGATGATTAGGCTTTGGATGTAAGAAGTGTTGACTCTGGACAAGCAAGATGACTCCCCGGGCACGGGTGACTGCATCTAAGGGTGATGATCTGAGTTCAATCCCCAGGTCCCACATTGATGGAAGGACAGAATCGACTACCACAGCCTGTCTTCTGACCTCCACAGGTGCTGTAGCCCACATGATCACACACAGCAAAAAAACTAAACAAATAAACACGACTGTAAAATTAATAAGAGAAATATTGCTTAATTTTGATTCCCAGTGGAAATTCTGTGGTGGAAATCCTGTGGGTCTCTAACTTGCTGAGGTCTAAATTAAGATGGAAGGACCATTCCAATTACTTAGTAGGATCAAAGGCTGAGTGGTCAGTACCATAAAAGCCAAAAAGTGTGATGGAGGATGGACTGAGTCAGACACATCATACACAGGTTTGAAATTCGCCAAGGATAAATAAGAATACATGCACACGTTGTGACATGAAAGCTTAAAGAGGGCAAGTGGAATCTGTCCTTTTCATCTGCCTTGCGCCTACCTCTAGAAATAGCACCTCTTGCTCAAAAAGACGTTTTCAACCACTCCCAGAGGCACTGAAGGGCAGATGATGAAAATTCCCTCCCATCTCCCCCCCACACTTCCCCCACAGCCTGCCCTCCCCCACCCCTCACCCCCTCATCTTGCAACCCCCACCCTCCCCCCACTCCACCACCTTCATCTGTGCATTCAGGGTAGCACCCATCCTAACTGACAGCCAAGGAGCCACACCCCACTACCCAAGAAGCAATAATCCGAGTTCTAGAGATGGGTTAGTCACGCACACTAATCAGGGTCCTTCCCTGTGAGTCGTCACAAAGTTACCAGAAAGGGGGAAATGTGTTACATTCTGGAGTCTACACGAGGGGGTCAATACAAGCCTGAGGTGTTTTTTGACAAGGACCTTCTCCTTCTCTACAACCCTTCCCCACCCCCAACCCCATCATGGAGGAGGGAGAGGTTTGTTTTGTTTTTTTTTTTTAAGTCTTGAGAAACTATGCTAACACAGAGGACAGAGCAGAGATGATGAAGATGGAGAGGGAACAGAGAAAACACACAGGGAGGGGGAAGAGCAACTCTTTCTCAGGGTTTCTCAGAATTATCTCCAGATTTCTTAGATAATCCAATAAATTACTTTTAAGGATTTTCCCCCTTTAATTCATGTCCACTTCAGCTCCTTGCCACCACAAAAGTTATAGTAGAGGGTTGGTCACTCCTATTAAGGACACCCCTGGAAAGAAGCAAATTACATTCTTTTTGTTTGTTTGTTTGTTTGGTTGGTTGGTTGGGTTTTTTTTGTTTTGTTTTGTTTTTGTTTTTGTTTTTTTTGAGACAGGGTTTCTCTATATAGCCCTGGCTGTCCTGGAACTCACTCTGTAGACCAGGCTGGCCTCGAACTCAGAAATCCACCTGCCTCTGCCTCCCAGAGTGCTGGGATTACAGGCGTTCACCACCACTGCCCCGGTTGCAAATTGTATTCTTATCAAGAGAACAATGAAGGTTTCTGAATGAGACAAATCCCAACCCCCAGCAACCCTGTCACATAGTATCCCATGAAAATAGTCAGGATGACACTTCCAACAGGACTCTCCAAAAGAAGTTACATGAGAAAACTTGTCCCATCAAAAGTATTTGGTAAAACATTGACTCAAGTCTTTTTACGCTGAAATTTTAAAACATTAAAACATAAAGTAGACACATAAAGTGTCTACATAAAGTGTGTTTGTGTTTTATTGGAAAAATGAATATTGTTAAAATATCCATATTGCCTAAAGTGATTTAGAGCTTTATATTCAACCCATATCAAAAATCTGACATTTTTCACAAGGAAGGGCAAAGGGCACGCTGAGGGCCCATATGGAACACTGGAGACCCGGACCAGACAGAGCAACCTGGGGAAAGAAAAGCAAAGCTGAGATAAAATGGCAGTATCTGATGTCAAAGCAAATCACAACCCACAGGGAACTGTTAGCAAGCATGACTACTCAATAGTGACAGAAAGAATGGGTGTTAGCAAAGATGGGGAGAGAGAACCACATCCCCAACCTAAGTGTAATACAACTTAATTCAAGCCAACACAGACATAAGCATAATCCTAAACATGATGCAACCCAACAGAAGCATAAACCTAAACCAACTCAGTCCAAGCCAAGTCACTCAACCCTAACCCCTAAACTTGTCACTAACCTTAACCAAACCTTACCCTAGGCCAACCCAACATAACACACTCAACCCTAACCAGAAACTTACCACTATCCATAACACAGCCAACACAACCCTAGTTCAACACAACACAACACAACTTAACCAAAGTCCCAGACCTCATCTTATTGTAACCCAACCCAAACCTATCCCTAAACCAACTCAACACAACCCAATCTATTCAACTCTAATCATAACCTTGCTAACCCAACTCAACTCAACCCAAACACCAACCCAAATTTAACCCAATCCTAACACTAAGCCTTACCCAGCCCAGCCCATCTCATCCCAGTCCCAACCCTAACTCAACCAACCCAAATGTAACCCTCACACTAACACCACCATTGGGCTATGAACTGATACAGACACTACAGAAAATGACATAGGAACAACCCTAACAACCCTACCCCTAACCTTAATTCAAGGACTAGACATTCTATCACATGATCCATTCTGCTTCCTCTGTAAACCAAAAGTAATTGAAATCAGACTCTCAGAGAACTTTCCACACTTCCAAATCAGTTGTAGTTATTCACAAAGGCCAAGACATGGAAGCCACCAATATGTCCAAGGATGGATGGATGGATCAATGGATGGATGATGGATAGATGGATGGATGGATAAGGAAAATATGCCATAGCATATATGTATGTATGTATGTATATATATATATATATATATATGTATATACACATACATGTACGTATATATGTGCATATATACACATATAATTATGGTACATTGTGTGAGATTCTAGTGTGTGTGTGTGTATATATATATACACACACACACACATTTTGGATAGCTAGGTCAAACCAATTAATATATATATATATGTTAATGAGGGTATACATATATATTATCTCATTTGTTTGCTTTAAAATAAATAAAATTAATTTAAAACAAAGATATTAGGCCAGGTATGGTGGCACATGTGTTTAATCCTAGCACTAAGGAGACAGAGGCATGAATTTCTGTTCAGTTTGAGGCCAGCCTGGTCTACACACTGAGTTCCAGACCAGAAAAGCTATATAGTAAGACCCTGTATACCATATATATGGTATAGGTATGAGATGAGATGCTATTCCATGAAAAAAGAAGAAAATTTCATTGTTTGCAACACATAGATGCACCTTAAGGAGACATGTCAATCTGAGAAAGATAAACACCCCCCAAGACGCCATTGATAGGCAGAGTGCAAAATGTAGCTGTCAAGGGAACGCAAAAAGAAGCTGAAAGGTTTGGAGTATTCCTCAGCAAGACCAACTCTGGAGGTTTACCTTACAGCATGGGCCCTTCCCCCAACCGAGGGGCTATTAGCTATAAAGGGCTGCTGAGAGTGGGAGGGCCAGAATTCTCAGGGGAGAGACCTCTGGTGGGTTTCCTGCTCTCCAGTGGTTTTTGTTCTCCAGTGGTTGTCTCCACAACCTTGAGCACACACACACAGTACTAACTGGGCTTGGTGAGTTCTTGGAAACTAAGTATGAGCTTGGGAGGGTGTCACGGTAGTAGGAAGGAAGGTCCGGGAAGAGTTAAAGTTGTGGCGTAGAACTTAGAGACAATAAAAGCAAAATGCATGCAACTATTGAAGTGCTCAAATCAGAAACAATGGGGGAAACCTACGTACCAAAGGTTGCTGAGTAGACAGATTTTATGCTACACATTCTTACAACAGTAATAACTGGGTGATGGAGAAGAGAGCTTTTGAAGATGGGGACCTGTTCCTAGACTTGGGGCGATGGTCTCATAGGCAGACACACTTTTCCGGAGCTCACAAAGATGTATACATGAAATACGCATGGGTTCTTAAGCATTCACCTCCATGAAGTGGTTTCAAAATAGAAACAAAATGATTTTTATTGCCAAATAGCTAAAGCTTAGAACCCACTCAGCAAACAATTAGACTCTCAAGAGGAGTACAAGAATTTTCTCATTAGATACAAAGTTTTTGTTGTTGTTGTTGCTGCTGCTGCTGCTGCTGCTGTTGCTGCTGCTGCTGCTGCTGTTGCTGCTGCTGCTGCTGCAGTGGCAGCGGTGGCGGCTGCGATGGTGTTGGTGGTGTTTTCTTTTTCCACAGAGACCTTGCTTCCAGGCCAACTCCAGGAAAAAACCACATCCCACCTTTTCCCAGACACAACCAAATTACAGAGTCAGAGTGACAGAGGAAGTGGGGCTAAAGGAGGTGGCTGACTTTGTTGTCTTTCTCTTGGTCCAGTTTGACAATCTCCTCTGTACTGGGCACTGGGCAATATGTGCCTGGCAGAGAGAGACTAGCCAGGCACGGTCCCCTGTGCAGGATGTGGTCCCAGAGGTAGAAGAGGAGACATGGAGACATGTGGGATCCATGATGTATCCATCTACATAGATGTATCCTTTCCTGGGAAGAGCAGGGCTGGGAGGTCAAACTGCAGGTGAAGCACATGCTGAACTCACGTAAATAACATCTAAGACCACCCAAGGTGATTCTTGTTCTGGGGCAACAGGCAGCACTGCTCCAGGGTCCTACTCTGAAAGGATCTGAAGCTGCCCTTGTGTCTTAGTCAGGGTTACCATTCCTGCACAAAACATCATGACCAAGATTCAAGTTGGGGAGGAAAGGGCTTATTCAGCTTACACTTCAACATTGCTGTTCATCAGCAAAGGAAGTCAGAACTGGAACTCAGACAGGTCAGGAAGCAGGAGCTGAGGCAGAGGCCATGGAGGGATGTTACTTACTGGCTTGCTCAGTTTGCTTTCTTACAGAACCCAAGACTACCAGCCCAGGGATGGCACCACCCACAATGTGCCCCCTCCCAGCTTGATCGCTAATTGAGTAGCTGGATCTCATAGAGGCATTTCCTTAACTGAAGCTCCTCTCTCAAGATGACACACAAAGCCAGCCAGTACGGCTTGTGTTGGCCTTCGGAAAGCCACACAGTTTCCTCTCCCAGCAGAAGCATGATAGCTAGAGATAATTGACAAAGATTAAGCTCCAGGCAGGCTGTATAGATCATGGGCCCAGATCTAATTCCTGCCTGGTCCACTCAATTACCCAGGAGTGCCTTACTGGAGAAGTGGGGGTAGTTACTGTAAATAAGTTCAGCCCTGGGCACAATGTCACCAGTAACTGCATTTGCCAGGCCTGGGCCATACATAAAGAAACCATCAGCGGTAGGGCTGTTGAGCCTGTAGAGGCAGAGCCAGCCTGACAGCCCGGTCTCCACAGGCCAGGCAGAGGGGGAAGACAGAAAGCACCCCAGGATGCTGTGTTTCAGTCCCGGCTCTGTCCGAAGTTTATCATGCAACCTTAGCACTCATGGAGTATCAGTACCGCTTTGTGAACAGGAAGGAAAAACATTGAAGATTTCAGGAAACCTAAAGGGGGTAAGGAGGGTCCTCAGGGTCTCAAGAGCTGAATTCACAATAGACTTTCTAATCTTGACTCAACGCATTGGCCCACGGCAGGTCTGAGCTTTGCTTTATGAGTAATGAGAGCCGTGACTCTGTTTACTCTTTGTGGCAGATGGATTCAGACAGTGTCTTTAGAATGAGCTGAGGTTGTGGTGCAGCAATGCTAAGTAAAAGGCTATTCATCAAAAAGCAAACCCCGTGCAAATTTGACAAATACTCACTTTAAATGTTTCAAATACTTTAAAAAAATTTTTTTTCCACCAGAGAAAGGCATCGAGTCTCTTCAAGGATGAATCATTTATCATTTACCATCCATAGCAAAATATTTAACTGGGTTCAATGTTCAGTATATCCGATTGTTATCCGGGAGTGAAGTAGAAACTGTTAATACATTTAAATACTGTTAAATAATTTTTAGGGTCTTCTGGGACTGGATGATAGAGCCCATGGAAAGCACTTGGTGTAGTATGCCTGTAAATAACAGAACTCCAATTCACATCAAATGTGGCAAAATAATAATAATAATAATAATAATAATAATAAGTAGTAGTAGTAGTAGTGGTAGTGGTAGTGGTAGTGGTAGTGGTAGTGGTAGTGGTAGTGGTAGTAGTAGTAGTAGTGTCCTTATACCTCACAGCACGAAGAGGCTACCGAATCTGGAAGTCCCATCATCACATCTTCCTTCCACCATCCTTTGCAGCCAGCTATGGCTGAGAATCTAATAGGCAAGTCAAGACCTCCAACATCCCTCCAAAGAAAGAATATTCAGTAAGCCTCACAATCTAATAAAACATTCAGGAGACGCCAGGGGGTTGAAACTCTTCAAACTGAAATGATTTTTTAAAGTCATTTTTTTAAATACCTAACTACAGCCAGGCTATCATGTCAACAGCCCGTTAATTCTTAAGAGGGAACAAAGCTTATCAAGTTTTGACAAGTCGTCCAGGAATACCTGCGTACATAAATTATATGATATGACACATTTCCCTCGCGTTGGACTTTCTGCTGCGGGATTAGGGGGAGAGGCAATTTCTGTGAGATGTTGGAAGGGTCCCCCCCCACCCAATTTTCCTAAGGGCGTCTTTTAATCCTTTCATACACAAATCATTCCCCTCTTTGAAGCACCTGCCCTTAGATAGACCTGCCACCACCCATCGGCCCCATCACCCCTCAGAGGTTTTACCTGGGATTACAGCCTTCTCTGGCAACATTTCCATCCACTTCTGAAATGCTACCTCCTCTGTGAGATCTGCAACTCCTCACTGCAACCCAACCCATCTGCTCCGTGTTTGCATGATGCAATCTGATGCCCACAGCATCTGACAGTCGGTAGAGAAGAGTCCTACTAAGGCATGGGTGTCCTGCCGGGTGGTTCTAACATCCCTGACAATGGAGATGTTCGTGTGAAATAGGTTCATGGGTAACTATTGGCATGTTGGGAGGGCAGTGGCTTTCAGAGATATGAGTTCTCAATGAGTGGAGACCTGATGCATGTTGGAAATATGGTCTCCACATTGAGGTGTTGAAGGCACGTGGAGGTGGAGCTTTGCAGAGGAAGTAATTAGAAGTGCATATGCATGCTCCTGCATGGGAGATTGTGCATATGTGAGTATGCAGGCATATGGATGCCAAAGGTCTCCTTCATGCTGCAACATGAAATCCCTCACCAGAGACCAGCACCTTACCCTTGGACTTCCCAGACTCCAAAATCAGGAGCCTTCCATTACAAACTGCCCAAACTCAGGCAGCAGAAACAAAACTCTGTTTCTAATTCTTTAAAGACTATCGTCCACTGTCTCCTACACAGTTCCTCTTGGTGAGACACAGAGTCTTTGCCCATGAAGAACAGTTGTTATTGTCATTTACTAACCCTCCAGGCTCTTGAGTTCTCCCATTTTCTTTTAATGTGTCACATGACTCGCTAAAACCATGCTGATGTCAAAAATTGGGAAAATATTGCTAATAGCCATTCTTAGCCATCAAACAGCACTGAGCACTAAACAGGGACATGTATGTGTAGAGTCTCCATTATGTGAGAATCTATTAGCTACCATGGTAACAATGTTGTCAACAGAAGCAAAGATCCATTTGAATGTCAAAATATTCATAATTAAATGGCCACTTATTAAATTAATACCAAACCCAACCTTGTAGTCCATATAAGCAACTGCTGTGGTTACCTAGATCACTTCACCTCTCTTGTCCTCAGTGGCAATATGAACTGAAGACAAAATTATCTCAAATTGGGCATTCAAATATTGGTGGGATAGATGTGTAGAATCTCTTCAACCAGTAATTTGGAAAGTTACCTTCAAGTAGAACCACAAAAACAGCCCTCTGATATCTGCTCTTCCTCGTTGATAGAATGACTGAATTTTAACTGGGCTGCCTATTGTCAGACTCTCTTGCAGCTAGGTGGGACTATGAGAGAAAGTTCTGGTCAATGGGACAGAGAAAAAAAATTTTTAAATTTCCAGTTCATATTCTTAGAATGAAGGGAATTGCCTTTCCCACTGCAGTTTTCCATTGATGGAAAACACATTTGGTGGCGAAGTATCTAGAAAAATGTCAAAGACAAAAATACTCTAAAGATGATGGAGAGGAAAAATGGAAGTCTAAGCCCATGAGAACTCCAAGATTCAAAACTACCACAATCCTTGTCATGTGATGAAAGAATCACCCACCTGCTCATGCTGCAGTTATCTGGGATTGCTCCTCCAGTAATCAAACCACATCCTACCTCCAGGACAGTCTTCTCTTACCTCAAACAGTCCACATTTTTATTGAGCAAAAAAATCTATGTAAGACAAAGATATAGAAGGCTGGAGCAGGGCATGGCTAAGACTTGGCTTCTGAAGTCTTGTGGCCTCTCTGTCACAGCAGGTCTACAACTTCTAGGAAATGGAAAGTTGTTAATCCATCTAAGCTTTGGATTGGAAATCTACATACTAGGAGCAATAGAAAGGTCCTCATAGGATCAAGCTAAGGTTTAATAAAACACAAGTGACAGCCACCCATCTCAAGTGCTTGATAAGTGGTGAATATTATCATTTCAGAGAAATAACAAGGCAGGGGTTTGGAAGACACACCCACCAAATAAGTTGGAGTGCTAAAACTGAGGAGGTGATATTGGAAACTCGAACCTGCAACTTTTATGTGCTGTTGATTTCCTTCTGAAATGTGAATATTTTTTCCCTTTTAGGAAATTCCCCAAGCAATAGAAGATAAAACAAAACAACAAAAAGAGGTCTTCATTCCTCATTCTTTTAGATTCCAGAAGGGTTTGGGAAGAGGGATGCCTTCTCAGGGTCCCTTACCTTGCTCATCTCGGACTGTGGCAAGCTTCAAAGGGTACTACCTGATGCTGATCCACTGATTATATAAGATTCTACAAACTGTTTACAGGTGTTTTGTTTGTTTGGTCCACTAGTTGGTTGGTTGGTTCAGGGTTTTGTTCGTTTACTTCTTTGTTTTTAGACAGGGTCCCTAACTCACTTGTAACTTATTTCAATAGAGAACTTATTTCAATAGACTTTGAGGCTGGCCTCAAACTCACAGAGCTCCACCTGCTTCCCTTGCACTGGGATCAAAGGTGTGGGCCCCACTCCTTCCTCTGTTTGACCTTTAAATACAACAAGGCAACGAGTTGAATGTGAAATATGAAACATTGCAGGGTAGGAACCGGGAGCATGGGCAGATCCAGGCAACAGGCGGCATGACAGCCTCTCTCCAGGATACACACACTCAGCATCTCTCTGTGTATCACCCTTGCCAGCGGGTACTCACATGCTCTAGACCCTCTTATTGATGAGTTCTCTTCCAAATCACAAGATTCTATTTTTCCCAGGTGTCTGTGCTCTTTCTGGCTTCCTGCAGGCTCGGCTAATAGGAGGCAAAGATGAAGGAAGGAAGGAGGAAGGAAGGAAGGAAGGAAGGAAGGAAGGAAGGAAAGAGGATGCAGCCAGGGTCTTCCTCAGTCTGCCCACCTATTGGCAGTAACTTCTATAGAATCCAGACAATATTTAACCTTCACAGTGTAGTTCTGATGATAGAGGTTCCTTTCAGTATCCTAATACTACTCATCTCTGAGTGGCCTGAATACCCACTGTGTTCTCTCTTAGCTCCGCCATTCCTGTGGATTCAGTCTCCCTCATTGGATTCTTTCTGCTTGAAGAATCCTGAGTAACATTTGTTTTCTGTCCAGACCTTGACAGATAGAGGATGACAACTTCTGTGTGTTATTGCCTTGTGTGTACCAAAGAGATTCGGGGTGGAGACCTTTGTGCCTGTGAATACCCAGAACAAGAACAGAATGGTACAGATACTTAAGTCCTCTGTTCCTCTGAGGAGCTGGAAGAATGAATGTGCCCCCCCATGAAGTGCTTGCTTCTTCTGCCAAGACTCTTCAACCCCACCAAACTCTTTGCCTTTCACAGCTCTGCTTCTGTTGTAGTTCCCTGGGGTGATGAACCTCAAACCCTCAGGCCTTTGCCTCAAACTTGGCAGAGTCTTCTAGATCAGCGGTTCCCAACCAGGGGTTCAAACAACCCTCTCACAGGTTCGAATATCGGATATCCTGCCAATTAGATGTTTATATTACAACTCATAACAGTAGAAAAATTAGAGGTATCAAGTCACAACAAAATAATTTTATGATTGGGAATCAGCACAACATGAGGAACTACCTTTTTTTTTAATGAGGAACTATCTTAAAGGGTTGTAGCATTAGAAAGTTTGGGAACCACTGTTCTAGACATTTCTACTTATAGGACACCAATCTGGCTCAGAGCAGAATGGATGAGGGTGGGAAGAGGGAGAAGGGGTGGGGAGATGTGAACATTTATTTACATCAAAACAGCCTTGACAGCACTGAGTGCTCAGGATGTTTGTAAATATCTGTTTGGCCCCTGAGAGCTGTCTGTCATGGAAACAATGAATCAACCAAGCTTCTTGAGTTTATGCCTCTTGGGGAGACACATTCCAGGGTCTGATTACATTGTTGTCTTGTTAGAGAGAGAAAGAGAGAGAGGAGGAGAGGCAACAATGAGTCACTAAGAGTTGGTCTCCTAGCTTTGAATGATGAGGTTTTTTTGTCATAAAGAGCTAAATCTAGAAATGAGCTTCTCCTTGAAGCTGGGGTGCCCCCTCTTCACTTGTCCTTCTCAATCCTCCTGGCATCTCTGGGCCACTCTATCAAGTTGCTAAAAAAAAAAAATGTTAATGGAGTGAAATAGATGTGACTCCACCCAGCCCACTGGTGTCAGCACAGATCATCAGTGGACCCCACACTGAATGGCAGGTGACAATCCTTATCTCTTAGGATTGATGGTTATAGATCCAGCTCCGGATTCAGTATGTTGACCCTCCCCCCCCCTTTTGTGGAGATTGCATGTCCACAGTAAGATCCTGGTCCCATCCAGACAGAGCATTTCCTCCACAAGACTAAACACACATCTGGGGATTCCTTGGGCATTATTTGACTTTCCAGAGATTCCTGTGGTTTGCTGGGGTCTTGTGAGGGAACTAGAAGGAAAGGCAAAGAAAGAGAGGCTTTGCTGCTTGCTAGGAAATGAATCTTAATCGCTACACTGTTGTGGACATGAGATTTCTTTTCCTTTGTGTCTTCTCTCTTTTACCCATTGCTTCTGTGACAACATTTGAACAAGGATCACATATTTCAAACAAACAAGGCAGAGCTTAATGAAACATTGAATGGTAGAATTCAGTGAAAACTCATTGCTTTGAATTAAATCCTATAAGATTGGTCCCATCAGCTCCCATGTGGGAAGTAGAAGGGGATCTCGGGGTAGCACAGATCCATGAGGGTTTGTAATCAGCTAATGGTTGGTGAGAGAGAGAGACAGAGACAGAGACAGAGAGACAGAGACAGAGAGAGACAGATTGTCTTCAGTGGTGTAGCCACTGGCAAGGTGCCCGTGCTCCTGGAAACATACTGTCACCCACACTCTATAAAAAAAACCCTAATGAAACACATTCAGACAGACAGACAGACAGACAGACCACACACACACACACACACACACACACACACACACACTGGCAGTTGAAAGCAAACCCACCAGGAAGAAGAAGACACACCCACCAAGGAAGAGTACAAGGAAAACACAGGATGACAGAGGGTGAAGGCAGGAAGAAGGTCGAAATACTTTATGTGCATTATGTGTGCATGTATAAAACTCTCATACCGAAACTCGTTATTAGGGATAGTTAGTATTTTGCTAATAAGAAGCATTAACTAAAGAAAACTTGGCGCAAGCCAAAATTCATCATCGGTTTCTAGACTTGGCAATAACTTTGATATTCGGTCCCTGTGGTGCTGAGGGAGTGCCCATAGACTCTATGTCAGATTTATCACACTTTATGTGCACTGACAAGGGTCCTCCCTTATTTCATTTCCTACATGGCCTGTGCCAAATTGTATCTCTAATAAGGCTTCTCTCATGTTGGGTTCCACAAACTATTCCATGGTTCGAAACAGTTAGCAGACATGTGGCCTCCTGGAACTTTCTCAGGGAGAGCAAATTGAAGTGCACATAAGCCTATAATACACTCTGGGACAACCTGCAGTTAAGGAGAGCCATTGTTCTGGCTTGCTGTTTTCCCTCGGTTGTTTCCATAACATCTTCGTCCATGAAAAGTCTTGTTTCCTGAAAGCCAATTAGCATCTTGTTCCCATCGCGCCTGGTTGGAGAGCGCGGCCTCCTGGTAAATTCGCTGGCTTATTCGACACAGATGGGGAGCCATTCTGCTGTGTCAAGAAAGCGTTTGGAGCAAGGAGGGCTGCTAATGAGGAGTTACCAAACTCCTTCTCAAGGAGAAGAATGATGGCCAAGCTTCACTAGCTCTGCTAAGAGTCTGCAGATGCGCCTCCCCCGCCCCCAGGCGCCCCCCACCCCACCCCCCCGAAGCTGCCTAGTGAACGTGTGCGGATATCTCCAAACACATCGCTGGCTCCTCACCCAGGCCAGGCCGCCTCACATGCCTTATTATCGATATTTAAACAACTACAAAGGTGGACGTTGACCCCGTGCATCCTCCCAATCCTTCCCCATGGTCCACTCGAGATGTTATCTGCAAGGAGTAAACAGGCTCGGCCCCGAAGCCTCGGCCACCCTGGTGTGATGTCAAACAGCTGCTCAACAGTCCTTGAAGCCAGCTCCCATCTCTCTCCCCTGCTGAACTTACAGCGTGTCCAGCTTCCTGGTGGGGCTTCCCTTTGAAGTCCAGAAGGGCTCTGTGCTGGGGATGTGTGGGAAGGGAAACTTGGATTCATCTCTCCTGGAGCCATCTTTTCCATGGGAACGGAACCTTTCCAGGAGGGAGAGGAACTAGCTCAGAGAGCCTCAAATCGTAAAAGCGGGTAACCACGGTAACGCGCACGGTACCCAGAAAGCGTGTGCTAGTGTCAGCTGTAGGACCAAACTGGGTCTCGCTCAAGTGCTAAAAACCAGTTAAGGACAGGGAGGCCGCGCTGCAGACAGACTAAGGTATGTATGTGTCCAAGGCCATATGCAGAGGAAAGGGTAGCGTGGGTTTTTCATTTAACTCAAGACAGCTTCCTCCGCTGCTAAACCAGGGATCACAGAGGCCACGAACATCTACTCTAAAGAGGGGGCGGGTGGTTGCGGATGTGGTTTAGCTGGTAGGGGCTTGACTAGCGCTCGAGACCCTGCCCCTCCCCCACCCCAGCATAAACCTGGCATACTGATGAGGCATGTCTGTAATCCCAGCACCCAGACAGTGAAGGAAGAGGACCAAGAGTTCAAGGTCATCCTTGCAAATTTGAGATCAACCTGGTTTGCATGAGCCTCACAGTCCAATAAGAAAAGAAAGTGGGGAGGGGAGGGGAAGAGAGAAAGTAAATAGTGTCGAGAAAGAGGCGAGAGGCTTTCGTAGGCTTGCCCGCCATCATCGTGTGGGGTCTCCCCTCACCCCCTTGCGGGACCAGCCTTCATTTTTCTCCTGGCCACTTGAGTACTTGCGTCCGATCGCCTCTCTCTCACACACTGAAATGAGAGGTTCCTGCAGCACCGGAGGCTGTTAGTCTTACACCTGGGTCTGATAACTTCGACAACAACTATCTCTTCCAGGGGGTTGATCGGGTGCCATCCCTGTGACCGCTCTGCCCGGTGTGTTATAACATTCCCTGTGATCCTGCCAAAACTTCTGTCCCAAGCCTTGCCTGTGTTTCCCACTGACCCCCTTCCTCACAGCCGCCAGCTTCCCACTTCACAGATGGGGAAACTGAGGTTCAGAGAGAGAGAAGATCCTATTGGCCTAAAAATAATAAGTCTTAGCAATAATAAGTCTGTGGACCAACACACTCATTTGTTTCTCAGTCTGACTAGAAACAAACAAGCAAAATAAATAAATAAAAACAACATTGTTTTCATCCTTAACAAATTGCCTCAAAAAAGTAGCAACATAAAACAAAAGCAAAACCAGGCATGAGAGTGTAATGAACCTGCAGTCTTAGCATGCTGGAAACTGAGGCAGGGGAATCCCAAATTTGAAACCTAATGAGTCCAAGCCAAGCTTGCTTGGTATGCATGAATGAGACCCTGGGCACCATCTCCTGCAGGACACTAACTAGATAAGAAAATGTCTATGGGGACAGGGAGATGGCTCAGGGGCTAGAAGCACTCACCACTTTTGTATATAGAGGACTGGAGTCAGGTTCTCAGTGCATAACCACCTGTAACTTCCATCTCAGGAGACCTGACGCCCTCTGGCCTCCTCGGGCACCCGCATGCACAGTGGTGCACATACACTCATGCAGGCACACACATACAGACACAAAATAAAAATAATTTTAAGCCGGACGGGTGGTGGCACATGCCTGTAATCCCAGCACTCTGGGAGGCAGAGGCAGACGAATTTCTGAGTTCGAGGCCAACCTGGTCTACAGAGTGAGTTCCAGGACAGCCAGGGCTATACAGAGAAACCCTGTCTCCAAAAAAACCAAATAATAATAATAATAATAATAATAATAATAATAATTTTAAATTATTTAAGAAAATGCTTATTAACTCATTTGGGGAGGCACTAGTTTAAGGGTGACTTAGCTGTGTTGAGGTTAGGAATGCTCTTGAGACACAGAATGTCACCCATGTTGATACATCATCTAGGCTGGAGGAATCAGTTCCTAGGCAACTCACTACCACAGCCCCAGCAGGAGGCTTCAGCTCCTCCCCTGCATGGGCCTATCCAAGGGGAAGCTTCAGAGTTCTCCCCATAAGACAGCCCCTGAACCCCTCAGCAAGAAAAGCAAGGAGGAAGTCTTACAGCCAAGCCTTAGGGGTCCCATGGAATTACATCCAAAATATCCCATCGGTTCCCTAGCTCTCTAGTGAAGGAGAGGATCTTCACCAGGGCAGGGGCAGCGGAAATGTCATCGAGAATCCACAGGAAGGGCCTACTGGAGTGTAAGAACTGGAGTGTCTGAACAACGCAGAGCTAGGAGCGTGTGCCCGAGGAGACAGGAAGGCGTGATGGAACCACCTGTGGAGTCACACAATGAAAGGTGTGCCTGTACACACAGGGCTTTGCGTGGAGAGGTCATGGCGGCAGGTACATCTGCACATGTGTACGCTTGTGCGTGGAAGCCCGAGGTGGTGTCTGTCACCCTGTGTTTTTTTGAGACGGGGTCTCTCCCTGAACCTAGAGTTCACTGTTGGACGAGGCTGGCTGGCCAGCACGCCTCAGGAATCTGCCTGTCTCCTCTCCGCTCTGCGCTGGAATTACAAGCACAAGCTACCACAGCTGACTTTTTCACATGGTTTTTGTTTGTTTGTTTGTTTGTTTGTTTGTTTTGTTTTGTTTTTCGAGACAGGGTTTCTCTGTGTAGTCCTGGCTGTCCTGGAACTCACTCTGTAGACCAGGCTGGCCTAGAACTCAGAAATCTGCCTGCCTCTGCCTCCCAAGTGCTGGGATTACAGGCGTGTGCCACCACGCCCGGCTCACAAGGGTTTTTACACCGGCTTGAACCCAGGCCTTCATTTTTTTTTTTTTTTTAATTTTTACCCAGCAAGCGCCTTGCTGAATGAACCATTTCCTCAGTCCGAGTTGTGTGGCTCTTCTGGAATCAGGATGGAGAAGGGGCTTGGCCTTGCTGGGAAGGTTTGTGGTCAGGATTTTAGCCGCTCGAACATATTTTCTATGCAACCCTCTGTGCAGAATCAAGGACGGTATTGTGATACATCCCGATTTATCAGTTATCTATCTCTCGATTAAAAGAGGTTAGGAACAAGAGGGGGATCTCAAGATTTTAAAAGGGTATTTTGGTCCAAACAGATTCTTCCTTGGCATTTCCTTTGCTCGTGTTTACCATTAGCTGCGTCCGAGCTTTTATTTATTCGTTCAACAAACATTTATTGAGTGTCTGCTGCAGGCTCCAGCCCTTAATCCTTCGTGCCAGACAATGGTAACATATAAGTAAACAAGACAATCATCTCTGCCCTCGTGGACTTTAGGACCTACTCTATGGCCAGTGCTAGGTAGGGAGCGGGGTTCGAGCAACGTGGTCTCAGCTGTCATGTGGCCTTGGTGCTTGAAAAGAAGAAGCAGAAGGATCATGTGCTCAGGGTCAGCCTGTAATGAGTATCAAAACTCAGTGCCAAAAAGGATGAGAGGAAGAAAGGACGAGGAGGAGAGGGGGTCACCACAGACCTCTTGTGTTTCTCAGTACATTGACTCAAGTTAATCAGATATGCCACTGATGAGAGGCAAGCCATCTAGCCTCTGTGACAGGCAGGGAAGAGGGGAGTCTGGGATCAGGACATCTAAGCCCTGGCTTCCAAACAACGTCCTTGTCACTTATCCCCAGGTCCAGGTGCCCTCGATCACATTATAATCTACTTCTTCCACAAGGTGGCCCGGGAGTCAGCCATTTTTCTCACTGTTGGGCTCTGTGCTCTGGCTAATTCTGCATGAGAAGGGTCAGGCAGTTGGCTCTTCAGGCGGCCTCGGGTGTGATGTGAGCAGTAGGTACTGTGGCAAAGGACTCTGGTGACAGCAACTGTGCTGGGGGGGGCGGGGTTTGCAGCAGAATGAACTGGAAAACCAGAGTATCTGTGAGCACCACGTGGTTCCTAACAGGCCTCTCTCCACCGGGGATGCCCGTTATCCAGCTCAACTAAGCATGTCTCTGTGTGGAGGGACTGCAAAGGAAGCCAGGTCCCTGCATGAAAGCCACTGTAAATCCAGTGATCGTATCCACATGTACATTTAGCATACATAATTAGAGCCTTTGAGGCCATCGGCTTCTAAGGTGAGTAATATTTTGATTTTCCAACCTGAAGGAAGGCCTTGGTGACCACAGGAGATAATAATAATAATAATAATAATAATAATAATAATAATAATAGGAGGAGGAGGAGGAAGAGGAGGAGGAGGAGGAAGAAGAAGAAGAGGAAGAAGAAGAAGAAGAAGAAGAAGAAGAAGAAGAAGAAGAAGAAGAAGAAGAAGCAGAGGAGGAGAAAAAAAGAAGGGGAAGAAGGGGAGGGGGAGGGGGAAAAGAGAAGGAGGAGGGGAGGGGATGGAGGAGGTGGACGAGGACAGGGAGGAGGAGGAGGAAGAGGACGGAGAGGAGGAGAAGGAGGAGGGGAAAGAGAAGGAGAAGGAGGAGGAGGAGGAGGAGGAGAACTACTTTAGTGAGGAAGTCGCTCCGTTGGTAGTGTTGTCAGGCATGCACAGGGCCCCAAGTATTTCTTCCAGCAATGGTGTTCCTGCCCTGAATCCTCACACTCAGGAGCTGGAGGCAGGAGGATCAGAACTCAAGGTCATCCTCTGCTCTACAGAGAGGTTAAGGTCAGCCTGGGGTACATGAGACCCTGTCTCAAAACAAAATAATAAATAAGGAGCTGAGTAGCTAGGCGGGATCTGGGGCTCAGAGAGTTGGAAGGGAGCAAGGTCCTGCTGTGCCCTCTGAGAGCCTCTTAGGTGGATGGACAAGCAGGCTCGGCGCGCACAAATGGGGTCCACTCCTGTTGGCCCTAAGGCTGGATTTCTATCCTGGTGCCATGGCCAATTTGTCACAGGGAAAGTGAACTCAAGGTATTTGAGATTTGTAAAATCTTAATATAATAAGTATGGCAGTGGTTTAAATGTGTCTCTCCTACCACCCATCACCTTACAAATTCCTATGTAGGAAACTCAATCTCGGGCTTTGTGTGTTAACCTGTGAAGGTGATTAGATGAGGCGGGAGGGAGGAAGGTGGCTTTAAGGGAAGAAGGAAACAGAGCAGAGGCAACATTGTTTCACTACCCTGCTATGTAAAAACCCTTACCAGGCTCAGCACCATGCTCTTGGGAATTCCCAATTGTCCAGAAACACGAGCTGCATAAACCTTTATTCTTAATAAATGGCCCAGTCTCCGGCATCTTCTTATCACCACAGAAAACAAGCTAGGATAGAGTCCTTCCAGAATGAGTTCCATGACAGCCTTCATGTCAGACCAGGTGCAAAAGCTGCTCCCCACTTGCAAGTACTCTTAGGAAAGCTTTTAGCTCCTCACAGCCTTTTTTATATAATTTCCTGTGAGTCGCAATCGATGGCCTTACCAGGCAATCACTGACAGGGCACCCTAATTGCAGCTAATTGTAAACTCCACAGACTCTTAGCTTGAGGTATTTTTCCGTCTACAAAGGAGAGGGGCTTGGAAATGGCAGGTCTAGACTCCCGGAGGGGTCTTCCCCTGCGATCAGCTTACAATTGTATTGGTTTCCTTTTCTCATTGTTGTAACAGAATACCTGACAAAAATCAGCCCAAGAAAGGCAAGTTTTGTTTTGACTCGGGGTTCACAGGTACAGTGCATCGTGGCAGGGAAAGCCAGGGCAGCAGGAGCATTGGGAAGGCTGGTCACATGGCATCTGCAGCCAGGAAGCTGGAGGAGATAAACGCTGGTACTCAACTCACTTCTACCTTTTTATTCAGTCTAGGACCCCACCCTTGGTATGATGATGCCCATCATTGGTGGGGGGATCCTACATCAACCTAACAGAGAGGCTCTCCCAGGGTGTGCCCAGAGCCTTGTCTCTTTGGCCATTCTAAATCCCATCAAGCTGACAACCAGAATTAGTTATCACAACTTGGTCATGGCTATACCAAGTTCCTGCACCTCTGGGAGATTGCTGGGGGCTGGGGGAGGGGCACACATCCTTCTTTAAGGTTGCCATGGCAACTGCATCCCAGTTCCCCAGATTAGCACTGTTGATGATATGGCTTAACCTTTTTGCTGTCTCCTTCTGATCCTTTGGGGACTTCTCGTGAGCTTTCCTGCCACATTAACTATGTAGACACCAATCTCACCTGCACCTACAGGACCTTCTTCTCAGGAACACCTCCCAGTGTGGCCATGAGGGTTCAATGAATACACAGAAAATCCAAAGAAGACTCTCTGACATGAAGTCTTGCCTCGTGCAGTTACTCTGGCACGTGTGAAGCAACTCATCATAGCTTCTATACAAAGCAAGGGCTGAAAACATGCCCAGGTCATTTTACAGACATGGAAACTGGGGCTTAGCAGCCATATGCTCAGATCCAAACTCAAACTTTCTTGCTCTTTTAAAAATACCTTCAAAGGGTGTGGCTATGGAAATCCAAAGTCCCGCTGTCTACCCCGAGCTTCCCTTTACTCAAAATGCTAAAGACAAAGTCAATCTGGGAGCCTTCAACCCAGCAGGGAGGAGATACAGAGAATCCCAGCTGCTGACCTCTGCCCCAGCTAGCCATCAAGATGAACAGGGGCACGTCTCAGATGCTAACCATCATTATCATCATCATCATCATCATCATCATCATCATCATCATCATCATCTCAATTGCCTCCAGGAGGAGGGGCAAGCCCAGTGGTACAGTCTGATGTACCATTTGACTCAGGGCAAGTCACACTCGAAGGGGCATCTGAGGTTACAGAACACGGAATTCTGGGTCTGTTTATAAACCAACAGGCTCGAGGATTCCATTATTCACCTTCACGAGCACAGAGCGATCTGACTCACAGGATCATAAAAGAGATCAAATGACCCCGTCACTAATAATTCTTTCCCTGGCCCATTCTCTGGCACATCGGTTTGTAAACAGAGTTTTAATGGCGCCCCTCGCACATAATAACCTCATTTCTTTAGAGTCACTCGCCCCACCACCACCACCACTCTCGGCTAATCAGGTTTAGGCTTAAGCCTCCCTCATTTTGTGTGAGCTAATGTTATTTGGTGTTTTAAGAACTTCCTCCAGCTAAGGCTCTCGACCTTCCAGAATACTGCGCTCTTCCAGTGAGTCAGCCTCAGGGCTTTGACTGCCCGCCCTCCCCCTCCTCCATCGTGTCAGGACCCAGAACCCTGAGATCATCCATTCCTGTTCTCTGTTTCACCCTGGGCATGTCCTGGATGACCTTGAAGTCCCTATCTAAAAGCACCAGGTGTATCAAGTCAGTCTTTGGAACCACACATTATCCTCTGGGTAAGGCAGGTCTGTTGACTAAGGAACAGTTACCCACAAAGTCAGTGTGTGGTGAGTGTGTGGTGAGTGAGTGTGTGTGTGTGTGTGTGTGTGTGTGTGTGTGTCAGGGGTAACTTGGGCGCCACAGATGAGGAAAAGGAGGAATGACTGAGGGTTTAGGAATGGATGGAGAACTCCCTGCAGGATAAGCCCCCTGAGTTCCAGTCTCTGATGAAAGCCAGATGCGTCTCAGCACCCTGATGTTTTGAGTATCTTTAAACTGTTTTATTTTAGTGTGTGTGTGTGTGGTGTATGTCTGTATGTATATGTGTGTGTATTATGTGGGTGTTTGTGAGTGCATGTATATGTGTGTGTGCCTATGTGTGTGTGCTGTATATGTATGTATGTATGTATGTATGTATGTATGTGAGTGTGTGTAGTGTATGTCTGTATGTGTATGTCTTGTGGGATATGTGTATATGTGTGAGTTCAGTACCCAAGAGGGCCAGGAGAGGGCCTTAGACACACACCCCTCAGGCCAAGGTTGCCGGTGGTTGTGAACCACTCATCATACATGATGTGAGCTGAATCTGGGTCCTCTGTAAGAGCAGAAATGTTCTTAACAGTTGAGCTGTCTCTCTAGCACCACTTTAAGACTTCTTTCCAGTTGATGCTATACACAGTTTAAAAACACTTACCATGAATAAGAAGGGTTATATATTGAGACTGGGGTCCACAAACCTTAACTCACCCCCTAACCCCAGACCAGAGAATTTCCTGAATTCTGAGTCTTAAGAGAGCCAGCCCTACCCCATGCCTCCCACACTGTACCTCGAATTAGATGCATTAGTGATTCTCCAGTGTGACCCCCTACACACATTCATGAAAGGAGATCTTTAAAAGAGGGTTGTAAGTAACCTCGTGCCTGTTTAGATTATATGCGGCTAGCCAATGATTCTGTCTGTGAAGAATTTAGGATTTGGAGATGTGTGAAGGATTTTTGAACTCGTATATGGGGGGGTGGGGGGGTGGGGGGGAGCCTGGATAAATTCTAGTTGGATATGGTGGCAGGCCTGAGGAAATGTTCTGGAAGGATCCGTTTTTGACATCTGCTGTCTGTAAGTCTCTTTCCTACATGCAGTGGAAGTGTTGAATGAGGAACAGAAAGAGAAGCCCTGAGGCCGGGGTGGGTTCAGTGGTGGAGCACTTTCCACCACTTGTGTGTAGGAGGCCATCACCAAAGAAAAAGAGAGGAGTTTACTGAGGGTGCAGCTCAGCGAGTAGCAACCTTGCCTAGCATGCGCAAAGCCCTGGGGTCGATCCCCAGCACTGCGTAAGGCAGGTGTAGTGCCGCAGCCCCCCGCACTCCAGAGCTAGAGCCTGGAGAGTCAGAAGTTCAAGTTTATCTTGGCTACATTGTAAGCTTGAGGCCGATCTAGAATTATCTTGGCTTCATTGTAAGCTTGAGACCGGTCTAGAATCTATGGGATTCTGTCAAAAGCAAGGGGGCAGCGGCTCCGGATGGTATTTTAGGAATGCTGGATGCCAGGCTCTGAGCCCCTGCACCTTGGTACAGAAACTCGAACTCCGTGCGGATCTGACTACTGTTGAATTTCATTAATGTTGGACATGTCCAAAAGCAAATGATTTTTAAAAAGGGTTTATTTTGGCTCACAAGGTTAGAGTTGTCAGTATGTGGACAGTTAGCCCTACTATGGTAGGTGTAAAATAATGAAGCAGGCACAGTGAACACAAGAAGTACTTAGCAGCCAGGACACAGCTGGGGAGGGGGCAAAGGCCCAGAAAGGACACAGCCCCAAGGACAGGCTCTGGGATCTACTTCCTCCATCAAGGTCACCCTCCAAAATTTCCCACCACCATCTAGCAATACCATCAAATTATGATTGTATCGGCTTATTGACCCATCGGTTAATCCTTAGTCCTCATGGTTCATTCCCCTCTTGGGGACTGATCCTCAGTTGAGGATCAAGACTTCCCATTCAACTCAAAACAGCCCCAAGTCTAGTAGAACTATCTAAACATCATGTGCGAACATTCAAACTGAGAGACTTGCAAGATGCCATCTAATGCTGGCAAACTCACTCTGTTAAGCACAAGACGGGGAAATACGTTGGCTGTGCCCACCAGCAGAACCTCCACAACAGTCATTCAGTTGCCACGGCATGTCTAAGGAGCCATCAGTGATGACTAAGCAAATGGATGAGACAGTGTCCCGATAAAGCTTTGTCTACAAAACCCTGACAGTGGGCTGTAGTTTGACAGCCCTTGAGCTGACCCAGACCTTTGCTTCATATTGAGGAAAGTAATTCTGAAAGGAAGAGGGACTTAGCTAAGGGAACTAGGGGCAGAGCTGGAACCAGACTCTGCTAGAAGACTGTAATGGAGGGAAGAGAGGGAAGTGGGAATTACAAGAGGAGAAATGGGAGGAGGAGGAGGAGGAGGAGGAGGAGGAGGAGGAGGAGGAGGAGGAGGAGGAGGAGGAAGAGGAGAGGGAGGGAGGGAGGGAAGGAGGTAGAAAGGGAGAGAGGGAAGAAGGGAGGAAAGGAGGGGAAGAAGGGTAAATGAACCTGAAGGGGTGTGATATGGCATCACCCGTGATATCTATCTGCTCTGGGAAGATGCTGGAAACTTTCAAGCTGGGACAAGACAGGGAGTGACATAAAACTCTGTCATCCATCTGAAGGAAAGCTGATGGAGGTTTAGTGAGAAGAGAGGACGACTTACGATTGTCTGGAGAGAAAGAGGAGAGACAGGAGGAACTGAGAAGGCGTGAGAAAAAGCTGTCCTTGGACAGGCAACTGCTACGGGACCAAAAATGCAGTCAGATCTGAACCCATATCTCTGGACCCAGAAACTTGGTCATAACTAGGACGGGAAGTAGAAGAAGCAAAGCAAGATGCCCGGGGGGGGGGGTGAAAGCGATCTCAGAGGCAGCTATGAGCAGGAATGAGGAGGGAAGAGAAGAAGGAGCATGTGTATCTCTTTTCATAACCCCAGCAACTCTGCGGCTGACAATGCAGATGTAAACAGTGACCATCAGAAAGGTTAAGTGTTTTTCCCAAAGGCGCACAGTACCAGATCCCATCTTCTAGCCCTAGTGTCAGCCACCCCTTTTCTCTGTCAGATGCACACCAGCTGAATTATGGGAAATGAAGGAGGCTATGGTTCTGGAGTGGAGAGGAGTGAACCCCGGGGTGTTCTTTAGGCTCCAGCAACGGCAACATCTGGAGGGACCCCTCAGTTTGTGGTCTGCAGCTCGACAGTGTAGGCCTGATTGGCACTTGGGATAATCAATCTCCCTAGAAGGAAGTAAGATGGGTCAGTCAAGTTCCTGAGAGCACTCCTCCTATGAAAGCCTTCTGCCAATTGACCCCGGGGAAGAGTCAGTGCCATGAAAGGCAGGCTCCTGCTCCAAGCGGAACTCAACTTCTGGGGCACCTGAGTGCCTGGGAAGCTGAGAGGAGCCAGCCCCAGGAGGGCAGAGGCAGTGAGAGGAAGCCCAGGGTAATAAGGATAATGACAGCTCCCTCTCGGCTCCTTTCATCTGCGGCTCATGGTGCTACTCGCCACCGCACAATTAATTTTCTCAACACCCACTACACGGACTACCCCCAAAGAAGGTGTCATTAGCACCCTTTTATAAGCAAGGAAACCAAGTTGGTTCAAAGCCACAAAACAGTTGTAAGGCAGGAGCCAAACTTTGGGGTGATGGATTCCCTATGATCACAAAGAAACAGAGAGAAAGGAGCCATTTGTAGGAGAGACCTTGATTAACTTACTGGTTTATCCACCATTCACCCATCCATCCTTACATCTAACCATCCATCCATCCATCCATCCATCCATCCATCTCTCCATCCATCTGTCCTTCCATTCATCTATCTATCTATCTATCTATCTATCTATCGATCTATCTATCTATCTATCTATCTATTTATCTATCTATCTATCATCTATCTATCTATCTATCTATCTATCTATCTATCTATCTATCTATATCTAATCTACCTATCTATCTAATCTATCTAATCTATCTATCTATCTATCTATCTATCTATCTATCTATCTATTAAACCATCTGTCTGTCTATTCAACTATCTGTCTATCTATTCAACTATCTATCTACCTACCTACCTACCTACCTACATATTCAAATATCTAGCTATCTGCCTATCTATCTATCTATCTATCTATCTATCTATCTATCTATCTATCCAACCATCTATCTGTCTGTCTGCCTGTCTATTCAACTGTCTATCTATTCAACTATCTACCTATCTATCTATCTATCTATCTATCTATCTATCCATCCATCCATCCATCCACCCACCCACCCACCCACCCACCCACCTACCTACCTACCTACCTACCTACCTACCTACCTACCTATCTATTCAACTATCTATCTATCTGCCTGTTTATCTATCTATCTATCTATCTATCTATCTATTCATTCATCCATCCATCTACCTATTTATCCATTCTTCCTTCCATTCATCCATCCTTCCTTCTACCCATCCATCCATCCTTCCCTCCTTCCATTCATCCATCTTTCTATACACCCAACCTTCCATTTACATCCACCCTTCCACCCATTCACTCATCCACCTTTCCTTCCATCTATCATCCATCTATCTCTCTATCCATTCACTCATTGACCTCTCCATCATTTTTTTCTGTTCATTAGAAGTTTGTCCACCCATCCCTTCATCCACTTGTCCACCAATATAGTCATTTCTGCTTACTTGTTCATTCATTCATCCAACAAGAATTGTAACACACTATGCACTGTGCAGAAGATCAGGGATGCAAGCCATAATCATGGGGCTGGGGGCATGGCTCAGCTGTATAACCATAAGGATTGGGTTCAGAACCACAGCACTTATGAAAAGCCAAGCACAGCAGCAGGTGCCTGTAACCCTAAGGCTGGGAAGCAGGCACAGGAGGGTCCCTGGGACTCCCTAGCCAGTAAGCCTAGCCAAATCAGCAAAACCAGAATAAAGTGAAAAGAAATTGAGGGAGATACCCAGTACCAAACTGTCTTCTGCATGCACATACCTACACCACAATGTTGGGATTAGAATTGAAAGGAAAGGAAAGGAAAGGAAAGGAAAGGAAAGGAAAGGAAAGGAAAGGAAAGGAAAGGAAAGGAAAGGAAAGGAAAGGAAAAGAAAAGAAAGGAAAAGAAAGGAAAAGAAAGGAAAAGAAAGGAAAGTAAAGGTTTGTAGTAGCCCCCAGTGATTCTTCAAAAGTTTTTTTCATCATCTTAACTGACTTTGCAATATATATGTTGTTTTACTTTGTATAGGGTCTACAATATAGTACTGTTTTTCAGGGTTTGGAGTGGAGTCAGGAGCCCACCCAGTCCATCAGTGTTGGACTTAGGCTCCTGGTTGTGCATCTTCCCAAGCATGCTATCCAGTTTCTAAAATGCTAAAGTCATGTGTGAGACAGGGTGGTGGTCTAGGGAGTTCACATGATGTCCCACACTCTGTCCATCTAGAACTAAACCCTCTACTATAAAATAATCAACTGCTCATGGGGGGAAAAAGACAATGAAAGGACCAGGCAGGGTGGCACACATCCTTGATCCCAGCACTCAGGAGGCAGGTGGATGTCTGTGAGTTTGAAGCCAGCCTGGTCTACACAGTGAGATCATATCAAAGAAAGGGGGAGGGGTAGGAGAGACTGGATGAAAAGAGGTTTCTCTCCATCTCTTTTGCTGCCATCTCATGATCTCGAGGGGGTGGAGGATGGGCAGGCAATGCTATAAGTGATTATCAACAAGCATAGCCATCCATTTCAGATCCAAATGATTTGTTTTCCCTTTACGGCCATTTCCATACTTATTTCTTTTCGAGGCATAGTCTCACGTAGCCCAGGTTAGCCTCCAACTCACCACAAGGACACCAAGGATGTCCTTGAACTTCTAATCCTAACCTCCTCTCCCTCCTGGGCGCTGGGATCTCACGATGCACCCACCATGCTGGGTTTATACAGTGCTGATGTGGAGCAGACCTGCCACTGGCAAGCTCCTACCCCATGAATCACATCTCCAGGTTCAGTTCTACCCACTATTTATCCCCAAGTCCTTGGGAGACCATGGTCATCTGCTCTCCCACAGAGGCAGAAGCCAGATTGTGGAGGGGTGGGGGACGCCATGCTGTGTGTTCCGGGGATCATCCCATTACCACCCCCTGCTCCTGTCCCAAAGCCCCAGCATGAGCCTTGTGTCAAAGGATTACAGGTTGCACAGCTTTCTGGAAGGCCAGAAAGACTTCCAAAGAGGAATGTGGGAGAATCCTGCTCCCTCTGCAGAGGCATCCGGAGCCTCCTGCAGGGGTAGTTTCTGCTTTCTTATTTCCTGAGTCAGCAAAGCCAGCAGAGGCTGCCAAGTGGGAAACCTGGGGAACCCTAAATTAGTACTGCGAACCCCTCTGCTGTAATGACTCTTGGCCGTCCACCACGCCTTTCATCCCAGGCATCTCAAAGAACTTGTCCAAACGTTAATTAATCTGGCCCACAACACCCTGCTATTATTAAGCCCATTTTACAGATGAAGAAATAAACATGAAGCTGTGCAGGTTGTGCAATGGGTCAGTGGTTCCAATCCCCAAACCTGACAAGGAGAAGAAACAGAAGCCAACTGGGGCAGTGGCCAGCCCTCGAGCCCTGTCACTAGTTCCCGACGTTGGATAGAACTGAATATGGGTCACGGACAAAACTTCGGGCAAAGCACAACTGCTCTTAGCATTGGCTGCTTGGCTCTGCACCATGGGAAAATCGCATAGATTTCCCCATGCCTCAGTTTCCCCCATGCATGAGATAGAAAGTAGCGTGTCTTACAAAACACTAGGAAGAAGGCTCAGAACGTGACTCTGAGGGCCAGAGAGAACCTCATTCCTATTGGAGTTTAATGCCTTGGGGCCTCACTGGAGACAAGAGGGAGAAACTGAGGACCTGGAGACCCCTTTGCTAGTGACACTTGGTGGGGAGCAAAGGGGCACAGAGGAAGCACAGGGTCTTAAGGAGATCAGTGAGACTGTAACCAGGCCTTGGCCATCCGCAGAGACAGTGAAGACATGGAGAGGGGCCCAAAGGTTGCTGTTGAGACGGGATTCTGGAGAGAAATGGGACTCTCTTCTGTTCCCAGCCGCAGTCCTACCACCACAGATACCTGTGTGTGGTCTAGTTAGGCTCCAGCAGCTAAAACTAGAACAACGTGGGCTTTTTGCTCTGGAAAGGACTAATGCCCAAGCCCAGGACTTGTTCTTCTGGATGTTCTGTGTTGATGGTTTGATCCATGAGAATATGAAGCATCTGCCTCCTCACTGTGCTCAGCCCCTCTCTCTGTCCTGATGAGGGAAGTTCTTGGAGCAGTCACATGCAAAAGTGACTAAGAGTCTCTCTCTCTCTCTCTCTCTCTCTCTCTCTCTCTCTCTCTCTGTGTGTGTGTGTGCGCGCATGCGCACACACATGTGCATGTGTGTGTCTGTCTGTCTCTCCTCTCTCACACACACATACATATGTACACACATTTAAATGCTCAAACATGTACACTTATACACACATACACATGCTCATACCCACTCATGCCCATACACATACACAGATGCATGCACACTCAATGCACACACTCATACATACACTCAAACAGCCACACACACTCAAAACAAGTCCACACACATGTATACCCACTTGGATACACATAACACATTTTTCCAGTCACACACTCAAACACACATGCACATGTACATGCATGTACACATGTGCACATGCACGCACGCGCGCGCGCGCGCGCGCACACACACACACACATGCATTGCAGTGCAGACCCATGTGCAGCAGCAGCAGGCTCCAAGCTCCATGGATGACTAGGGTTCCAGAAGAGCCTCCGGAATCTCCATCTTTCCCCTCAGGAACTCTCGTTTCTCCACCTAAGACTTGGTTGAAAGGAGGTAAGGTTGAGGTTCGGGGCAGAGAAAGAGGGGGACAGGAAATAATGGGAGGAAAAGGAGGGGGAGGAAAGAGGAGAAGGAGATGGGAGAGGAATGGAGAATACGAAGGTAGGGCAGGAGAAACGACCATACAGACTCAGAACACATCCAACCTTCACCTTGGCGGTAGATCCCAAATGTTCCTCTGAGTTACACCAAACCTTCCCTGCAAAGCCTGGAGAGGGCACCAGGGCATGCTGGGTAGACAGGTAAAGGCTGACAGTCTCACTAAAGGGAGAAGCCACATGCCAGAGCTGGCATAGGAGGACCAGGCAAGCAGAGATGAGGGAACCCACTTACCCACAGGGAGAGACCGCTGTGGGAATCAAGCAGGACATTGCACACTGGCCATGCTCCCTCCCAGCAGGTGCAGCCTTAAGCAGCCGACAGTGCTAGGAGGGGCAGTTCAGAGTGCTGCCCCCATCTGCTGGGACGGTCATAGAAAACCCATGCAAAGGGGCTGAATACAGCTGAGACGTGCTCTGTGGATGGAGACTTCACTCAGTATGCATGAAGCCCCGGGATCCATCCCCAGCACCACATAAACTGAATATAAAGGTTCCTGCCTGATACCCTAGCATTCAGGGGGCAAAAGCAGGAAATGAAGGAGCCCAAGGTCATTTCTAGCTATGCAGTGAGTTTGAGTGCAGCCTGGCTTATATCAGACCCTGTCTCGAAAAATAAATGAGAAAGAGAGCGAGAAAGAGAGGGGGGCTTACTAAAGCAAGTGAGATCCCAGAGAGCAGCCTGCAACCCCATTGACCTATGGAGCGGAATTTATTGAAGACCCACACGTGCCACAGAGAGCGTCAGGTGTGGACAGAAGTGAACAAGTGTGGGCAGGAAAGGACACTCTGGGAGACACAAATAAGCCAGCATCACTGATGCCCAAGAGAAAACGATCAGACACTTTACAAAGAATGGTAACTACATGGTGTGTGCTGTGGCCAGCGGGAGATCTCTGAGGTGACCCTGGAGTGAAGAACTAAGAAATGAGAAACGCCCATGCATAGCTGGGCGGGGTCCCAGGCAGGAGAAACAGTAGCTACAAAAGAACCATCAGCCGGGCGGTGGTGGCGCACGCCTTTAATCCCAGCACTTGGGAGGCAGAGGCAGGCGGATTTCTGAGTTCCAGGCCAGCCTGGTCTACAGAGTGAGTTCCAGGACAACCAGGGCTATACAGAGAAACCCTGCCTCGAAAAACCAAAACAACAACAACAACAACAACAAAGAGCCATCAGTTTGAGTAGGTTTGGCCCATCCAAAGACTGTGGAGGAGAGGAAAGCAGAGTCCTAGAGGATACTGTAGCAACTGCCTTGTTTCCATGACAACCTCAACGCAGAGCTCTGGTACCTCCACTGGATCTTCAGGAAGAAGAGATGGATCTGGAGGCCCAGCCTTGACTCATCAAGCTCAGGGTCAAAATTAATGGTGGCTGCTGCAGAGTGACAAGCAACCAACTCCATTTTGAAAAAAACTCCAACCGCAACCGTGTCTGTCTGCACCACGGACTGACTGTTCTTCAGGCACGGGCAGGGGGTGGAAAAGTGATGGCGTTTACAGGAAGTGGGTGGGACTGGAGATCATCGTGTTAAGTGAAATAAGGCAGGCTCAGTAGGGAAAACTGCCTGGTTTGGCTCACATGCAGAATCTGGACTTAAATACAGGTTGATGGCTTGAGAACAGAAGGCCCCTTTGGGACAAGGAAGGAGCAGTAGACAGGGACAACAGGCCATGGAAGAGCTTTCAATATGAGCTAAATACATGTCAGACATGTTGAAATACATCATAGCAGAACCCAACACTGTAGAGAATATATGCTAATAGCAACAATTTATAAAGAAAAAAAAGATTTCTAATGATCTTGATTAAAGAATGTTATAATTTTTTTTCTGTGAATGCGCTACTGTGGGTCTGCATGCCTGAGTGCAGGTGTCCATGCTGCCCGATACAGGGCATTAGATCCCGGGAGCTGACGTCATGGGGGCTGTAAGCTACTGTGCATGGGTGCTGAGAAGCTAACAGTCCCTCTGGAAGAACAAGCCCCAGTAACCGCAGCAGAGTCACTCTGGGCCCTGAAAGGTGTTTAAAAATTTTTTTTTCCGGGGCCATGGAGATAACTCAGTGAGTAAAGGAACTGCAAGCCTGGTGACTTCCGTTCCGTCCTGAGAACTAATGTAAAGATGGAAGGAGAGAACAGACTCCACAGAGAGATCCTCTGACCTCCACACGTGCACCACCACACACATGTACCATCGCACACATGCCCACACGATCTCTTTCCCTCCCTCCCCCTATCTCTCTTTCTCCTTCCCTCCCTCCCTCTCCTTCTGCCTCTCCCTGTCAGTTTCTTCCTCTCTGTTTGTCTGTTCCTTCCTCTTTCTCTCTCTCTCTCTCTCCCTCCCTCCCACTCCCTCTCCCCCCCTCTCTCCCTCTCTGTCTGTTCCTTCCTCTCTTCTCTCTCTCTCCTTCCCTCCCTCCCTCTCCCTCTGCCTCTCCCTGTCTGTCTGTCTGTCTGTTTCTTCCTCTCTGTTTGTCTGTTCCTTTCTCTTTCTCCCTCCCTCCCTCTCCCTCCCCCCTCTCTCTCTGTTTCTTCCTCTCTCTCTCTTTCCCTCCCCCCTCTCCTTCTCTCTCCTCTGTCTGTCTTTTCCTGTCTCTGTCTGTTCCTTCCTCCATCTCCCTCTCCCTCTCTCCCTCTCTCCCTCTCTCCCTCCCTTTCTCTCTCTCTGTGTCTGTCTGTGTTTCTTTCTCTGTGTGTGTGTGTCTGTGTTTTCCCTGTGTCTGTCTGTCTCTCTGTGTTTCTCTCCCCCCCCCACATATGTGTGTCTTTCTATCTGTGTTTCTTTCCCTCTCTCTGTCTTCTGCGTGTGTGTCTGCCTGTCCGTCTGTCTGTTTCTCTCTAGAAACACACACAATAATAAAATACATAGTTTATAGTTTTCAGTTAATTCTGCACAAACAAAACACAGAGGTCATGTGCTCAGGATGAGAGTGAGCTAACCAGTAAAAACAGAAATACTTTTGCTTCCAGGTTCTTGGATTATAAGTAACTTTTTTTTTCCTTTTTGGCAAAATAGTTTCAACATCATCACACCATCTTCCAATTTAAAGGGGGAGGAAAAAAAGAAAGCAAGCAGTGTAGACAGAGCCTGGCCAACTCTAATAGAGGAAATGGCAGCCGCAGGCCAGCTCTCGGCCCGCCTTCATTTAGCTTCATTCCTTCTTCCCCAGAGGAGACTGTGCATCATAACCAGGTTACAGAACTGAGTAGGTGTGAAATGCAAGCTGATCAGAATCCCTCACTCGCCATCGGACTTCAAAGCCGAGGCCAAACGGCCCATAAAAATAGTTTTCATTCCGAGGCCTTAATCTTTTTCATACATCTCCCCCTTTTGGGGTAACTTTTATCATCCCTGTTGAATAGTAAGTGACAGTTATGTACATCCTCGCCAAAAACAAAGACAGAGCTCCCCAGGGGGGTGGAGTTGGTTCGTGAGGAGGCCAAGTCCTGGCCTTATCAGATATGTTTGTCAATGGGATTACTGACAAAACACTAAAGATTAGACCTGGAACTGGGAAGACCAGCCTACAAAATGCTCTCTGAGCAAATGTGAAGCCCTGAGTTCAAACCCCAGCATCTTCACAGAAATCCCCGTGTGGTGCAGAGTGCTTGTAATTCCAGAACTGGAGAGGCAGAAGCAGGAAGATCCCCAGGTTCACCGACAGGACAGCATAGCCTATCAGGTGAGACCTCCCACCCACACTCACTCTTTAAAAAGGTGAGTGGGACCCAAAACAGCCAGAAAGATTGACTTCTGACAGCAACACATACAAGCACCTGCCAGAGCATATACACACACATCTACACAGACACACCTGCACACTATACAACACCCCAAAATAAGGATCCGCAACGCACTAAGGGCCACTCATTGTGCTAGTGTTGATAAGCATTTATCAACTGCCTAAGGAGAGCACCATGGGGCCAGTTAGACAGTCGCTTTCAACCCAACCACCTACAGGAAGAAGTAACAGCACCACAGGAAGAGAGATGAGGTAGGTTCCCAGAACCTTAATAGCCAAGGTGATCTGAAGTCATGGCCCCCTCAGTACCAAAACCAGTTTTTATCATTAACATGAATAAAAAAACAGACTGGCAGATACTGAAAATGGAAAAGGGTTCATATTAAGGGCAGTCAGGGGGCTGGAGGGATGGCTCAGTGGTTAAGAGCACTGGCTACTCTTCCAGAGGACCCGGGTTCAATTCCCAGTACCCACATGGCAGCTCACAACTGTCTGCAGCAATAACCACAGGGGATCTGATGCCCTTTTGGGGGGGCCTCTGTGGGCATGAAGCACACATGTGGTACACGAAGGCATAAATCTCACGTGTGTAAAATAAAACAATAATAATTGAAAAGAAATCCTAAAAAGAAATCAAGCCAGGTATAGTGATGGATCCTGGTGATTCCGGCAGTGGATGGATTGAGGCAGGAGGATTCTAAGTTCTGGCCCAGTCTCAGCTACATAGCAAGTAGTTCAATCAATCAATCAATCAATAGGAGAGAAATTCAAAATCTCCACATGGGAGCTGAGAGTGCACTCAGTAGAGTGCTTGCCAGCGTTTTTATAGTCCACAAGTGCTGGGCTAGCATCTGGAAAATGAGAAAAGGACGAAAGAGGATGGGAAGGAAGGGGAGAGAAGGGGAGAGACGGGAGGCAAGAGTAAAAAGATAAGATACAGAAATGAGCTGTAAATATAATAATAATAATAATAATAATAATAAACATTTACACAGCAGTTACGATGTGCAGGCATTACTCCGAGCACTTCTGTGTCCCTTCAATTTTAATGACAGCTCTTTGAAGAGAATGCTGTTATCTTTCTATAGGTGAAGGGGAGGTTAGACAGCTTGCCCAGAGTCACACAGCTACTGAACAGAGTGAGTAAAATGTCAACCCAGGCATCCTGGCTCTTACGTAACTGGTCTTTGTCATCATTTCATTATTGTTAATGATTTTGTTACTGCACTCATGAATCACAGCTACTGATGCTTAATAGTTATCTATTATAATGTGTGAGATGATGTTTACCTGTGTGTTCATCCCAATGACATCACTGATTGTGATTAAAATAAGTAAATAAATAATAACAAAAAAGAACTGGACAGGACCCCACTCATTTCATAGATAAGAGGAACAGACTCCAAAGAAGGTTACTGAGGTTGTACCTGTCCTTAGCTTGATGATACCAGATTCATCCATTTCGTTTGATAAATGTATTCATTTCATTTAATCCACTCTCCAGCATCATGGGTGTGATACCAGATTTATACCACTGTGAACCAAGCAGTTAAATGCTGTGTCTCCAGGCTGGGTGTGTTGAAGGGGGACGGGAGAGCCTGAAACAAATTATACTTGTTGCGTTAAGAAAAAAAAAGTTCATTCCCTGGGGACGAACATCATCAGTGCTGATCCAAGATGGCGGCAGTTGGCCTCCAGCCAGTGGGTTGGGATCCAAGATGGCGGCAGTTGGCCTCCAGCCAATGGGTTGCAAAAGGTGACGGGGAGCGAGCAGGCTGCGGGGGAGTGTGTGCAGAGAGCATCTACCGAGTGAGTGATAGCGGTGTGCAGTGGGTGACTCCCCCAGGAAGCAGAGAAAGTGTGATACCGAGCGTATTTGAGGAAGAAGAATCTACACTCATAAGATATAAATGATGTGTTATTGGAGAGCCAGCTGGGCTCCTGTGGGTCACAGGAAGCTGCGTCTTCTGAGCAGTGACAGGGCTGGAGCCAGTCAGACCAGGGACAGGTTCGTGCTGGTGGCTCTGGCTTCGGAGTGTGTGTAGATATTCCTGAAAGCCGTGCTCCAAGGAGTCCCTCCTCCACATGCCTAGCCATGTCTGGTTTCCGGGTTCTCCTCCATCATTTCTTCCTGTCTTTCTGCCCCCATCCTCACCTGAACCATCTTGGCTGTCCTTTGTGTGATCAGCAAAACCAATTATTAAGTGAGTTTTTCCTTTCCCTTTTTGATGTTTAATTCTACCAATTCCCATGGCAAAACTGGTAAGAATACCCTCCGTGAGTGAGCACAAGATGGCCGTCCATGGACCCCAGATGTAAAGAGTAATGTGATGATTATTATTATCATCATCATCATCATCATTATTAGATATTTTCTTTATTTACATTTCAAATGTTATCCCCTTTCCTGGTCCCCCTTTTCTCAGCTCACCAATCCAGAAAGCCACTTTTGTCTAATTCTGTACAAATTTAGCATGGAGGTGAGAGACCTAAGCCTCAACTTCTTGCTTTTGCCACCCTGCCTCTGTCTGTCTGTCTGTCTGTCTGTCTGTCTGTCTATTGGCCTACGTGCACCCATTGTGTGCCTAAGTAGCAGCCTTCCTCTGAAGCTGAATAAAGTACATCTGATCAGCTTGTGAGTCCTTGAAATCTTGTCACCCTTGAAGTGACCCTGGTACTTGAGTGTGAACCTGAGAGCAGGGTTCACAACCCCAGCATTCAGGAAACTGAAGCAGGAGGGATAGCCTGTGCTATATAGTGCATTCCAGGCCAGCCTTGGCTACTGTATGAGAACCTACGATATTTTCTATGCGACAAAGGAGGCAGCAATCAAGCACATTGCAATTAAGAAAACTGACTCTTTGGTCGGATCCCTCGTGAAGCTCCCAGAAGTTTCCTTGGTTCTCTATGCCTTGGTTTTGCTCATCTGCAAAATGAAGACATTCAGCATACTAGTGGGATTGTTGTAACTAGATGAGAGCCCAGGAGATCTGATGCCCTTTCTAGCCTCCACGGGCACTGCATCCATGTGGGATACAGATACACATGCAATCAAATACTCATACACATGTAAAAATATTTGAAGAACCATTAATTCTAGAGATAGATCTCCTGGGTTTTGTTTGTTTTTTATTGGACATTTTACTTATTTACATTTCAAATGTTATCCCCTTCCCAGTTTCCCCTCTGCAAAACCCCTCGCATCCCTCCCTTACCCTGCTTCTATGAGGGTGCTCCCCCAGCCACCTACCCACTCCTGCCTTACCGCCCTAGCATTCCTCTACATTGGGGCATCAAGCCTTCACAGGACCAAGGGCCTCCCCTCCCATTGATGCCAGATAAGGCCCCTTCAGCTCCTTCAGTCCTTCCCCTAACTCCTCCATTGGGGTCCCCATGCTCAGTCTGATGGCTGGCTGCGAGCATCCCCATCTGTATTGGTCAGGATCTGGCAGAGTTTCTCAGGAGACAACTGTATCAGGCTCCTGTCAGCAAGTACTTCTTGGCATTCACAGTAGTGTCTGGGACACAGTAGTGTCCACTCCACTGCATGTGGAATGGATGGGGCAGTCTCTGGTTGTTTTCTTCAGTATCTGCTCCACTCTTTGTCCCTGTATTTCCTTTAGACAGGAGCAATTCTGGGTTAAAATTTTGGAGATGCGTAGGTGGCCCCCTGGTTTTATTCTTGTCTCTATCACTGCTATAGACTCTCTGGACCGCTACAAAACTAGGATAAGAATATTCTCACACCATGGCAGGCATGATGGGAACCACTTGTAGTGCCAACTGGGGTCACACATCTGACGTCAGGACGCTAGAGGACATACTGAGACACTGTCTGGAAACCCCAAAAATAACAAGGACAGTAATGATGGCAGTAATAACACTTACTTTAGAAATCTTGAGAACTAAAAGGGTTAATCTAGGGCCAGAGAGATGGTTCAGATGGCAGAGGTGCTTGGCACCAAACCTGATCACAGGAGGTCCACCCCCACATGGTGTAAAAAAAGAGAGCCAACTCCTGCATAGTGTCCTCTGCCCTCCACTTATGTGCTGGGGCTGGCTTGCATGCACAGAAGCACATAGACGGATAGATGGATAGAGGGATAGATAGATGGATGGATGGATGGATGGATAGATAGATAGATAGATAGATAGATAGATAGATACATAGATAGATACATAGATAGATAGATGGAGGGATAGATAGACAGATGGATAGATAGAGGGATAGACAGAGGGATGGATGGATGGATAGATAGATAGATAGATAGATAGATAGATAGATAGATAGATAAATGGATGGAGAGAGAGATAGATGGACGGACAGACAGATGGATAGAGGGATAGATAGACAGAGGGATAGATAGACAGACAGATTGATTGATAGAGAAACAGAGAGAGATGGATGGATGGATGGATGGATGGATGGATGGATGGATAGATGGACCGACAGACAGACAGATGGATAGAGGGATAGATAGACAGACAGAGGGATAGATAGACAGACTGATAGAGAGATAGAGGGATAGAGGGATAGACAGACAGACAGACATATGCAACTTTATAAACATGAACTACTCTATGATGTGTGCTTAGATGGTACAATGTGTACAATGATGCATTTTCTAACCGGCTAGCCATCCAGCATACCTGGGATCTCAGCATAGAGCAGAGTCAGTGTAGAGGAAGGGAGTCAGCACGGTCCTCCACTCTGTCACCTCCTATTGCCAGTCCCAGAGAATTCCTCAAGTGTTCCCCAGGGGAAGAAATATCCAGTAAGGAAATCACCATTCCTCCCAGCCTGCACTGGTCCATTGCTCATGGCCTGGCCCTGCATCCGTAAAACAGAGGCGCAGCCTCAGAGGTTATTTCTGTACTCACTACCTATTACTGTATAACCGCCAACCCCAACAGCCTGACTTAAGACAAGTCAGCCATGCACTTGGCTCCCAGAGTCATCATTTGGCAGGCATCAGCAGAAATGGCCTCTTCCTGTCATCTCTGGCCTTAGACTACTGGGTAGAAGAGAAGACCTCGGGAAACAAAATCCATACAAGATCTCTAGCGCATGCGGCAATGCTGTCCTGTGGGCCCGTGACAGCACCTCTACACACATAGATTTCCTCAAGTGGCTGGTGCCAAAACCGAGCATCCCAAATCCCAAGACTCCTAGGAAGGAGCTGAAATGTCTTAAGGTTCTAGCTTCATGAATATTTCCACCAGACTTCACTAGTCACTCCAGTTGCTGAAGACCAGGAGATTAAATGGACACCATCTCCCCAGATAAGAGCTATTAAGAATGTGTGGATGTCAGCAACCTTCCAGATCTCTCCCCAGTCTCTCCCCAAAAGCTTGAAGGAATCAGAGTTCCCAGAAGCCTTTGCAGCCTATGAGCACAGCACATCTTATCCCAACTCTGCTGGTACTTGAAGACCTCTCCTTTTGGAGTGAATCCTTCTGAGATGCTCTACAAGAGAGCCTCGAGTCTCTCTGTCCAAACAAATGATACCTGGGGGCATACGGGAGGTTGTTCTACAGAAGCCCATGTGGCTGCTGCTGTGTTAGTTCTGACAAGAAATGAAGGGGGTGCCACCATTCGTGCTGGTGAACCAAAGGAGCACGTAAATGGAAAGCACCAGCCCCACAACAGTTTGGATTTCGGCAAACATAACTGAAATTAAATGACAGTGGGACCCAGAGGGTGCCAAGTGGTCTGAGTGGGGTAGGAGGGAAGTAAATCTTTTATAAGTCTCATATCTGCAACTAAAAGTGCTGCTGGCAGAAGGAAGAAAGATACGCCTTGCCTTAGGTGATTTACCATCTAACCTAACAGGCAGCTATCAGGAGGACAGAAAGCTATGAAAGGCAGGTCTTGGAGCAATAGGATGAAAGAGTGAGTTTGAAGTCTCGACTACCACCTTTGAGTGGCTGTGGAAATCTCGGAGCTGAGGTAGCCCCTCCGACTTTATTGGTATCTTCAGTGAACAAGGAGTCTTTATACTGCACTGCCATGTTCTCTCAATAAATATCCCGAATCGTTAAGAAAACGGTCAGGGGCCAGGCATGGTGGCACAGACCTTTAATTCTAGCTCTGGGGGAGGCATGGTCAGGCAGAAGTAAAAGTTGCAGTCCTCCAGAGCACATAGTGCATTCCAGGACAATGTAGAGAGGCCCTGCCTCAAAGAAGAAAAGGAAGAGGAGGAGGGGGGGAGGAGGAGGAGGAGGAGGAGGAGGAGGAGGAGGAGGAGGAGGAGGAGGAGGAGGAGAAAGAGGAGAAAGAGGAGAAAGAGGAGAAAGAGGAGGAAAAGAAAAGAGAAGGAAAGGAAAGAAAAGGGAAAGGAAAGAAAGAAAAAAGAAAAGAAAGAAAGGATAAGAAACAGAAAAAGACAGTGGATACATTGTAGTTCACAGAACTAAAAACACTTTGAACATCATGGAGAAAGGAGTAGAGAGGGGGGAAGAGCCCAGGGGATGGAGTGGAATGTTGTGAAGTCCTGCCTTCTGAAAAAAATCGCAGCCAGTGCACTTAGGGACCCACTGCAGGTCAGCTGCACAAGACTTGTGCACAGCCAAGTGTGTAAGATCGGTGAACATCCCAACAGTCACTGACTGAACTCAGTAGATTACAAACAAGCAAACAGAGAGAAAGGACGTGTGGGAAGACTGAAGGGTGGATTCACGCAGGATACATTGTTTACATGTATGATATTGTCAGAGAATAAATCAACGACTATTTTAAAAAAAACTACCTGATTTGATGCCTTTTATTCTTTCCTTGGATCTCCTAACAGGAAATGATGAAATCGTGGCTCATGGAATTATATAATTTATTATGTAATATACAGTGCACTAAACTGTAAGTGTCCCCAGAGGACAAAGGTCAGGCCTGTCTTAGATGTTACGTCCATGTTGTGCAGTGGCCACATAAGCCAGCTCTTAATAGATGCGAGTTGGACGACATGGCCTCTTAATGGGGCTTCCCATGGTCCGGTTCTCATCCCTGGCTCCAACCATCTGACCAGAATTATAGAGGCTCTCCATCCCAGGCAGAAGTTTCCAGACTACAAAACATGTCAATGTGAACTCCTCCGTGCCCGGGCGCGGCTCCCTGGGTTTGCTCTTTGGTCCCCACAGCTCGCACGTGGTCCCCATCTGGAAGCCCATTGACGTCACTGGGAACTTCACGGATGGAACAGATGAAGAGCGGGCAGCCTTCAGCCTGAAGCTGTCAAGAAGCGCTCCGTGATCAGAAGACCAAAGACCAGTGGTACCCGAACAGGAGGGCAAGCCGAGTGTTGACAGCGTGGTCACTGGCGGCTCTTCCGGACACTCTGGTGGTGGAGGCCTCCGCAGGGAGGCTAGCCTGCCCCAAACATTGATTCCAGCCCCAATCCAGCTTCCTAACAGCAGCCTGGCCCTGCCTCCCATCCTGGATCCGCTGCAGCTCCTCACCCCTGGCTCCAGACCCCCACCTCCCTCCCACCAGTCCCCAGACAAAAACAAAAGACCCATTACTGAGTTATTAGTTTCGTCTCGCGTATCCCTCCGAGTGAGACAACGACTAACCCCACTTTGACTTAAAATGTTTAACAGATTTGCCCAGGTCTAATTTCTGTCACCGTGTTTACAGTACCAGGGAACCCAGAGAAGAAAAGTTAGGAGGGCCGGACTTGTGGTGGCGGGACAGCGAAGGGGGGTGAAAAGAGGGGCCAAACTCCTTCAAAGGGCAACAGTCTTCCTTGCGGCTTGCAAGCGTTTCCTCTTCCAGGGCTGTCCTATAATCACTGCTCCGACATTCACCAGGGCGGTGTTTACATCCAGCACCATTACGGCCAGGGAGACAGGCAAAATTAAGGCCTCTGCTCTCTGTTCCTGGAGGCCCCATTATCTTTCTCTACACCCCCTCCCCCCACCCCGTTTCATCAAACGCCTCCAATATATGAGGGGGGTAAAAAGCCTTTAATGGCGTTTTGAAGATCTTAAAAGCCAGGCGGTTTGTTTGAAAAGGGAAAAGACAAGACAAGGAGTGGATCCCTGGGTCCGTCCACTTCTGCGGGTGGGGGGTTGGAGGGGGGACACACGAACTTTGTTCTCTGTTTCTCTCCCTCTGCCAAAGTAAGTGTTGGGTCTAAGATTTGTCTTGGACGGACAAGCAGACCACACTAAGCTGCCCATGGTTAACCTCTTTCCCAGCCATGCTGAGAATCCATCCATGCCTTCTCCAGACTTGGCATCTTCACAGCTCTCTCTCTCTCTCCCTCTCTCCTCCATCCATTCCTCCCTCCCTCCAAGGCATCTCCAAGGACCAAGCTGGCACCAGCAGAGATGGCCAAGGCAGATGAAGGCTGAAAGAAATAGGGCTGGTTGGCACAACCAAGAGGTTCCATGTTGGGTTTCTTCATTCCACCAAGGCTGGGAAAACCCCAGTCACTCGCAACCACATCATTTGGTCCCAATGCCTTTTCCTGCCGACTCGCCTGTTTCCGATGCTTTAAGTCGGTCAGGTCTGCTGAGTCAGCACTCGCTTGGCATGAGGTGGGTTGAGACACTGTCATCCCAAGAAGCAACTCTGGATTAAAGAGGGTTTTATCGGGGATGTCGCATCTGGGCAGTGCCAGGGCTTCATGCCTGTCACTGTGATGCAATGTCCTGACAACAGGAAACTCAGGAGAGAAAGGGTTTATCTGACTCACCTCTAATCCCAGGATACAGGCCATCACTGCAGGGGCTTCATAGTGATGGGAGCTTGAAGCAGCTTGTCAAATCACAGCTACAGAACACACACACACACACACACACACACACACACACACACACACACGTACACACACGTACACGCACACACGCACACACACAGTGCTCAGCTAACTTATGCTACTCTTACACAGCTCCCAAGCCAAGGGAATAGCCCATGGTGGGTCTTCTCCCCTCAATTAGTAAAATCGAAATAATCTCTCATAGAAGCGCCAATCTCATCCAAGTGGCCGCTGACCACTTCTCTGGGTCACCCGTAGGATGTGTTGAGTTGGCAGAACTGACTACCACAGCATGAGAGACCCAGGAGACTGTACGGGCAAAGCATGGTGGCAGACGGGCGTGGCCGCCTGTGCTGTCATATTTGCATTCTTGGTGCCTCGTGGTGCGTTACTCTTTTGTGAGACATGTTGGAATGAGGCAGTTGGGTTTCCTTGGGGATGTCGCTGAGTCGGGTGACATGTGTGTTGGTGAGCAAGAGAAGCAGTGTGGTGAGAGTTAAGTGTCAGTTTTGTTTGACGCTGACTGACTTCTCCCTCACTGCCATATATCCCCTCTGCACAGAAGCTAACTTGGGTCACACAAAGTCACTGGGAGCACACAGAAGTCATCGATCCCTGATGGACAACAGGCCACCATGTTTGATTTTTTTCAGTACAATGTAATGGGATCTTCGATTCCTACGTTTTCTGATCTCTTTCCTTGAAATATCCTTTTGCCATACAGAGTTTCCAGCCAAATTGTAAAACCCTGTCTCTTCCCTCTTGTACTGGAAAGAGTTTCCTAAACTCACTAGGACTTAGGGAGTCAGGCATCCAGCCAGGAGCTCTACAGACATTAGCATAAAGAGTGTTGGTCTCTAGGGCCAGCTCAGAGGGTAAAGGAGCCTATTGCAAAGCCCAAAAGCCGGAGTTGAAGTCCCATGGACCCGTGTAGTGGAAGGAGAGAACCAGGTCCTATGGGTTGTTCTCTGGTCTCCACTAATGCACATCGAATGCATGTACATCCCCTGCAACACACGCAAATACATAAATGTAACAAGAGCAACACTGCCTGCTCATTAGCGGGCAAGTTCCTCTCTACTCAGTGAGTGCCTGCGGGGCGAGCATCCTGACACCATCTTAGAGTACCAACTTATCCCACCGCCACCATTAACCACGCATTCACAAAGGGGAAAGAGGTGGACCAAGCATCACCATATCCATCCCTGGGACGTGCACATAGCATGCCCCTCCCCCAAGCGTTATCATGTCCTATGCACATAGTATCCCCCAGGAGGGACAGGCTACTAGCTGTGTCTGCTGGGTTCTGTGCAACAGCGCATTGGACAGATGTTTTCAGATAATGTGTGACAGACGCTGTCCTTGGCAGTCGGGGTGGAGTGCAACAGGGAACTGAAGCAATGAAAACCACTGTGGGCCTGGAGATCCCAGCAGGTAGAGACTGGAATGTGAGTCTCCAGAGGAGGGATTTTACACAAAGCCACACAGCTGGTAGCTCAGACGATCACACCAGAACTCCTAACTCTGGAGTACAGTGATAGCAATCCCAGCTCTTCCATTCTTTAGTGTCTGTCTGTCTGTCTGTCTGTCTGTTTCCCCAATGGTACCTGCTCTATCTGGAAGCTACTGTGCTCTCTGTCTTTTCTGCATGATCCCAGCTAGCACTGTGCATTGTCTCTGAAGCTCTAACACTGAAACACCTATGGGGCCAGGGTGCGGGGTGGGGTCAAGGACTTAGTTCACAAGCAGAGGCATTAGCAGGGGAAGCAACGGACTTCCCTCCCGGGTCAGGTTAGAGGAGGCAGCTCAGAGCCCTGGGGAACATAACCAGCATGGCTGACATGTGAAGATGCCAGGGTGAAGGAGGTCCTGACTGGGATAAATCAATTCTGGGGCTATAGAGGGCTGCAGTGGGGAGCACAGCTCTGGCTGGGTATGGTGATCTCTCTCTTGCCTACGGTTCCAGAAGAGAGGAGGCTGAGGCAGGAGGCGGTGAGTTCAAGGCCTCCCTGGACTACACAGGGAAAGCCTGTCAAAAAGAAAGGGATGGGAAAGGAGGGGGAGCAGGAGGGGTCGGGCATATCTAACTTGTAAACAAAGGCCAGTTTGCACGGTGGCTCAGTGAAGATGATGACACAAGGAACAAGAGCTGTAGGCTTGGGGCTGTGACACACTGCGTGAGGAGCTTGCCTAGACCATCCACTCAGTCCCCACCACAGAAAGAAAAATAAGAAGGAAATGTAAGAGGGAGAGAAACATTGGAGGCCTAAAGAACACCGAGGCGGGTGAAGCTTGAGAGCTGAGGCCCCGTCTGTTCTGCAACCTTTTCTGGAGCCCACGTGAGTCGCTTTTGCTTCTCTGAGACTCTGTTTACTCATCTGTGAAATGGTAACGCCCTTAGCACCAATCTGACAGAGCTGTGATGGGGACTGTTTAGTGGACAGACACACTTGCAGGAAGTGCTTTGTACATTGTGAAAAGCAGAGATATTAGGTGTGGGGGCTAGCACCTGCAGTTCCCCCTCTATGGCTATATAACCAGACCCTATCACAACACACACACACACACACACACACACACGCACGCACGCACGCACGCACGCACGCACGCACGCACGCACACGCACACGCACACGCACACACTTCTTGTCCACCATTACATGAAGATGCTCTTCCCCATACCTCCTACCCACAATAATGTTCTGCTCACATACATGTAGTCAAGTGACCATGGACAAGACCCTCTGAAACCCTAAGCAAGGCAAACCCCACCTCCCTGTCAGAGATTCTATCATGACAGCAGGAAAGGATCTAATTGACCCTGACCCGGACATTCAACCCTCCCTCATCTCCCCACAGGCCTCCATTGTCTACCAGCTGCCCAAGCCTGCAAGGCATCCTGGGAATCAGGTCTTTCCATCTCCTCATCCACTTCCTGTTCATCCAACCTCCACCCTCCAGCCCCAGCCCTCACCCCTCCCAGAGTGGGTCCTGTCTACCCCATCTGCTCTCATTTGCAGAGCGAGCCTTTTACACACATACAAACCTGATCTTCCAACACCATCTTTGGCTTCCATGTTGCTTTAACGTAATGGACCAGAGTGGAAAAGAGTGCTTACTCCAAATTGGGGGTCCCCGTGAACCTATCTGTGAGCATGCTTCGTGGTTCAAATTCTCCGTGGCTTTGGGTCTGGACGGGATGACTCTAGCTTGGGGTTGGTGCAAAGATTCAAGGTATTCTTTTATTTCTTTTCTGGGGAGAGTGGGGGGTAGACAGGGTTTCTCTGTGTAGCCCTGGCTGTCCTGGAACTCACTTTGTAGACCAGGCTGGCTTCAAACTCAGAAATCTGCCTGCCTCTTCCTCCCAAGTGCTGGGATTAAAGGCATGCACCACCAAACTTCTTGGGGAGGATGTCTCATGAACAATAAAGATTTGATGAATATTAACTGCTATCAGCCCCCGTCATCGACGTTAGTTTTAATTATTTGAATAAAGCCCCAAACCCCTAGTCTGACATGCAGGGGCCAGCAAGATCTCTTTCTTGTACCTTCCCGTGCATCCTGACCTCTTCCTGACACCCCTCCTCTCCGTTTCACCCACCCCAAACTCTTTGATCTCTCAACATGACCTAAGGCCAATGATTCATGCGTAAGGATGTTTGTCACGTTGATGTTTATTACAAAGGTTTTTAAATTTTAAGCTAAATACCCATCAATTAAAAACGACTGGGTAAAACTGTCGTATGAACACATATATTGCAATCACTTTAAAATATGGCTCTGACGAGTTTCTAACGATAGGAGCAAACGCTTGCCATGTGACCGTGTATGAAAGATGATTCCCAACTGGAGCTCAAAAATCAAAATATTTAGGTGTGCTCACCTCTAGGATATGACACGACAGGCAGCAGTTCCTTTACACTTTCCGATTTTCCTACGGTTAGCCTGTGTGCCTCCCTCTCATTCCAGGGGCAGGATATGGGTAGATAGAAAAGAAAACATAAAACACAAGAAATTTCCTTTTCCTTGTCTGCTTTAAATTGAACTATTTTTATACTAAAAGTTAGCTTGAGATGGCCAGAGAGATGGCTCCCGGGCCATGTGTGTTTGTGATACAAACATGAGACTACAAAAAAGTCCAGGATGGGTGTACATATCTGTCTCTGCAGCCTTGGGACAGACTGCAGGGAAGTCCAGCCCGACTGAACCAGCAAGCTGGAAGTTCAGTGAGAGACCCTGTCTCCAAAGAATAAAGCAGAGAACAAGAGAGTCCTTCAGCCGGGCGGTGGTGGCGCACGCCTGTAATCCCAGCACTTGAGAGGCAGAGGCAGGCGGATTTCTGAGTTCGAGGCCAGCCTGGTCTACAGAGTGAGTTCCAGGACAGTCAGGGCTACACAGAGAAACCCTGTCTCAAAAAACCAAATACAAGAGAGAGAGAGAGAGAGAGAGAGAGAGAGCTCCTTCGATCACTGCACACCCACACATGAGTGTGTCTACTCCTATACACATTCATATACCACACACACTCACACACACACCCCACAGACACACAATGTTCACACACAAAAGACAAACATGTGCGCACATGATCTCACAAACACACACTGTGTCTGTCTCTATGACAAATACACACATGTGTAAACACATGCACATGCACACACTCACTCTGTGTCTCTGTCTCTTTCTGTGTAACACACACAGGCACATGTAATCATGCACACACACAAACCCCTGACACAAGCACACACACACTTCTGTGTCTCACTTTCTGTATGACACACATACACACAGATTTAATTTTATCCAACATACCCTTCCCATCAACCCACCCGTATAATTCCCCCATCTTCCTCTACCCCTCTGTCCATAAACACAATATTTTCACTTCTGGTCTTAAACAATTGAACTGAAAATGTTAAGGCAGTTGATTCCCTTCCAAATCTTAAATTAATTTGTTAGGGTCCCGTCCCCGGGACAAGGGAAATCTTGAAATTAGGGGGGAAAATTACAAGCTGCTTCATTTTAGAATAAAATCTAAAACAGATTCAGTGGCAGGAAGCAAATATATTAATATTAACTTGAGAAAAAAGGAGGAAAATCACACAGACTCATGGGAAGTGAAGGGTATGGTCCCCAAACAGCACTTAGAAAATGGGGTCTTGTCACCCTAATGGGTGAGGAGGATAATAGTTCCTTCATGTGTTTCTGGATTGCTGTGGTAAGATCAGGTGTGTGTGTGTGTGTGTGTGTGTGTGTGTGCATGTGTATTGGTGTATAGCGGTGGATGCAAATGTGTATATGTGTGTTCAAGTGTATGCACTCATATGTATATGCTATATGTGTGCATGTGTGTATAGATGTATATGTGCATGCATGTTTATGCGTGTGTCTTTGAATATATGTGTGCCTGTGCCAGCACATGTGTGTGTTGTGAAAGAGACAATGAAGAGGGAAAACTTCTCTCCAACTTTCATCTTTTCAAAGCAGCTTTGATAGCTCTCGGCAGGTTCTCATTTCACCCCCCCCCCCGCCCGCTTCCTGGGTGGGGACACTAGGTTCCCAGACCAAGCGGCCCACAGAGGGGAAGGGGTGTGAACACCATTTGATGGCGTTTCCAGATATACACTGCAATGCCTCATTCTTTATTTAAAAAAAAAATGCTTTTACATGAAAGAGTTGAGCCGTGCCTCTCAGCCCACTCCCCACCCCACCCCACCCCCCAAAAGGAACTGACGTTCTTATGGAGAAGCACATTCAGAAGAACACAGGACGCTGGTTCCACTCAGAGCTCACCAGGAACCCCAGTGAATGAAAATGTTATTCACATTTTCCTGTGATTCCCCCCCCCCCGCCTTGGGGACAAGGCGTTTCAAGAGGAGAGAATGAAAGAGATGGATGCCTTGCTTGCCATTGTAGCTTTGATGTTAAGATAACTGTATTTACGATGACTGTTCCACAGTTCCTGCATTTGCCTCGGCTGCAGCCAACAGAGGGATGGCGCTTTCCCAGGGTCTGCTCTCTGCTCCGGTTACACATCTTGTTCTCCCTCCAGGGTCTGTATGCTCACGAGCGGTGGAGCTAATTCTTCACAGGGGTGGGGGCTGGGGGGCTGGCACTCTGTTTATCCGCCACTCAGTTACAATTTGCCCTATTAGTTCACAAAGAGGCAAAATGTTCCTCCTCTTCTGTAAGAGGAAATATCACACACACTACACACACACACACACACACACACACACACAGGTGTGTGTTACCAAGAGGCCAGGCTTCTTTGGAGTTCTTAACTACCTTCACAGGAACTGAGTGTGTCACATCATCTACCTTTAAGGTAGGTAAGCCTAGGTACTCTGATGATCTGATGGTACCATTTGGGAGAATGAAGATGCTGTAGCTCTCACTGGTTGGTTGGTTGGTTGGTTGGTTGGTTGGTTGGTTGGTTGGTTGGTTGAGGCAGGATCTCATGTAGTCCAGGCTGGCCTTGAACTTGTTTATGTAGCCCAGGTTAGCCTTGAACTTCTTATCCCCCTGCCTCCTGAGAGATGGAATTACAGGCACGTGCCACCATACCTACTTTAAAATATATGCACAAATAATCATTTTTGTGTCTAAGCACCAGTCAGCAAAGCTGGATTAAAATGGGATTGTGGGGGTTAGGGAACTGGAGAGATGGCTCAGTGGTTAAGAGCACTGGCTGCTCTTCCAGAGGTCCCAAGTTCAATTCCCAGCAACCACATATGGTGGTTCACAACCATCTGTCATGGGATCCGATGCCCTCTTTGGGTGCGTCTGAGGACAGCTCAGTGTACTCATATACAAAAAATAAATGAATAAATCTTTTAAAACATTTTTGAAAGACCTGGATTATTGGAAGTCTTTCTACAATTGTAGCTAACCAGGAATAAAAATACTAAGCCAGGAGTGAAAGCATAGGCCTTTGATCTCCACACTCAAGGGCAGAGGCAGGCAGACCCGTGTGAGTTCAAGGCCAACCTGGTCTATACAGTGAGACTCTAGCCTGAAGAAAGAACGCATACTCTTCCAGGCACCCTTAAACCACCTCTGTGTCAAGTCTTGTACTCACTGGCTATTCTAGGTTTCTCTCTGGGTGCTGTTGGCACCGTAGGCTGGGTGACTCTTGCAAGAGCCTATTTCCTGACCAGTGACATCTTTCTCCCATATCTCCAGATGTCCTCTGCAAAGAATAAATAAATCAGTTCCAGGTGAGAACCGCCACACTCGTCCAGTGAACAGTATCTCTGCATTTTGAGTTCATCTCAGACCAAACCAGAGTGTGGCCTTCGCCTGTGATCCCAGCATGCAGGAAGTAGAGACAAAGAAATCTTAAGGCCAGCCTGCCTTACATGGCAAATTCCACACCAGCCTACATTATCTATCCTGACCTCGCCTTAATAAAATAAAATAAAACAGAGCCAGTGTGGGGGCATATGCCTGTAGGTCTGGCTTTTGGAAGATGGAGGCAGAGGGACTGTCAGTAACAAATAAAAGGCCAGCCTGGGCTACATTAGTTAAAAGCAATGAAAAGTTTTGTGTGAGTCTGTATACAATGTCACATCCATAAACAACAGGTGTCCTTAGTCAAAAGCAAAAGAGGGGGCTGGAGAGATGGCTCAGTGGTTAGAGCACTGGTTGCTCTTCCAGAGGACCCAGGTTTGGTCAGGGAATCCTACCTCTCCTGACTTGTGTGGGCAACAGGTATGCATGTGTACACATACAGACATGCAAGCAAAATTTCCATACGCCGAAAGTAAAAATATATTTAGAATAATGAAATCAAAGCAGCTACGAAACTCTAGTTACTCACTGATACTAGTGGACAGCTCTCTCTGTGTCCTGTTTGTGTGTGTGTGTGTGTGTGTGTGTGTGTGTGAGTGTGAGTATGTGAGTGTGTGAGAGTGCATGCGAGAATGTGAAAGTGACCAGCACTTGGGAGGCAGAGGCAGGCGGATTTCTGAGTTCAAGGCCAGCCAGGTCTACAGAGTGAGTTCCAGGACAGCCAGGGCTACACAGAGAAACCCTGTCTTGAAAAAAAACAAAAAAAAAAACAAAAAAAAAGTGAGAGTGAGTGTATATGTGAATGAGTGTGAGAGTGTGTGTGAGTGTGAGTGTGTACACATATATGTGAGAGCAAGTGTGTGAGTGTATGTGTGAGTGTATGTGAGTGTGTGAGTTAGTGTGTGAGTTAGTGTGAGTGTGTGAATGTGAGTATGTAAGAGTATGGTGTGTGTGTGTGTGTGTGTGTGTGTGTGTGAGTATTCTTGTGTCTGTCTGGTGGGTAGCTCAAACTAGCCTCAAATTCTCTATGTATCTGAGGATAATCTTGATCTTTTGGTTCCCCAGTCTTCTATTTCCATGTCTCAGGAATGCAGTTCTGAGCCACCACCCCATTTGATGCTGTGCTGGGGTTGGAACCCAGGATCTCATGCAAGATAAGCAAATACGCTACCCACTAATCCAAACTACCTCTGCCCCCAAAACACACACATGCACAGGCACGCACACATGTGTGCACACTCACACAGCATGCATGCGCACACACACACACACACACACACACACACACCTTTCTCACATCTCTTGCCTGGTTTCAGTGGCTTAACTGGGCAGCCAGGTGGGGAAAGGTTCAGTCTCTCAGCTTAGCGTTCTCATCCACTAGAAACATCACCCCTGAGCCTTGATGTAGAGATAAGCTGGAAATCTCATATTTGCCCTTGATTTGCTTTCCAAGTTTCCCTTTCCATGAAATAGCTTAGCCCAAAGCAAGTCTCCATACATGACCTTCTGGGTCGTTCTTAGGAGACCACGGAAACAAAGAAAATGAAGCAAATGTCTTCGGAGTTCTCCCTCAGTGAGTCAGACGGTCTTAGGCAATCGCACAGACCCTCCGGTCTCAGTTCCCTAACACAGATGCACCTATGCGCAGAACTCCAGACGATCTGACTGCCTCCCGTATCTGGTCATGCACACATCGCAAGGGACTTCTGTACACGACCAGGGGAGAGTGTTCAGCTCGAGGGGAGAAGGTACGTCCATGTTCAAATGATTCCCAGGCAGAACACAGAAGAGCTACAGAGGGAGAGCGCTCTAGGGCCATTGCCCCTGCTAAAGAGAGCAGTGCCACAGGGCATGCTGGGAGGAGGAGGGGGAGGGGCGCCAAAGGCTCGCCAAGGGAATAGCGACCTCTGCAAAGAGACTGTGAAGGGAAGCGGGATCCAGAGCAGCAGAGGGAGGGGGTACGGGAGAAGGAGCAAAGCACCGGGTGCCTTAGTAGGCTTGTCCTCTGGCCCCGGGATCCTTGGCAAGCGATGCACTTCTGAGGTTCAAGATTGTTTATTCTTGGCAAAATGCAACCGCCTGTTTCTAAGAGAAAAGTCTTTAAAAGGCTTATAAAATCTACTCAAAAGGCTTTCTGGACATCAAATAGCTCATAAAAAGGAACATTTTGATGAGTTAAGTGTAAATGAATCAGAACCATACGGATTCCATTTCGCCTAATCTACCATTGGATTCAGAAACGAAGGAGGAAAAAAAGGGCTTCAAGCCAAAATTCTTCAGGGACTCTGCAGACCCCCAAAACCTTTGAAAGCTGTTGGCAACGGTGGGCCAGTCTTTGACATGATGGCATCACGCCGTCCTAGCCTCAGTCCCCGGGAAAAGCTCCTCACTAGAAGGCCGCTCTGTGTGCTAGAGGAGGGGAGGGGGCTGGTGGCCAACTGGGCTTATCATGCATGGTGACCTTTGCCCCGCCCCCCCCCCCCCGCACCAGAGTTAACACACTCTGAGGAAAAAAAAAAAACGGCTTTATGTCATCAGAAGCAGAGAGGGTGGCCAATGATAGCAAGAAGTCGGGGTGCTAAGCCCAGCATCCCCAGGAACAGCTTTGTGACCTTCTCTACACAAAAGGAATTTCCCTTGGCTCTCCATTGATGAAACGAGTGGGGGAGGGGTGTCTATGTCAAGATAGAGAGGAGGTTTAACGTAAAAAGCACACTAATTAAGGCGTGGTGCACGCATCCCTGCCACACCAGTAAAGACACTAGCCTGGGCTACATAGAGAGTCCCTGGCTCAAACAACGGAAAGAGAAAAAAAATTAAACATTTCCAGTGTCTCCTCCAAAATAAAGACATGGTCCAGAGTCCTCTTTGTCATGAGTAAAACCCATGGAGGAGGCACTAGGGAGACGAGATGTAATTGTGTGGGGTGGGACACGGGGCAGAATTGAAAATAAAGTGCTCTCGAATGTTCACCGTCAAGTTTCGTAAGAAAATCTCTTATTTATACAATTAACATGCAGTAACTAAATATAAAGTAGGTAGGGTTTAAGCGATGTCTCTATGGTAAGAGCGCATGCGCTGCAGAAGCTGGGTTTGGATCCCAGGACCCACATAAAAGCCACCCTTCCCTGTGATTCATGGATGGAAACAGGGGCTCTCAAGAGCCTTGCTGCTCAGCCAGTCGGGTTGAAAAGTGGCAAACCCCAGGTCAGTGAGAGACTGTCTCAAGGAAATTAGGTGGAGTGGTAGGGGAAACATCTGGACTCCAAAGGCATCCAGGCACACTCACCAGGCACACGCATACACCTATGCACACACACATACACAGAGCACACACAAGAGCCAGCCTAGCCAAAGGGTCTGAGCCGAAGGATGATGCGTGCCAGACCCTGCAGCCTTTGGAGTTATAACCCATGATTCGGGCTCTGAGTCTTTTGATTTCACAGTCTAAGGCATTATCACTATACCCTGCTACTTCCTGAAATAACCCAATCAAAACAGATAGATATGGGACTGACTTCCCCAGAAGGTGGCTCCCAGAAGTCCCCTTCCATGTCCTGGGTGGTAGCAGCCGGTGGTACTTCCTCTGGATGCCTGAGGACTCTGTGGCACTGTGACAGAGATGCATTGGGGTGAGGATGGGGGCTGTTGAGGGAGACCCTGGTCTGTAAAGTTTTTGTTTTTCTGGTACGGGGAGTCTGCAGAATTGTGGAGAAGATGAAAGCAGGGAGAAAAAACTCTGGAATCCTGCTAGTTTCCACCCATTGTCTCTGCGAGTGAGGCTGTATAATATGGCTATAAAAATATATGAGGCAAAATGCGAGGTAAAATAAATAAATAAATAAGTGCGTATTGTACATACATTGCCCAGGTGGGTGATGTTGTGTGTGTTTTCACACATGGTCATATCAAAGTGAGCAGTTATTACAGCATGTTGAAAACACATGTAGCATTTCCATATGAGAGACGGAGTTAAGACTGACTGAAAAGGCTCCAGGGCATGGAGTGTTCTGGTAGCCGGAAGATTCATTAGTGTCCTAGAATTCCTGTTTTGTTCATTGGTGTCTTTGGGGATTTTGAAATGGGCTTTCACTGGCATAGAAGAGGAAACATAGGTGAGGCTGGCCTTGAACTCATAGAGATCTACCTGCCTCTGTCTCCCACATGCTGGAATAAATAAAGGTAGGTGGCAGCATGCCTGGTGATTACTGTAGTTTTTGAGCAAGAGATGAAGGAGTCTTCCAGTATGCTGATCAGGAAATAAATTCTAAACTCCCTTGTTGGGGTTGGTGAGGCAGCAGTTAAGAGCAGGTACTGCTTTTACAAAGAACCTGTGTCTGGTCCTCACCACCCACATGGTGGCTCCCAGTCCCTGGGGATCTGAGGGCACTTCACACACATACTCGCACATGCACACACATACACATGCACATGCACATACACACACTTGTGTGCATTCACATGCACGCACACACCCATACATGTGCACACACAAGTACATACATGCACACATGCATACACACATGCACACACAAGTGTACACACATACACATGCACATACAAATGCACACACATACAAATGCACACACACTTGTGCACATGCACACACATACACATACACACACATATGCACACACTTGTGCATGTGCACACACACATGCACCCACCTACATGTGCACACACACATGTACCCACCTACACGTGCACACGCATGCATGCACACACACAAGTACATGCAGAAGCTATGAATCTTTACCCTCACTGTCTTTCGGGAAACTAATTCTGACAGACGGTTTGAGCTGGCCTGTCACAATGCTGTGTTTCGGGATCTGAGCCACTTGACAGGATGGATGAAGAAGAGAGCATCCACTGAGAATTGTAGGACCAGAATCACCATGCTTGTGACCCCAGCACCTGGAGGCTGAAGCAGGAACATCCCAAGTTCGAGTCCAGCCAGGGCTTCAAGGTGAGCCTCTAAATCACAGATCCAAAAGGAAAAAAACGAGGGAGAGAGAGATGGGGGAGGAAGGGTGGAGTGCAGGAGGCTACTGAGGGAAGAGAAGGGGAGGAAAGAATTTTACTGCCTTGTAACTTGGAGGCCTGCCTCGAGGCTGAGTACAACAGCCGGGGGTATACACTGTCTCCACCCCCACCTCAAGCCCAAACGAATTTGGATTGAGTGTCTCCAAATGTAATATAACTGACCTTGCTCTTGGGGTCTGTTTATGCCCCTCCCCCTTCCCCTATCCTACCCTGGTTCAAAACACTAAATATGGCTCCTGGAGTCTATAAGGAAAAAGACAGATGTGGGTGGGGTGGGTGGGGTGTGGTCTTGGCCTGCTGATTTGGAAGGGAAAGTGGAAGGGCCCTCCCTCCTACACAGCAGTGAAAACTTCTCCAGGAAAGTTAACGTGACCTGAGCGATCGTCACACAGCCCACGGGCCGCACGCCAACCCAACACCTACCTGGCCCACGGTTGCCAATCACTTTGTGCTCTACGGTCTGAGGCTATGTGGTCCTGAATTCCACTCGGGGTCACCAGCAGGGTCACAAAAGGAAAGAGAGGCTGAGAAAGAGCAGAAGGACTTTTAGCTAGAGGCCACCCTGTCCTGACAAGTCCCTGCCAAGGACAAAAAGCAGGTGTCTTTTTAAAGTATAAATTCTTTCCTTTTTAAAAAAAAAAAAAAGAAAAGAAAAGAAAAGAAAGAAAAAAAAAAACATTATTCCCCAAATGAATATTTGTCCATTCAACAAATATATACTGGTTTCTTGTTAGGTGCCAGGATTAGTTCCAGGCGCTAAGAACACAAGGTCCCTGGATACACACACTCATGTTTGGGCAAAGAGGAGAAGGAACAAGTAGTCAAGAGGGAAGACAACTTTAGAGTTGAAAGCGATCAGAAGATCCAATGTGAGGTGTGGGGAACAGTCATTTCTATTAAATTGGCATGAGGGATTCTCACAGGGAGACATTCAGCAAAGACTCACCCTAGGAAGAGAAACATGGGCAGAGCTAAACAGCGCGGACAGAGGCCCTGAGGTAGAAACAACCTGGCATGTGTGATCAACAGAGAAATAGTGTGGTTCAGGAGGAGCCAGCCAGGCCCACAGAGACTAGAAACAAGACAAAAGGAGAAACCAAAGCCCACAACCGGGGTGTACTGACTTCTTCACAAACTTGAAATTATACAAGAAACACGGACTTGCCACAGGTGACTCCGGCAGCGTAGAAAAAAAGTAAAAACTGAAGCGGCGAGAGTCATCTACAGCTCTGTCACCAAAGAGGGGCGAGCAGTGACATCTTGGTGCCTGACCTTTTTAAATGCTTTACTGCCTATTCGAGTATATGAATAAATAAACACGCATTTACAAGGGTGCGATCATATAATAGACCCACAAAACTGGCTTTTAAAACTTTTACTGTGTATTTATTACTTCTTACTTCATAAACATCTGCATCTGCACACTGAGATCCACGATGCCCACAGAGTAGGGGTGATTGGCAAATATTTGTGGAAAGAAAGGGGTAGGAGGAAAAGGGAGGAGGGAGAGGAAGAAGGAAGGAGGGAGAGGAAATTGTGGGAGGAGGAAGAGAAGGAAAGGAGGAGGGAGAGGAAAGTAGCAGGTGGAGAGAGAAGAGGTAGGAAGGAGGGAGAGGAAAATAGTGGGAGGAGGAAGAGAAGGAAGGGAGGAGGGTGAGAAAGAAGGGAGGATGGAGAGGAAAGTAATGGGAAGATGAGGGAAAAGGGAGAGGAAGCAAGGAGAGAGAGGAGGGAGGGGAGGAAGGGGAGACTCTAGGAAGAAGAAATCACAATAGCATCTATGTAGCCCTGGCTGTCCTGGAACTCGTTCTGTAGACCAGGCTAGCATCCAATTCAGATCTGCCCGCCTCTGCCTCTGCCTCTGCCTCTGCCTCTGCCTCTGCCTCTGCCTCTGCCTCTGCCTCTGCCTCCAGAGTGCTGAGATTAAAGGCATGTGCCACCATCGCCTGGCTCACAGTAGCACCTTAAACGCCTAGCATTGGCACGTGGCTTTCATTTCTGGGCTAGCTTTAGGTTCCCTGTCTTCTGGGTAGTTTCCAGGTCCTGCTGCCTCACTGATACTTGTGGGGGAATCAGCTTTGTCCTCTGAGTCTCTTTCATTACCCTGAGGATAAACCCTGCACTTTGGGACGTCTCGGGGAAGTGGCATGAGTGATTTTAAGGGAAAATCGATCAGTAATGTTTACAGAGCTGGGTTTCCCTCACCCACACAAGCAAAACCAGACACCCCCCCCCCAACACCAAAGCATCGGCAGGGGTGGGGGAGGGGAGAGGAGGGGAAGTGTATTTCCTGAGCAATGCTGGCTTCTAGAAGATTCTCTCCTTCCACTCCATCTTAAGAACATCCTTTCCAACCAAGAAGCCAGGGTGTGGCTCCTCCTACCCTTCCTGATTTTGTTGAGATGTTCTGGAAGCAAACCCTCTCAGACCCCAAGCAAGGAGCTCACTGGCCCACGGAGAGCCCTCACCGCCGCAGCAGGCCTTCCAGGTGAGACACTCCCTTTTCTCCCTGATATTAAGAAGTGCAAAAAGATTGCCAGAGCTGCCTGCCAGGCCCTCTCATAAGCCCCTGGTTTTAATATTGATTTGGCAGCTACAATAATGATTTCCTTTTTTAAAAACAAGAGCACAAGGTGGGGGCGGAGGAAGACAACTTCAGAACCACAGCAGTGAACCCGGCCGTGAACCCGGTTGTGAGCCCGGCTGTGAACTTGGCCACGACCCCAGGCTGAGCTGCGCCTGCGCATCACAGACCCTGCCATTCTTGTTACCAGACCCCTTCCCCCAGCCAAGGCTTTCGGGTCCTCATTCCCGGGAGCTGCTCCTTACAGCAAATAGCAGACTGGAGGAGAGAGGCGTGACCTTCGGAAGACACCCTGAACATCACTTATCTGAAATTCTCAGAATCAAAAGTTTTTAGGAGCTCGGAATTTTTTTTCCCCAATTTTTGTAATATTTGCACAGACACGGTGAGGTTGGTTATCTTGGGGATGGGACCCTAAACTAAACACAAAAATGTACCGTTGTCTCGTGTAACCTCCATGCTGCCTTGCATGATATTTTATTCTCTATTTCATGCGTTAAGTTGTATGACACAACAGGTATTGGCTTTTAAGAGCATTTGGAATTTCAGATTAAAAAATAACTTAAGTCAGGCGGTCGTGGCGCACGCCTTTAATCCTAGCGTTTGGGAGGCAGTGGCAGGCAGATTTCTGAGTTCGAGGCCAGCCTGGTCTATGGAGTGAGTTCCAGGACAGCCAGGGCTACAGAGAGAAACCCTGTCTCGAAAAACAAAAACAAAAACAAAACAAAACAAAACTTTAAAAAAGTCTGGTGGTGGTAGTACATGCCTTTAATCCCAGCTCTTGGGAGGCAGATCAGAGTGAGTTCTAGGACGGCCAGGGCTACACGAACCCTGTCTCAATAACATAACATAACATAACATAACATAACATAACATAACATAACATAACATAAAATAGTAAAAAATCCTAGCAAGTAGATATGATATCCTGGCCACACGGTAATGTTTGTTGCTGGCCTCTCGGAGTTTCCCAGGTAGGAGAAATCACATTACTCCCAGCCCACGAAAGATAAATCAGAAGCGAGGGGCAGTCTGGTGAGGCTGCGCATCACACTGTATCCAGTAGCCAGGAGGGCTCTGGAGACAAACCAGTGTCTCCCCTGCTGCTACAGGCGTCTGTTTCAGACTCCTGTCCACGCCAGGGATCCGAAAGGGAGAAGCCGGTGAAGGGGAAACCAGATGTGTTGCGAGCATACTGAAAAGCAAAACAGGAGTAGGAAGGAGGGAGGAGACACAGGGCTCTTCTGGTCCTTCGCCAACCACGAGCCTCCAGAGTCCAACGCCCTTCCGCCCTTCCTTACCCATTGGCTCCTCCTCTTTCGGTGTTCCTTCTGTTTCCTTGCGGGGCTGTGGATAGAACCCAGGGCCTTTCCTGGGTTGGGCAATCACTCCTCCCCTGAGCTACACCCCCAGTCGCCTTCTTTTCGAATCACACCTTTAGTTTATTTCTCCGTCCCAGCCACAGACCTAGAAGGCAAGCCGCAATGGTACAAACGGAGCACACCATACCCCCACTCCAGGAGTTGACTGGGTAGCGACCCGCACCCATCACACACCTGAAGCCGCTACCACGAGAGACTCTGGTTAAAACCTGAGGCTGGCAGGTGTCAGGATCTGGCACGGGAGGCAAGCGCAGCTCCCAGAAGCGCCCCTGTTTTCTGAGGTGTGTACGTAGGGGCTGGACTTAACCCTTATCTGCCAGGCTCCCGGGGGTGGGGGGTGGGGGTGGGCGGGGGGCACAGGGAGGTACAGAGGTAGGGAAGATACAGTCACAGGCATCCAGCCAGTATCACAGGAAATGCCCAAATACTCTGAGTAGATTAAAGCCTGCTCCTCCTCCTCTCTAGATTAGGAGAGAAAAAAAGCAAGAAAGAAAGCAAGAAAGCAAGAAAGCAAGAAAGCAAGAAAGCAAGAAAGCAAGAAAGAAAGAAAGAAAGAAAGAAAGAAAGAAAAAGAAAAGAAAAAAAAGGCCAGCAATAGGCTGCTGCTTCTGGCAGGTTCAAAAAGGGAGCCTTTCAGACCACGTGCCCATTAGTGCCCGCTATTCCCCTGAGGTTCCGCCGACCTTGTCGCCCATTCTTCGGCTTCTCTGCCCTTGCCTGTGCCTACCATTCATTATCATCACCTGAAAGGCCAGAACCGTCCCTCCCCGCTCAGACCCGGGAGGCCTTTGTTAGACACTGCACCTGCACCCACTGCTGCCTCTGAAAAGACCCAGCAGGCTGCCTTTGTGCCCAGGGCTTTCCCTCTCTACCCAGCCTCCATCTCCCACTCCCGGAAGCCAGTCAGCCAACCCACGGGGGAGCCGCAGACTTCCAAACTCAGGATGAATAGCAGGTGTGGTCCCCACCACGAAGAACCTACCAAAAAAAAAAAAAATGGTATGACTCATTCCTGCCTTCCTAGCACTCAAGGAGTGGAGACAGGGGGATCGTGAGATCGAGGCCAACCTGGGCTACATCAGGAGACTGTCTCAAATGGAGAAGAAATGAAGAAGAGGAGGAGCAGAACGGAGGAAGAGCCAAGCAAGGGGGGGGGATGGAGGGGATGGGGGGGTACGATGCAATGAAACAGCAAATGCCTGGAGAGTCTTTGGTAACACAGGCTTCCAGAGCTCCCATAGAGGGCGTGCCTCTGACCTAAGGTACAGGATAGCTACAAGGAACCGGATGTAGCCAGGTACTTTGATTATACGGATCAAAAATATAAGGCGTGGAGAAAATGTAAAAAACGAATACAACAAACAAGAATCAGACTGTCAAGGGCTCAGAAGGTGGGCAGGGTTCAGTAGGCAGAGTGCTCATCCGGTATGCACAAAGTCCCCGGTTCCATCCCCAGCACCACCGCACAAGCCAAGCATGGTGGCTCTAAGCCCATCCGTCAGGAGGATAAGGCAGGAGGATCCAGATCTGAGCTCTTCTCCCACACAGAGGCCAGCCTGGGACACATGACTGTCTCAAAATAACACCCTTCCTCAGACATTGTACAGACACACGTGCTGGCCAAACACCCTTACAAGTAAGATAGAAATAAATATTGTTTTAGATACCAATCAAAAGCCACTTAAGGAAGGGTTTGTTTTGACTCACGGTTGTAGTATACAAGCTCATGGGGTAGGAGTTAGCATGGCAACAAGAACCGGAAGTAGCTGCTCACCTTGTATCCATAGTCAAATAAAGATACGTGCACATCCTCTTTCGCCGACCATGGGATGGTACTAACCACATTCAGTGTGGGTCTCTCCCCTTTTAATTAATCCAATCTAGAAGATCTCTCACAGATAAGCCTCAAGGTCTGTTTCCTTGGTGACTCTAAATCTCATCAAGTTGATGAGATGGACCATTCTAGAACCCAGACGCTAAAATACATTTTTACTGCCCCCTGCCCGGGTGCACGGATCATGAAGAAACTGACATTTCTTGAGCCCTTACTACACGCAGGGCTCCTATGCCACATGTGACCCCACCCCACCCCCAACAGCTGGCCACTGGGGTCCAGAGACACAAGACAACTCACCTAAGGGTCATACAGTTCCCAAGTATGCAAACAGAGGGTGCACCATCTCAGCTACAGTCAGCTACAGCACCTCTGACTCCTACCTAAGACAAGATGGGACTTGAGCCCCACCCTTACCCCCCCCGCCCCGTTCCCAAGACAGGATGGCCGCTTTAGCAGTAGCGTCTCCATCTATTCTATGTGACATTGATTCGATCACATATTTGGAGAGAGTTCTAGAACTTTCCAGATGGAAAGGAAAGGCCTTCGACTTCACCCACAGCAGCTCCCATATATTTTAGACTTTGCTTCGGGGGCAGAGAATGGGGGAGAGAATATTTAAAAACCATTTGGTCAAAATACAGCATGGAGTATTGGAGGTCTGTCTGGTGGGTGGAGACAGGAAGTACAAAAGAGAGGTCAGCTGGTGGATGGGGACCGGAAGTACAAAAGAGAGATCTGTTCGGTGGGTGGAGACAGGAAGTAGAAAAGAGAGTAGGACAGGATTTTTTTTCCAGGTCAAACATCTACTGCAGCTTTGTTCTGTGTAGTGTGAAGAGAGGAGTAAGATTCAACAAGAAATGTAGCCAGGCTGGAGAGACCGGAAGGAAGGTCCTCCCAACAGAGCCATCGAAGCCGACCTGAGATCTCCGACTTTTTGCAACATCCTTGCAGCGTCAGTCCTCACCTAGCCAGCCTTCTTTCCCTCTGCACCCTCCCCCTGTGGGTAAACCTGTATCCCAGAGAGCAAGCCTATGCCTTCCCAAGGTCCTTCTCTCTTCCAGGACATTATCTATGCAGGTTTATAGTGGGAGCCCTTCAAAGCACACAAGTGGCCAGGCCCTTCCCCTGAGGACCATCCAAGCGTCAGGCTCAACCCCCAAAATAAGTGTCCTAATGGCTGCCCCTAGCCTCTGCCAAGAAACTCTACATAAACCTGCCTTCCGCTCAGTTCTCTGCTGCTTCTTACTCAGGCAGAGGCAGCCAGCTTCCTGGTTTTTCCCTCCCAACGAATCCCTTGTGTGAAGTTTGTTGTACAGTATAACTTTGTCGTATTCCTCAGCTCCCAACTGGCAGGATACTTTCCCCCTCAGAGTTCTAACACTAACGCATGCACCACCAGCCTGCGTCTTGGGAACAAAGAACCATCTGGATCTGGGTCTTTCTGGACTAAGAGGCTCCTGAGAATGTACCCAAATGAAGACACGTCAAAATCAAGCACACACCCACCAGGGTGTCATTTCATGTCCACGGAACCAGTGACTACATTGGATGCCACCATCAGAGTAAACATGAGTCGTTTCGAAGCCATGCTGTGAAGCCTGGCAGCACACGTGTGTGCAGATAACCTAAAGGGACGCGTTCCCAATGTAGAATGTATGTTTAGAGTCAGGTGACAGATGTTACCCCTCTCCAGACTGCTGGGATGTTTATGTTGGGTGTATGAGCCCGTGGGAATAAACAAAAACATGTAAAACGTGTAAATTCAAGGCTCTCTGGGGACACACGGCTAGGATGAGATAGCTTCACTATGAAAGGCTCCAAGACACGCCTTCCTGGAGGAGGAGACATGAGATGGATGGCTTTGTGACTTAGCAAGCTCCCAGGCATTTGGTAGGCAGAGAAGACAGGTAGCCACAGCCGTGTTTGAGAGTCAGCTCACTCTTGTGCCGGCCACAAGATCCTAAATTCAATTCCAACATCCTTTTTTTTTTGTTTTTAAGCCAGGCATGAAGGTGCCCACCTGCCATCTCAGTATTTGGGAGATATAGAGTGGAGGCTTTTAGGCTGCTAATCAACCAAAACCAGTGAGTTCCAGAAAAGTGGGACACTGTTCATAAGAAAAATGAATAAAACTCAACGTGCTCTCATTACAATAGAGCCCGGGGCTGGAGAGATGGCTCACTGATGGCTCTTCCGAAGGTCCTGAGTTCAAATCCCAGCAACCACATGGTGGCTCACAACCATCCATAATGAGATCGGATGCCCGCTTCTGGTGTGTCTGAAGATAGCTACAGTGTAGTTACATATAATAAATAAATTAAGTAATTAAAAAAGAGAGAGAGAGAGTCTGTCCTCCTACCTCCAAACTTCCACACAGAGGCACACACTCGCACACCGACGTACATACGTTCACACAGATGTACACACTCGTGTACACACAGAGAAATATAAATAAAGGAGTAGCTAATGTGAGAAGAGCTGCTGCTCCCCTGAAACCCACCAGCCCTGGGGAGGCTGACCCTGCCAGATTTCTTTCTCGTCCTAGAATGGGCCTTTAGCTAGAAGTTTCTGTCACAGTAATAATCCAGACAAAGCCTTCCATGGCCAGCCACCATGTGGCCCCATAACTCAGATCCCATCTTGCCAAGATGCAGCTTTCTCTCCCTCAGAGACAGGACCCCTATATCCCCCCACACACCCCACATCAACAGAGTCAGAACATACTTGAATGAGATTTCTGCCCCCCCCCCCCGCCGCTGCCCCCAAGAGCCTTGCCTCCACAGAGCCGATGAATTCTGCTTTACCCTTGCTCCTAACAGGGCTTCTAATTAATGCCACATGCTCCCCTCAGCTGTCACCCTGAATAAATGTTTACAAAGCTATTAACGTACTGTATTTGTAAACCGGGACCACTCCGCTTTGGGGAGTCATGTGGTATAGATTTTCTCCTCAAAGATGGAAACAGCTTAGCAATAATAAATACGTTGTTTTGCAGAGATGGGAGCAAGGCGTTGCCTTTCCAAAAAAAAAAAAAAAAATTATTGCGAGCTTCCTGAGACAGCGTGGCTATGTGAATGTGAGGAATCGGAACTCTGCCTGAGTGCAGAAGAACTTCCAGGAACCTGATCTGGTCCAGGCAGGAGCTTAGAGAAGGAGGACCCCCCAAAATAGAGAGACCTCCCCAAACTAGCTTGAGGTCTGAAGGCCATAATGCTGATTTCCATCCTTTCCTTCATCAGCTCTGTGGCGTTGTATGCAAGCAGGGTTTTGTCTGAAACACTTGGTTTTCCTACGGGGTAAATGGGAAGCTGGGATCTTCGGGAACATTCTATTGGGGCATGTGGCTCTGGGTTGGAACCTAAGAACTCACGTGAGAAAGCCAGGCATGACTCCGTGCACCTGCCGTCCCAGTGCTGGGGAAGCCGAGGTAGGAGTGTCCCTAGAGCTCAGTGGCCGGCCAGCCTACCTAAAAGTCGAGGAGCTCCAGGTTCAAGGGGAGACCCCTTCTCCAACCACAAAGCAGGGAGTGGTTAACGGAGATGCCTAACATCAGCTTCTGGTCTCTACTTATTCCCACACACTCACATACGTGGGTGTGTACTGAACACGCAGGCACGTTCGCACGCATGCGCAAACATCCCATTTGAGCTAGGATTCTAGTCTGATTCTTTCTCTGTTCCTAGTCCTAACACCTCAAACGGCCTCGTGTCAATTCTTGAGAGGCTTTCAGGACCCTAAAGTACTAGTATGAGAACATGAACTCCCAGACTCTGTGTCACAGGCCCCGCCCCTCTGTGGTCTTTCCTCACTGGCTCCGCCCATCAGCTATCATCTCCACTTCACGCTCCAGTCAGGCAAACGTGTTGTCATTTCCCTCACAGGAACCCTGGGGAACCCTGTGTCCTCTCACCTCTCTACTGGATCCCCCAACAGCAGCACCCCTTTCTCCCGGTCCCTTCCTCTGGTCCATTGCTTCTTCCTCTTTCCGCTGAGGCTCTCCCTAGCAAGCCTGTCTTGATTCTCAATCCCGGGCAGGTGGTCCTCACAGACACACTCCCAGTAGCCCGAACACCACCTCTCTTAGGGACTTTTTCTCGGCAGGTAAAGGTTCTTGAGGGACCTGAATTTGATCCTTAGGATCCACACAGTGGAAAGAGAGAATCAGCTCCTAAAAGTTGTCCTCTGATCGACACACACGCGCTTGCATGTGTACACACACACACACACACACACACTCACACACAATAAATTCATCGATAAAAATACAATTAAATCGATATGCATTCAATACCCCTAAGCTACTTGACCCGAAAGCCACCTTAACCATCTTCAGACATTTTCTATTAGCCTGCAGCTAATCACCTAACACCAAGCCTATTTGAGAATCGCAAGTTGAATGTCTCCTGCAGTTCATCGAATGCCTGTATGCAGAGCAGCTACCATCACGGCGTGGTGTGGAATCTCCGCGTTCATTGGCAGTCCCGGGGATTGAACCCATGGCCTTACACATCCTAGGCAGGCACTCTGCCGCCATGCTACATCCTGCGTCCCTCAGGTTTCAAGGCCATGTCGTGCTATGGAGCCCAGGCTGACCTTGAACTCATGAACATCTTGCCTCCGCTTCTCAATAAACGCTGTGGAAGTAAGAGTGAGCATCATCCCACCCACCGTGTCGAGGTTCTTTTACCACCACGATCGCGTTGCTTACTGGGAGCTGTGCGGCTCACTACCTTCACAGGGTTTCCTAAGGATATAGTCCGAGGCGTGGTTAGTTCAAAATCTGAAATCTGAAGCAAGGTTCTTGCTGAATGTAAGTGGCTTTTGTAACGTGGTCGAGCTGAGACATTATCACATCAAGTCACTGTTGTGTGAGTTGGTTTTTTTTTTTTTTTTTCTATTTTTTAAGACAGGGTCTCACTGAAACTGTGAGACCCTACCTGTTCTGGAACTCACTCTGTAGACCAGGCTGGCCTTGAACTCAGAAATCCACCTGCTTCTGCCTCCCAAGTGCTGGGATTAAAGGTGTGCGCCACCACCGCCCGGCTGTGTGAGCTCTTAAAGTGGGGTACCAGTGACACTTGCAGTCAGTGTCTCTGAATGAATGCTAGGTGGAGAATGGCTAGAACTGACAGACCTAAAGGACCTTCCTAGGTACTTTTCTCCACTGAAAACCCTGTGTTTATTTCTGTACCGGTATGGTCTTTGGGGAGGTTTAAGTAACTTGCCCGGTAATATGGTGTCTGAGTCCAAGGTATTTATCTCTGGAAGCTCCTGGCCACAGTGATGTCCTACCTCCTCCTGGGGACACCAGCAGCGGCATCACCTCCCACGAGCACTACCTCCATACACACAGTGAGCCTGGGACTTGACCTCTCACACAAGTGGGTGTATCCGCTGTAGATCTCTGTGCTGAGTCTTGTTTGTCACGTTGGTTCCCTAGAAGATGCAATCATAACTATGGGTGTGGGTGGCAAAGAGTTTTCAACTAAAAATTTCAGGAGTTTGAGGCTAAGGATGGGCACAGCATGGAGGGACACACAGTAAGCCTTCCCCAGACACAGAAAGGACAAGAGGGAACGCCCCCCCCCCTAGAGACGGTGGTAGTCATGGAATCAATTTTCCAAGTCCCTATCTCTCCTCTGTCATCCATTCTTTTTTTGAGACTATTTGATGCTCCCAAGGCAGCTGCCACCAGAACCGTGTCAGTCCTAAACAACAGCCCCTACCTACTGGAGAAGGGGAATTTCAGGGGAGCAATTTGATTGACCAGGCTTGAGTCACATGCTCATGCTTGGCCCAATCACTTTTGCCAAAGGCAGGATGCTATAATTAGCTACACACACACACACACACACACACACACACACACACACACACGGTGGGATGCTTCCTAAGCAGAAGCCAGAAATACTGTTCTCATCTGTATACCCACTTGAACTTGATGGTTCTTGGTGGGCCATGAATACTTCTTTTCCTTCATCGTAGGTCACAGGAGATGGAGGTTGGGATAGAGAAATGAGAAAATGGAAATGGAGGAAGAGAACGGAGATACGGAAAGAGAGACTGAGTTGGTCCAAAAGAAAAGGAAAGGAAAAAAGGAGAGAGACAGAGACAGAGATAGAGAGAGAGAGAGAGACAGAGACAGAGAGAGAGAGCGTAAGCCTCCCAAGCTTCCTCGATCTTGGGTTTTGTGTTCCAGCACACGGGGTGACAGTGTTAGAACCATGGCTATTCCACTGGGTGGAACAGCTCTCTCCTTGTTAAGCAGAGACAGGCCAGCTCTGAACACTGCAACACCCCACGAGGGCCAGGGCCTCCTCAGAAAGCAGAGTTAGCAGAGACCTTGGGAACAATGGCCTCTGCTGCCTGAAATGAAAACAGTGAAAGCCGTTTTCAATTCACCAAGGCAATTCCACAGGGAAATTATGTTTTGTTGTAATGGGCATTTGCTTTTACAAGAAAAAAAAATCTTGCTTTTTCTTTCTTCTTTCTTTTCTTTCCTTTTATTTTTCCCTTGCTCTCTAAGACTTGAGCCCAAACAAATAAATAAATGGAAATTCTATTTTTACAAAGATTCAAGGTATGTGGCCCCATGAGAGGGAAGTGGACCATTTTTAGGAACAGCACAAAGTAGGGTCTGTCACAGATGCTACTGTCATGGCGTCCCAACCACCACCTAAATCTGTCGAAGGAGTTATTTAATGTTGTTCTAGGAGAACAAGGGCTTCTGACTCAGCCTGAACTTGTGCTCTGGTGCTGTTTTTCTCTCCAACTATATATGCTGGTTCTTCTTGTTCTACCCCAATATAACATGAGGAGTGTATGTGTGTGTGTGTGTGTGTGCGTGTGTGTTGACTTCGTGTGTGTATTGGTTCTGTTAGCTCATGTGGAAGCATCTTCCTCTGCATCCTCCCACTTTATATACTTCTGAAAGTTCTCTCTCTCTCTCTCTCTCTCTCTCTCTCTCTCTCCCTCCCTCCCTCCCTCTCCCTCTCCCCCTGCCCCCTCTCCCCTCTCTCTCCCTCTCCCTGTCTCTCCTCTCTCTCCCTCTCCCCCTCCCCCTCCCCTCCCCTCTCTCTCCCCTCCCCTTTTCCCCTCTCTCCCTTCCCTTCCCTCTCCCCTCCCCCTCCCTCTCCCCCTCCATCTCTCCCTCTCCCTTCCTCCCTCCCTCTCCCACAGCCCCTCTCCTCTCTGTGAACCTGTTAATCAGGTTAGGCCCCTAGAATCCTCCTGTCCCCACCTCCCCAACACTGAGGTTCAGGCTTACACCACACCTGTGACTTTTACACAGATGCTGGTGATGTGAACTCAGGCCCCTGTATAACAAGCTATTTACCCTCTGAGCATCGGATCCGTAGCTGAGCCGCATCTGGATCTCTTTCGGGCCCGATAAAGACTTCAAGTCTCACATGGAAACAGTGTCTGTCCCCTCCTGCAAGGTGGGTGGCCTCAGAGCCCCCCCCCCATCCAGGGACCTAGGACGTGCCAGTAAATGGATCCTACTTAAAGCAGAATTTCCCAAAGCCTGTACCAGGCCTGGCATCCCGGATGTGGGAGCCGCTCAGTTGCAGGGCCCTGAAATCAGAGGGGACTTGTCGGCTTGAATGACTTCCAGTCGGTGCCTTGAGTCCATTATTCACGGTGCAATGGGTTGAATGTGTAGATTGGGCAGTCAGACACCAGCTGGTGCTGCCGTTTGGGGGAAGTTAGGGCAACCTCAGGAGGTGGTGGGCCCTGGCTTGGAGGGAAAAGGGTCACTGGGAGACAGGCCTTCTTCCAATGAAGCCTCCGTATCTACCCTGTATTCTGCCTAGATGTTGATCAATGAGGCTCAAACACCCACCACCCCTCATGGAGCCACAGACACCATGAGAGATAGACTGCGTCCTCTCAAACTAAAGGACAAAGTCGATCCCTCCTCTATGTGGCTTCTGTCCCAACATCCAGAAAAGTGAGCAGCAGGGCAAGAGGCCCCCACGTTTTTGAACACGGACCTGCCTTATGTCAGTGACATCCAAGCCTTGCCTGGTACATAAAGCCAACACCATGCACATGGTAGACAGAGGCGCCAACACAAGCCAGTCCCTTAGAGCTGCAGCTAGGGCCTGCGTGGTGTGCGTGTCAGAGCCTTCATGAATCTCAGTCGGCAGACGCAAGCCCCACTTCTGTGATGACGTGGAGGAGGGAGATAAATCTATCAGTGGAAGTCAGTGGGTCCAGCTCTAGAAAAAGAGGGGGTGGATTAACTACAGATGTTACTCAAACCCTTAACAACAACTTACAAAAAAAAAAGAGCAAAGGAAGCAAATTAATAAATTCCACTTGAGAGTCACTGATTGAAGGACCTCAAATGTTTCTTGTCTAAATCGCTGGCCCCAAAAGATCACATCACACCAACTCACAGAAGTTCCTAGAGTCTGCAGGAGATGTATTCATTCACATGCCTTTGGTGAGTCTCTTTATGCTCCCCAGCCTGAGTTTACCCATCTATCCAATGGCTCAGCTCCAATGACCTAGGAAGTCTGGCTTCTCCTGACATTCACCAAATGTCTTACAAGCTCTGCTCCCCCACACTACCTGCCTCTGGGCTGCTGGGATAGGTCATCAGAAATGTTTATCTCAGTCTAGCCGCTGTGGTGACGAGCATTTTCACATAGCAAAGAGTGGAGTTATCACATGACCAACCTTTACCACTCATGGGGACTGTCTGTTTCCTATGTCGAGTTTGCCTGTGGTTCCATCTGTAGGAGATTGTTTGTGATCTACATGATTGAACTCGACGCGTCCACTGTGGGTGGCACCATTCCCCTGGCCTGGGGCCCTGGACTGTATGCTAGCAGAGAAAGCAAGATGAGTCCTGGAATACATTCACTAACCCATTGCTCTCTGCTCTGTTGTTGGTTGGTTCTGTTTGGGGGGTGGGGGGTGGGATGGGGTTGGACATACTGAGACAGCATCTCGTGAAGACTATATTGGCCTTAAACCCACTTTGGAGCCAAAGATGACCTTGAACTCCTAAATTCAGGGATTACAGGTATAATGCACTGCACTTGAGCTCTCTGGTGCTAGGAATCAAATCTAGAACTTCATATGTGCTAGGCATGTCCTGGTCTGTGAGAAAGGTTCTGACGTAAAGTTCCACCCCACGTCTCCTTCCTTCTCCCCTCCCCTCCCTCCCCTCCCCTCCCCTCCCCTCCCCTCCCCTCCTCTCCCCTCCTCATGCACACTCAGGATGATTTTTCCCAGAGGTGCTGGGTAAATATCTCACCAGACCAGAGACTTTCTTTTGTACTGTTTCTTTCCCCTCCCCACTTTCCAAGAACACTGAGCACCCCTAGATTATGGGGCCAAGAGCAACGAAAGCTTTCTGACGTCCTGTGAAGCATTTCTCTCTCCTTGTCACGTTACTGAGGGTCCCCAGTCTCTGGGAAAATATAAATGACACTTAGTATACATGATCATACCTATTCGACCTCAAAGTGAGGCCATGTGGAGACTCTGAGCCACTGCCTATGTGATTTTGTGTGCTTTGTGTGTGCGTGCATGCATGTCTGTGTGGTTGTGTGTGTATGCATGCAAGTATGTATGCATGCCTCTGGGTGTGTGTACTTGTATGGGCTTATGTGTGTATATGTATGTGTGTGTGTGTGCATGCATGCCTGTATGTGTTTGTGTGCTTGTGTGTGCTGGTGTGTGTATACATCTGTGCTTGCATGTATGTGTGTGCTTGTGTGTGTATGCATGCAAGTTGTGCATGTGTGCCTCTGGGTGTGCATACTTGTGTGTATATGTATGTGTGTGTGCATGCATACCTGTGTGTGTTTGTGTGCTTGTGTGTGCTAGTATGTGTGTGTGTATGTATGTGTATGTGCATGCATGTCTGTATATGTTTATGTGTTGTGTGTGTTGGTGTGTGTGTGTATATGTGTGTGTATGTATGTGTGTATGTGCATGCCTGTGTATGTTTGTGTGCTTGTGTGTGCTGGTGTGTGTGTGTGTGTGTTTATGTATGTGTGTGTGTACATGCATGCCTGTGTATGTTTGTGTGCTGGTGTGTGCTGCTGTGTGTGTGTGTATGTGTGTATATATGTGTGAGTGTGCATGCATGCTGTGTATGTTTGTGTGCTTGTGTGTGCTGGTGTGTATGTACATGTGTGTATATATGTATGTGTGTCCCTGGATGCCTGTATATGTTTATGTTTGTGTACTTGTATGTGTGTATATGTGCATGTGTGGGTGCGTGCATACATGCCTTTGTATGTATGTGTGCTGGTGTGTATGTGTGTGTATATGTGTATGTACACGTGTGTGTGTGTGCATGTGTGTGTGTGTGTGTGTGTGTGTGTGTGTTAGTGTGGATTAAACCTCTTTTACGCATGCTGGGCAAGCACTCTACCACTGAGCTACATCCCTGGCTGAATTAGTCAGGTCTCTTTAAAGCAAAAGAATTAAGAAAACAAATTTATATTGCAGAAGTGACTTATTAGATCAACTTACACGGTAGAAGCCAGGGAGCAGATGATGGCTGTTTGCACCTTAGAGAGACTGAACCAGAAGCAGCTTGGGCCCCGAGGCTGGGTGTCTCTAGAGTCCCAATCTGATGTTGAAAACCTGGAGATCCTCCAGGACCACTCCTTTCTGGTTCACACTGGAAGAGCAGAGAAGTAGTTTGGAATGTTAGCAAGGGCGGCGGCAGCAGGCTAGGCACACACACGAGCAAGAAGCTACTGTGGGCCACAGCCTCCATTTCCTCCGCTATATCTGGCTACCAAGGGGCTTGGAGCTTCCCCTCAGTTAATCCTTCCTGGAAACATTCTTGCAAACTGGCCCAGGAACCCGAGTCTTAGTTAATCCCAGATCTGATCAAACTGACATCCAAAGTTAACCATGACATCAGCTTGTGGTGTCTGTGTTTAAAAGCATTTTATCACATGTGTTTATGTATTTACATTGTGTGTTGGTGTGGGTACCATGACCCACACGTGAAGGTCAGGGGCCAATTAATGGGATTCACATCTCTTCTTTCACTACCTGTGCCCTGAGCCATCTTGCCTTCCCTGTTCTAGACTTAGAGGCCACAGCAGCCATTCAGCAGCTAGCTTGAAGGCCTGCCAACACGTCTCTATCTGATTCTAAACATCTTCTCTGAGGACTTAGCACGCAGCCCTGTAGCATCACACAACCTCCTTTTGAGTCCAGAGGAAATGAAGACATAGAGAGGACAGCTGTCCAAAGTCACACAGGGTAGGCATGACAGAGCCAAGACTCAGAGCCACAGAGTCCACCTCCATGGCTGCCCCTCCTCCTGTGAACCTGGGGCTCTGCAGCCCCCCACTGCGCCCCTCCCACCCCCACCCCATTCCCCCATCCCCCACCCCCTCATCTCCCCTGTCCCTCCCACCCCCGCCTCTTTCCTCTCTCTCCTGTGACCATCCCTGCCCTGTGACACACACAGCACAGGAATTATTCACAGCCCTTTTTGATTCTTTGACCAACAGCCTCCTAACACTATTACCTCTGATGGCTTTTCATTCCTGATGCCAAACCTGATTTGGCATTCACAAGGCTGAGGGTTTCTGTCCCAGCTCTGTGGACAGGCTCCGGGGGCCCTAAGTGACTGTAGTTTACAGACAATCCAATTGTTATTGACATTTGTGTCGGATTGTTCATCAGCCCAGGCCTGTCTTGTAGGGCAGATCATTCTATTAGCTGGCCCCTTTCAGTCTCCTCGCTAATGACAAAACACACGCTCACGCCACCACGGCAGGCCAATCAATTGCAATATCACTCTACGGCTGTCAGAGTCACTTCTGTGGGCTTTGCTTTAGGGGCAGCTGGAGGAGGGGGAGAAGAGGGATGGAATTCTTGTGCACTGAGTCTGAAATGCAGGCAGCTACTGGGAACAAGAGGTCTTGCTGCAAGATAGATGATAGGTAGGGAAGTAGGTAGGTAGGTAGGTAGGTAGGTAGGCAGATAGAAAGACAGATAATAGACAGGCAGACAGATAATAGATGATACATAGAGAGATAGATGATAGATAGATAGATAGATAGATAGATAGATAGATAGACAAACAGATGATAGATAGATAGATAATAGATAGATTATATATGGATAATAGATACATAGATGGATAGATAGATAATAAATAAATAGTTAAATAAACAGGCAATAGATGAATAGATAATGATAGATAAATAGACAAACAGATGATAGATGATAAATAGGTATGTAGATAGATAATAGATAAATAGATAAGATAGGTGATAGATGATTGATTGGTTGATAGATAATAAATAGGTAGACAGATATGTAAATAGATAGCCTGACAGATAATAAATAGACAATATATAGATATAAAGATTGGGGAAAGAATTACTAACAGGCCTGTCACTTTGCTTTATCTTCTATGTTGTATCTTGGGGGGGGGTGATCCAATTTTATCTCCACCCTCACCTGTGCCTGGTGAAGCTGCCTGGATCACAGAGCCCAACAGGTTGTCACCCCATCTCTTCCCCCATGAAAGGCAGCCCTTGTCCGAGTCCTGGCTCTTTTCCCTCCCCATCCTTTACTGCTCCACTGCTGCTTCCCATAGTCCTTCTCTGGCTCTTAAGAAAGCAGGAGCTCTCAGTCTCCCTAAACAGTTGCTGCATATGGATCAAGCAGACCCAGCCCTCCTCATCTGTTTAATCAAACACATCACCAGCAAGGCAAAGGGCATCGAGCAGGGGGCACAGACCCATCCCGACCTTCCTGGACTCTCTACAGTCACTCGGTCACAAGTTCACGTGGCCATTTAGTAATGGCTGACTCAGTCGCTAGGTAGACTAGACAACAACCCTGGGCTTTCTTCTCGGCAACAGGAATGTGTGAACTCACGAAGCCACAGAGTCATAAAAATGATCTCGCAGAAACACAATGAGTTCTTCAGACTGCCAGAAAGGCCAGGAAGTAAACAGACCAATCATAGCTAGAGAGAGCAAAGATGTGTAGAGAGATGGGATCTCTCACATCCTGTCCAGATGGAGGGCAAGGTAAACCATGTCTCCCTCCAAGACGATCTGTGTGTGTGCTCCAGTCCTGACTCCGGGACATCCAGAGCATGCCCTCACTTGGAGACATAAAGAGATGACACTGTTGAAATGAGATCATCTGCCTGAGAGGTTCCACTGTGGCCGTTTCCTCAAAAGAAGACATTAGGATACTGAAGAGAAACATTTGCCAACATTTTCATAATGTTAACTAAACATGGATAGTTTAACCCAGAAATTCCATTCCTGGGTATACAGCCAGCAGAAATGAAGGCATGTGTCCTCACAAGAGTCTGAGTATTTATATCACCAGTATTTATAACACCCTGACCTATTGAAACAACCCGAACGCCTCTTACCTGCTGACTGCAGAAACTCATTGTGCTGTGTTTAGACAATGGAATATTACACAGCAATAAAAAAAAATCAAAACGAGGGCCTCGCAGAAATGCGTATGAATCACGAAGCATTTGTCATGCAAAGTGAAAGAAGCCAGGCGCTGACGATCGTGCAGTAGAATTTCCATTCTTGTGACATCCTGAAAACATTAACTCTGAAAGAACAGAGAGCAGATCAGTGGTTTCCGGGTGTACCGAATGAGGGGGGGAGGGGTGGGCTCCTGAGGAAGGCAGAGGCGGCTTTGTGAGTGGCTGCAATGCCCTCCTGGTTGGAGGGATGAACGTGTGCAAAGGCCATCAGACCACATCCTTAAAAGGGTAAATGCTTTTCATCGTCTTCGAATTACATCATTTAAGAGACATACTTTTTTAAAAAGCAATCTTTGTGAGTTATCTTTCCTTTCACCCAAGGAATGGGACATTTTTATAATCCCTAGAACTCATCCATAGAAAGATGTGGTCTTTAGCCTCCAGATGCCCCTGGCTGCATGGATGACAGATTTGTCCAACCCAGGGTAGGGTACACAGCTGTAATCTCGGTGCTCGGGGGAAATGGGGGCAGGAGAGATTCAAACAACCTCGGCAAAAGGTGGGGGGAGGGGTGCGGCTCAGTTGGTAAAGGGCTTGCCTAGCATACACAAAGCCCTGGATTACATCTTCAGCACCACGTAAATTAGGCAGGGTGGCCAGACCCTGTAATTCCAGCACTCGGGAGGCAAAGACAGGGTGATCAGGCAGACATTCAAGGTCATCCTTAGCCTACGAAGTAAAATTGAGGCGGTAAAATAAAAAAGAATAGGCAAAGTGTGATAGAAAATGCCTCTAAGGCCAGCATGTAGAAGTCAGAGGCAATTGGATCTCTATGAGTTTGAGGCCGGACTAGTCCACATAGGGACTTCCAAGCCATCCAGGGATACCTAGTGAGACCTTATCTCAGACAGACAGACAGACAATAGAGCAAGCTACCTTTCTGGAATGCAAATGACATTTCTCTATCTAGCTTCTGATATTCATTTCCAGTTACAGAATCCAATATTTGGGGACTGGAGAGATGGCTCAGCGGTTAAGAGCGCTGACTGCTCTTCCAGAGGTCCTGAGTTCAATTCCCAGCAACCAACACGGTGGCTCACAACCATCCCTAATGGGATCCGATACCCTCTTCTGGTGTGTGTCTGAAGACAGCTACAGTGTATTTGTATAGAAATAAATAAATAATTTAAAAAGAAGAAGAAGAAGAAGAAGAAGAAGAAGAAGAAGAAGAAGAATCCAATATTTGTTATATGCATATTCTAATTGACCACAGCAAGCCACGGAGGAATCCATGGAGAAATGACACCTATGAGACAGGAGCCCAAAGACTCCAAAAGAAAAAAAAAGAAAAGAAAAGAAAAGAAAAGAAAAAAAAGAAAAGAAAAAGACCTAGAGGCCTAGAACCAGCTCAGGATATAGCTATTGCCCTTGGTTGTTAACTGTATAATAAGATTCTATTGCTGAAGATGCCATGTGCTTTGGTTTCATGAGAGAAGCCCGGAAGCTTCCTCCCTGGTGCCTGGCTTTGATACTGCTGGAAGGTGCTAAGCCGCAGCCCGCTGGAGACCAAACCCATCGCTAAGGGGTCCCGCTCAGTGCTGGATGCTTCAGAACGCAATGTGGACCTGCCGGGCAGGATGGTGTCCTTGTGGCTTGAGTGTGAAATGAGTGACCGAGCAGAGTCTCCGGTGGCGTTTGTGCCCTGATCCTCAGGTGGGAATTACCGACTGGCACTGTAACCTGACCAAAAGGTCACAGGCTCTCGGGGCAAACTTGCTAATGTTACTTAGCTTAAAAGTCAAGTGTCAAAAAGACAGTGTCAAAACTGCCTAATTGCCTTCTAAGTATCCACGTCCATCCCCACAGACTAGAGCCGCACGCAACCTTAATTAGAGAAGCTGCTTCTTCAGAGAGAATATCAGTCAATGCAGAGACTGTCAAAATGACTTCATGACTGGTCAAAACGTTGAAAGTAAGGAGGTGCCCAGCCATGAATGGAACAGCTGTATTGATCCCCCTCTCGAGGGCTCAAGGGATACAGCAGAAATCAAGAGGAGAAAGGATGTAAGCAAACACATTCCTCTCCAGTTCTGAGGAGCTTTGCTTTAGTTATTACTAGAATGTATGTGGTGTGGATGCGCTTACGTGGAGGTCAGAGGACAGCTTGTAGAAATGGGCTGGGTCCTTCCCACTGTGGGTTCTGGGAATTGAACTCGGATCATCAGGTTTGTATAGCAAACGCTTTACCCAATGGTGCCTGCCCCCCCCCACCCCCAGAAACTTTTTAAAGGCTGCATTTCGCTCGTGGAGGCTGCTACCCAAATAACATGTGAAACCCTGAAGACAGTAAAAGCAACCGCCCTTGGCTGACGCTCTCAGACTGACCCTGGGAGGAAAGCTTCTCCCACTGAGTACAGCTTTGCTCCAGTGGCAGCAACCAGAAAAGGATGAGAGGGAGATACGGCGAGGTCGCCGAGGAAGGATCAGAAAAGTCTCCGTGGACGATCAGATGCATTGATGTTAGATCCAGCTCACCCTGAACTCACAGGCTAAATAGAAATCCAATCAACTCCAATTAGGATGAAAAATACAGAGTTCCCTCAGACTGAGCCTGCATCAGGAACTTTGACTTTGCAAATACTCCCGAAGCTTGCAACACGAGGCAGCCAAGGCTGCCCTAGACGCATGCGCAGACGGGGCTGAGCAAACCCCGACTGTCCTCAGAACGCTCCTGGATGCACTTTTGCTTTTGAATGTGTCAGCCTTGCTTTGGTGAGCTCCTTGCAGGAAAGCCGACAGCAGGCGAGCCCTCAGGGTTTCTCTTCCCAAAGACAGGCTACAGTCTCACTTGGAGTTTTTCCAGATCAGCCAAGTCAGCCGTCTAGGAGTGATGATCACGCTGACTTCTGTCTTGGATGGTTTTAAGCAAAAGTAAGAAATCAAACGAGGGGCAGACACCTCCTTGCTTTAAAAGCCACTCACTGTTAGGGATCCAAGTGTCTTTGACAGATCCTGTGAGTCACGTATGAAAATAAACTATTAAATAACATAGGAATATATGGGAGAAATGAGACAGGCAGGTCAGAACTCCAAAGGTGAGCCAAGCCGAGAGAACACACACACCTTTAATCCCAGCAAGCACCTGGGAGGCAGAAGTAGGTGGCTCTCCATGAGTTTGTGGTCAGCCTAGTCTAAGTAGCAAGTTCCAGGCTAGCCAGGGCTAGAGAGTGAGAGCCCATCTTAACAGGCATGTACTATGGATGCTTGATAAAGGCGGACATACCAAAATGCAAGTGACCAGATGGGATGGGTGACAGTTGGGGCAATCACTGTCCCTGCCTTCTGGATGGAAGCAAATGGTGGCTAGAGAGAGTAGGCAGCTAGAAAGACAACAAAAAATGGACAAACAACTACATAGAAAGCAGAGCACTGTTGTTTGATGAAAGTGAGACAGTTGGTTAAGGAGGATCCTGACACAGAGGGCCTGCCATGGTTTAAATATGCTAGGCCCAGGGAGTGGCACTATTAGAAGGTATGGCCTTGTTGGAGTGGGTGTGGCCTTGTTGGAGTGGGAGGGGTGTGGCCCGGTTGGGGGGGCGTGGCCCGGTTGGAATGGGCGTGGCCCGGTTGGAGTGGGCTTTAAGACCCTCATCCTAGCTGCCTGGAAGCCTGTCTTCCACTAGCAGCCTTCAGATGAAGCTGTAGAACTCTCAGCTCCTCCTACACCATGCCTGCCTGGATGTTGCCATGTTCTCGCCTTGATGATAATGGACTGAACCTCTGAATCTGTGAGCCAGCCCCAATTAAATGTCCTTTATAAGACTTGCCTTGGTCATGGTGTCTGTTCACAGCGGCAAAACCCTAACTAAGACAGGGCCCATGCTGGAGTACACATGGATACATGGCTGGACATAAGCCTGTTGACGGCTCTTACCCACCCAGGTTTTCAGTCCCTTCCATGCGTCCCATGACAGAGGGCCCAGTTTACTGCGAGGCCGACAACAGCCCCGACTTCTTTAGATGACTCCATAGGGTCTATCCTCTCTCTCAGGCAGTCTGCTTGGGAAAAGCCGATTCCGATCAATGTCCTGCAAGCAAGGAAAGAACCAGGTTTACCAGAACCTTCTCCTGAGCCGACAAAAAACAGAAGACGACCCCAAATTCCTAGAATTACCTTCCAGGCAAAATAAATTCTGTTTATAGATCTCTTTCCATTGAAGAGCCACCGTCCCCTCCCGCCCCTCAGAGACAAAGCAGTGTGAAACCAAGAGACACTCCGACTTCGGGGAGGAAATGAAAACCTCACGACTCGTGGTTTGGAATTTTGAAAGACTTCTTAATTTTTAGTTAATTTCAATACCATATGTTGTTATTGCATCTCCCGTGCCAAAGGTCAGGTCTTCACAGATTCTCGCTAAGCCATTCTCCTCAACGTAAACCAGGCCAAGGAAGGGAGGACGGGGACGACGAGCCGTAAGCATCCAGAGCCTCCGCTAGTGAGGCTCGCTCCGGAGTCTGAGCGACTCGCATTGCAAGCCCCCAGGGGCTCGGGGCTTATCTTCCTTATCTCTTGTAAAGGGCTGAACAGACTGTGGGTCTTCAACAAGTCATAAATAACTCTGTATTGTATATCAATTGCATGTGCAGTCTGCTTGGGAAAAGCCGATTCTGATAAAATCGACTCCCAACCCCAAACCCTGGCTTTGGGTTCGGTCCAGCCTCGACGTCATGGGAAGACTTTGAGAAAAACGAGGGGGGTAAATGCGCTTGTCTCGGATTTGTTTTTCTGTCTGTACTGATATCCCTGGGGTGGGAAGAGGAAAGTTTTCTGCAAGAAGGGGTTTTGCTTTTGCATTTTTTTTTAAATTTATTATGGTGCGTGTGTACGCAGAATGAGTGGACCGCGGACTTTCCGCCATCTGCGCGTGAAGGTCTGGGGACAAATCTGTGGGTCGGCTTCTCTCTGTCCACCTTTACATGGGTTCTGGGTATGGAACTTGGGTCATGAGGCTATTTTGGCAAGTACCATTGCCCGTCACTGAGCCTTCTCGCTGGTGTTTGGTTTGTTTTTTAATTTTAATTAACATTTTTTTTAAAAAAATTTTTTAAATTTTTTGTTTACTTCCTCCCCACCATCATGTGTCCTGGGTATCGAACTGAGGTTATCAGGTTTGTATGGGAAGTGAGTCTACTTGCTAAGATGTCTTACTTACCCTGTTTTGTTTTAAGACAAGGTCTCACGCCCTTGAGGACAGCCGTGAACTTTGATGATCTTCCTGCGTCCGTTCGCACGTGCTGGCATCAGAACTTCGATGATCCTCTCTGCTACCACACGCTGGCATCCCAGGTGTGTGCTACCACGCCCTGTGCTCAGGATTGGGGGTGCTCAGGATTGAATGGGCGCTGGGCATGCATGCTATCAAAATGGATCCCACCCCCAGCTCCTTACGGCTCTTTTTCTTTCTATACAGGTTTTGGCGGCTGATTGGCCTCGCATTACCAAGAGCGGAAATTAGAGCTTTGCTCATGCCACACAAGTTCTCTGCCTTACACACACACACACACACACACACACACACACACACAGAGTGATGCTGGGGCTCGAACCTGGGGCCTCGCGTCTATCCGGCCAGCACACTACCATCAAGCCATGACTGCAGCTCTTATGTGTTTTATTTTGACATAGGACCCCACTAAGCATCCCAAGCTGACCTTGAATACACTCCGTATCCTAAGGCAAGCCTTGAATGGACAATCCTCCTGCCTCAGCCTCTCCAGTGGCTGGGATTACAGGCCTATATTGACTGGACCCTGCTGACATTTTTGGTTGGACATTTAATTAGCATTCACTGAGTGCCTGCTGGGAGAGAGACAGCGATAGAGACCGAGACAGAGAGAGACTATGAAGTACTGCCCATGTTGTTTGAACTGGCACTTGCCTTAAACATCTCATTCAAGCATTGTGTGGGTCATATAATGTAGGTTCAGTGGTTAGCCCCATTTTAAAGATAGGAAAATAGAGACCTAGTTAGGACTTTTGGAGCCGGGCGGTGGTGGCGCATGCCTTTAATCCCAGCACTTGGGAGGCAGAGGCAGGCGGATTTCTGAGTTCAAGGCCAGCCTGGTCTACAGAGTGAGTTCCAGGACAGCCAGGGCTACACAGAGAAACCCTGTCTTGAAAAACAAAACAAAAACAAAAACAAAACAAAACAAAAAAGACGTTTGGAGTCACGTCTTGAATCCAGAGAGAACTGAAATGATATACCACACCCGTGGCGTACTCAATGCGTGTGGCTTTAGATGGCCACCCAAGTCTCAGTTTATCCGTTTATAAGATGGGCTCAGTATCACTCACCTCAGAGACAAACAACTCAGGCAGAGGCTGAGCATCTCATCTTTGGCACATCAAAAGGCTCACCTCAGACGAGCTACTTGCTGTGGAAACAGGGTTCTCCCCGTGAGCAAGCCTCAGGGGAGCTGAGTACTCCCCTCCAGGAGACCCAGTGAGGAACCCACCCCATGCTTCTTGGAGGGAGAGCCCAGGCTGCAAGTCCTGGCTGTGACAGCACTCCAGGGTTGTCCCACCTCAGCCAAAGCGCAGGCGTGAACTCCCTGCTCCTTCCCTTGAAAGAGTCAAGAGGAGGAATAGCAGACTTCTCGAATCCTCGAACGAATTCCCGTGTTCAGAGCAGAAAGGGGGGGGGTAGCGAGGGACCCTCTCTTCCCTGCTTTCCAGACCACCTCGCTTTGCCCCGCGTGGCTCGGCCTCCTCTTGAGGCCATTCTGTGTGTACTCTCAAGGACGCACAGCCCCGGATGTGGTGGCGCAGGGTTAAAGCCCACAGTGGAGAGTCCCCGAGCTTGAATCTCTGGCAACCACGTCCTCGCCACCCCCAACCCCTGCATTTAGGAAGCTGAGTCGGTACCTCCAGTTTGGCAGACCCCTTCGCCTCAGCGCCTTTCCCCCGCGCCCCCCCCCCAAGTGTGGTTTTAAAGCGACATGGGGAATAATGAGAGGAACTAATTCTGCTCACTGTTGAACAAGCCGAGTACAGCCGTGGCTGCAATGTGTGCGGCAGATGTTTTTTTCCGGGGGGTGGGGTGGGGGGGTCCTCGCGCCCGTGCTGCGCTGGACGTGGGGATTCGCTGGAGAATTCCGAGAAGTCTGCCGTTCCTCGTCTTGACTCTTTCAAGGGAACGGGCAGCACGGAGCTCACACCTGCACTTTGGCTGGGGTGGGACAACCCTGGAGTGTGTCACAGCGGGGCGTGGCAGCCTGGTCTTTTCCCTCCAAGAGGCATGGGGTGGGTGCGGAGGTTAACTCCTCGGATCGATGCCCTGTCTCCACACTGGCAACACCTTCCCTTCCTGCCCCCAAGGAATATTAAAAGAGAAGGTTTCAGAGCGCCTTCTGACAGGATTCACACTCTGACCCCCTATGTGCTTTCTTGTTATTTAGGCCGTGTCTCACGTAGCCCAGGCTGCCATTAAATTTCCTATGTAGCCAGGGTTGGCTGGGCTCCAGATCTTCCTGCCTCTAATCTACATCCCAAACGCCGAGATGGCAAGTGTGTGCCGCCATACTAAGCTTATTATTTATTTGAGGCAAGGTAAGGCTGAACTCAGTCTGACTGTGTAGCTCAGGCTAGCCTTGAACGTGCTGGGACTACAGACAAACTCCTTCATTCATGATCTCGTTCTTGCTGGTGACGTTAGACCTGTCCTTTGTCCTCCGTAAGCCTGTCTGCTTCGTGTCTTTGACAAAGCCACCCCCACTGACCTGAACTGCCCGCTAGGCATCTCCTCTCCCCCTCCTTTCTCCCAACCCTGTGTCTAAAGTCAAGGATGCTTTATTTTTATCTCGGGGCTTCCGTCAAGGTCGGGTTCTCTCTCTCCTTTGAGAGGACACTTCAATCTAAGGATCCATGGAGCCCCCAGAAGGGCTGGACCGAGTCTTCATGCATGCTCTGTTTGGCTCCCAGCCGGGGGGGGGGCGCACAGTAGAGTCTTTAAAAGAAGCAGTTTTTACATCCATAGCCTTAGGTTGAGAGAGATAGGAAAGGGCACCCTTGCTGGGCTCGAGTGCCTGTAATCTCGGCACACAGGAGGCTGAGGCAGAGGGGTGACTATGAAACTCGGTGAATTTAAAGACAGACTGGGCTACGTAGCAAGACCCTGTCAGGAGAGAGAGAGAACAGGAGAGAGGGAGATGAGGAGGGAAGGGAAGATTGGAAACAGGAAGGAGCAGTGGAGACCGGAAGTTTACTGAGGGGCGAGACCGGAAGTTTACTGAGGGGCGAGAAGAAACTCCTTGAGATGCAGTCACCCTGGGGACCCACACACAGCAACCGTACACATCCAAGAAATAAACCACCAAGCAGACCGTGATGAGAGGCACAGCAATCGCAGGAGCCTCATCTCCTTCCAGGCCACCCCTTGCAAGTCCTCCTTCTGAGAAAGAACGCCTTACAGTTACTAACCACACCAGCCACTCCCCCGTGATTCGTTTTTCAGACCTAGAATGCAAGGGCCGCCTGCATCCCCAGTCTATAGAGTAAACATCTAAAGATTTCCCAGATGCTGAGTGAGACCCAGGGCAGGGTCATACGACTGAGCCACGCAGAACTATGGCTGGATAAGGAAGGAGGGATGCTGAGGCTGGAGAGGACAAGTGAAGTCACGGGGAGAATAAAATGGGGGAGTGGCCGGGCGGTGGTGGCGCACGCCTGTAATCCCAGCACTTGGGAGGCAGAGGCAGGCGGATTTCTGAGTTCGAGGCCAGCCTGGACTACAGAGTGAGTTCCAGGACAGGGACAGGTGACTAAAGTGCAGGCAGGGTGGCCCAGTGATGGCTGCAGGGACGAATCAAGGGGGTGTGGCCCAACATGTAAGGCACACCTCGATATCCTGGATGTCTCCTCCCCTCCCGTTCAAGGATCTATAGTTGTGACCTCTGGAAAACCAAAGCTAGGGAGGAGAAATATGTGTACCTTCTATCTGTTTATTATCTATATATGTGTACCTTGTATCTGTTTATTATCTATAATTTTTTTAATCATGCTTGCAAAAACTCAAACAAGGGGCATGGAGCAGATGGCTATCCTCTTCGACTAGAGACTCACTGGTGATGGTTAAAGATGGTCTTGTTGAAGGAATTTGAAAATTCCTTTTAAAGGGGACTCAATGGACTAGAGAGGTGGGGAGATGGCTTGGGGGATAAGAGAACCCAGGGTTTGATTCCAAGCATCAAATGTCAGGAGGCTCATGACCTCCCGTAACGCCAGCTCCAGGGGGAATCCGATGCCCTCTTCTGACCTCAGTCACTGTATCACATGGAGTGATATACCTGCATGCACATGAATAAAAATACATTCTTAAAATTTTTTATCTTGGGCTAGTAAGATGGCTCATCGGGGTAAGAGCACTGACTGCTCTTCGGAAGATCCTGAGTTCAAATCCCAGCAACCACATGGTGGCTCACAACCATCTGTAATGAGATCTGACACGCTCTTCTGGTGTGTCTAAAGACAGCTACTGTGTACTTACACATAACAATAAATAAATCTTTGGGCCAGAATGAACCAGGCTGGAGCGAGGGGAGCCTGAGAGAGCAGAGGTCCTGAGTTCAATTCCCAGCAAACACAGGATAGCTCACAACCATCTCATATACATAAAATGAATGAATCTTTAAAAAAATTATCTTATTGTGTAAGCATCTTGCCTGCATATATGTGTGTGTATATGTGTGTGTATGTGCAAATATATGGCAAGATACATTCACATACTCCTGGCAACCCCAATACAGTTGTCACAGTTGAGGGTCCACTCAAGGCTGGAACATTTTGGCAATTGAACATTTTGAAACAATTTGGGCAACCTCCATACCAAGGGGTCATATACAAGGTCTCTTGAATCAGACTCTGCAAATCCACATCTGGGCTCTACACTGCCTTTTCATGGACACCCTAGGTGAATCTCAACATCTGGGCCACACAAGAGTGTATGGGCATTAAGAACATGGGGGAAGTCAGGCGGTGGTGGTGCACGCCTTTAATCCCAGCATTTGGGAGGCAGAGGCAGGTGGGTTTCTGAATTTGAGGCCAGCCTGGTCTACAGAGTGAGTTTCAGGACAGCCAGGGCTACACAGAGGAACCCTGTCTCAAAAAATCCAAAGGGGGAAAAAAAAGAACATGGGGGAGTCAAGCATACACCCAGATTTAGCAACAACACTCAAAGAAGCCAGGGGCAGGCAGATCTCTGCAAATTTGGGCTAGCCTGGTCTACAGAGTCAATTCCAGAACAGCAGGAACTACCCAGAGAAATCTTCTCTCTAAAAGCCCAAATAAATGCTGGGCGTGGTGGCACACACCTGTAATCCCAGCACTTGGGAGGCAGAGGCAGGCGGATTTCTGAGTTCAAGGCCAGCCTGGTCTACAGAGTGAGTTCCAGGACAGCCAGGGCTACACAGAGAAACCCTGTCTCAGAAAACCAAAAAACAAAACAAAACAAAACAAAAAAAACCAAATAAATAAATGGGCAGGTAGATAGATAGATAGATAGATAGATAGATAGATAGATAGATACATACATACATACATACATACATACACAGAGAGAAACAGATCGTGAAGAATCACATGAACTCATGTTTTGGTACCTATAGGAAAGCTGGTTCCATGACACACCATTAAGGTCAAAATCCATGGAGGCTCAGGTCCCTTATAGAAAATGGAGTATCTATCTATGCCCTGTATGCCTTCCCATCCAGTCTAAACTGCCTGTAGGTGACACAGTATCTGCTAAATATCCGCTCAGAAGATTATGGGAGGAGGAGGATAGAATTTGTACCTGTCTAAACACCGGCAATTTTAATTCAAACATTTACATTCTCCCGTTGATCGAACCACAGGAGTAATATATACAGCATGATGGCACACCCCTGTAGCCCCAGCACTTGGGAAGTAGAAGACGGGAGGAGCTCAGGGCTAGCCTGGACTACATGAAACCCTGTCTCAAACAACAAAGGAAATGGCTCAGTGGGTAAAGGCACTCTCTGACAAGCCTGATGATATGAGCTCACTCACTGAAACCCATGGGATGGAAGGAGAGACCAACTCCCAGAAGTTGTCCTCTGACTTCCTCCAACACACTGTTCCCACTGAGCTCACGGTCAGACCTGCCGGTTACCTGCCGGTCATGTGAACAACTCGACTTCGCTAACGGAACCGGAGACCTGGAACTCTCATCTCCATGCTCCATCAGGGTCCACAAGCACCCACAGAGACTTTCCCAACAGCCCGGCCAGCCGGGGTGCTCTGGGGCCATCCGTGCACACAGGCTCTGAATCTCATTTAGCACACATCGTCAGAAGACAATGGGTGACATTGTGGGCAGAGAGGCCTAAAACCTGAGAGCCCTGGGGACCCGGCCACGTCTCTCTCATCATCCGGATCTGAAAGCCACATTCCTGCACTTTCCCTGGTCCCTGCGAATTCCTCCTGCTTATTAGGCAGGTAAGACTGGTCCTTTTTATGTAAAAACAATAGGCTCTCTGCCAGGCTGGGCTGAAAAGCCTAACAGAAAATAAAAATTCAGCAGCCCGGAGCCTGTCACCTCCGACGTACATCTGGAAAGCATTTTCTGTTGATATAAAAATGGATGGAACATATATGTGCTTATGAAGCTGGGGTATTGATCAGAAAACCTGTGAGAGGAGGAGTCACTCCGATCGAATACCGGTCTCCAGGACAGGCTGTGGAATGGCTCTAAGGCTTATTGATTCAAACCAAAGCCAAAGGCTGGCTGAACCTGGCCTTATACACGGCTTTGTCTCCACCAGTCACCACTTCTAAATTTCTTTAAAGACATGTTTATTTATTATATGTAAGCACAGTGTAGCTGTCTTTAGACACACCAGAAGAGGGCGTCAGATCTCATTACAGATGGTTGTGAGCCACCATGTGGTTGCTGGGAATTGAACTCAGGACCTTTGGAAGAGGACTCAATGCTCTTAACCTCTGAGCCATCTCTCCAGCCCCTTCTCATCCTATTCTTAATGATGGTTCTTAAATGCTTTAACTTTTCTTGTAGCCCACCACCCACCAGCGGTAGTAGAAAAGAAAGGATGTGGGAGAGGGGGCGGGGGGAGGTGGAGGACCTGTTTAGAAAGGTTCTTTGGAGCAACCCCCCTGTCTGTGTTGTCTGGAAATCGGCAATTCAGTTCACAGGTCAGCAATGGCTGGATCCACTCACAATCACTTCATGGATACACCAGCGGTCCAGTTCCGTAGTGTCGAGGGAGATAGCAAACACGAATCAGCAGCCACCAAACAACCTAGCAGAGACACCCAGGCCTCAGTCTCTGCCCAAATCAGCAGGAGGGACCAGAGCCAACAGGAATGTCAGGAAAAGTTCTCGACTGTGCCTCTCTCGGGGAAGAAGCAAGACCAGCAAGCGTTGCACTGCGAGCTCTATAAGCAAGCCACGTTCCTTCTCTACCACAGACCGTTGGGGCTATTTATTTATTTATTTATTTATTTGGTTTTTTCGAGACAGGGTTTCTCTGTGTAGCCCGGACTGTCCTGGAACTCACTCTGTAGACCAGGCTGACCTCGAACTCAGAAATCCGCCTGCCTCTGCCTCCCAAGTGCTGGGATTACAGGCGTGTGCCACCACGCCCGGCTCGTTGGGGCTATTTACACTCCCTCCAAACATCCCCTGCCCTCCACAGGCCTCAGCATTTGCATCTGTCTCAGCTGACATCACTCTGCCCATCAGCCAGAGTCCGAGAAAGCGGCAAGAAGCAGCAGCACACCACCGAGAGATTTCGGGTGTGTTTCTCTCTATGGAGTCTTGACAAATGCAGCTCAACTGTGGAATGTAAGGCGGACCAACACATGCGTGTTGTTAGCGAAGAATCCTTCATCGGGTGTCCTTTCGCGGGCTTGCTTTAGCAGAACATCGTTTCACCCGTGTCTGCGTCAGCTAAAATGTTCCTTCATGAGTCTGCCTTAGCCTTTCACCTGGGTGCACCCCCTCCCATGTTTGCCCCAGCAAAATACCTTCCAACACAACTGACTTTCCAAAGAACCCTTAAGTTTCCACTTCAGCTTGACCTGAGGCCAAGCAGGCCGAGTCAATGAAGTGCCTGCTGTGTTGAGGGGACCTGAACTCTGTCTTCAGCATCCGTGTAAATAAACCAACTATGGTGGAACCTACCGGTAACCCCAGCCTGCAAAGCTGGAGACAGATAGATACCTGGGTGTGGTGGCGGGCCTATCTGTCCTAATCGGTGAACCTGAAACCAACGACAGACCCTGTCTCAAACCGAAATACACAGTGGACACACTGGGCGAATCAATTCTCTTCGTGGCACGTGTTGAGGTCCTGGCTGGTGTCCACACCCTTCTGAGGGTACAGGAGGCAGATACACAGGAACTTATGAAGTCATCTGCAGATGAGGATTCCTGGCTTGAGCGGGGCTGTCTAGAGCAATATCGCCTTCACTCGTTTTGATTGGCTTTGTTTTGAGGCAGGGTCTCTCTGTGTAGTCCTGTCTGATCTGGAACTCATGATGCAGACCAAGCTGGCTTTGAACTCACAGAGAGTCTCCTGCTTCTGCTTTAATCCCTGAGTACTGGGATTAAAGATGTGAACCACCGTGCCTGGAAGTCTTTAGTCTTCAAATTTCATATTTGCACCAGCATGGTGGTGTACATCTGAACCCCAACTTTAAGCAAGAGGTGGAGATGGAAAAAAGGTTAAGACAAGAAAATTGACAAGAACTCCAAGCCAGTATGGATTCTGACTCCAGCAAGTTACCCTCTGGCCTCCACACAGGCAGAGAGAGAGAGAGAGAGAGAGAGAGAGAGAGAGAGAGAGAGAGAGACAGAGAGAGAGACAGAGAGAGAGACAGAGAGAGAGACAGAGAGAGAGAGAGAGGGAGAGAGAGAGGGAGGGAGGGTGGGAGGGAGGGAGGGGAAAAGAGAGGGAGAGGGAGAGGTTTTTGGGTTTTTTTGTTTGTTTGTTTTGGTTTTTGGTTTTTCGAGACAGGGTTTCTCTGTGTAGCCCTGGCTGTCCTGGAACTCATTCTGTAGACCAGGCTGGCCTCGAACTCAGAAATCTGCCTGCCTCTGCCTCCCAAGTGCTGGGATTACAGGCATGTGCCACCACGCCCAGAGAGAGAGAGATTTTTAAGCAAAAGAAAATTTGAAATGCGGATGATGTTAGCGATAGAAAGGGACCCTGATCGCCCATCCAGGGAGGATGAATGAAGTCACTTCATTTCCTGTGAACTCTTAGCTACATCAGGAAGCCCCAACTTCAACCTGAAAATGCAGGAGCAAGTCCTTTCTAGGGATGTGCCCCTGTCTCCACAGCTTCCTGAGCTCCCAGTACTCAGTACAGCTTCGTTCCCAGCCTGTCTAAAACTCTTTTCCATCCAGCTGCACACCTCTGCCCACCAACAGGCAGTGAGCAGGCCTCCTGGCCAGGAACCTCACGGGTGCCAACGCCTTTCTGGCACTGCTCACAGCTCGCTCCGCAGGCCTGGGAAAAGATGGATCCTCGGCACATTCATTTCCTCCTTGCCAACACAACAACAATAAAATCCACTTCCCAGGGAGCAGGGGGAATTAATTACTTGAGCGTTTATTAAGTGCTTTGAAGATGAATGTGTGAAGCACTCACTTTTCCCCCTCCTTGGCCTCGGGTTTTCCTGAGCAGGACAAGGACTCTGTAAGAGCCAAGTCCACAGCTCACATGGAAAGTTCAGGGGCATTACTTAAGGGCACAGTGGTGTAGTAACTCCCCTGGAGTCTGCTGTGCCAGCTCTGGATAAAAAGGAAAGCTATCCCAGAAAGGTTTTGGTCAGATTCCCCAGGAACAAGTTGGAGGCTTGCATGGAGATACTGGCTCGATTTCTCAGTCTCCAGAGAGTATCTGTTCCATCTTCCCTGTGCCTGGGAGCACATCAATAAAGAAAGAGAAATGTCCTCCAACGTAGAATTCGTAATCCACAAGAGAGTCAGCGGGGTGTACACAATAAACAAGAAAGACGGGTTTTACAGCACACATGTAACCCGTGGGCTACTGAGGAGTAGTGAGGAGGCGGTGAATCCCAGAAGGACTGGGAGGAGATACAGCCAGGGAGGGGGTGCAAGCCTGAATCCCAGCACTGAGAGCCTAAGGCAGGAGGATTGCCAGGAGTTCAAGGCTAAACAGGGATATAGGAAATAGATAGATGGTTGGTAGATAGATAGATAGATAGATAGATAGATAGATAGATAGATGATAAAAGATAGATAGATGATAGGTGATAGGTAGATAGTAGATAGATAGATAGATAGATGACAAAAGATAGATAGATAGATAGATAGATAGATAGATGATAGGTAGATTGTGGATAGATAGATAGATAGATAGATAATAAATGATAGATGATAGGTAGATGATAGATAGTAGATAGATAGATAGATAGATAGATAGATAGATAGATAGACAGGCAGATCCTGTTGAAAGAAAGAGAGCAAATGATATAAAAGAAAAGGAAAAAAACCATTTGGTGAAGGATGATCAGACAAGGGAATACTTGAATAAATACATGGAAGGAAGGAAGGAGGGAGAGAGGGAGGGAGAAGGCATCAGGATTTACAAGGATAGAGCTTCCCAGAGGGAGGTACTATATGGGGGAACTGAAGCAGGTTTTACAGAGAGGAGCATGGGGTTCAGCATGTCTGCAGTGAGGAAATGAGATAAGATGGGCAAAATGGCCATCGGGCACACATGTCCTGACTGGGCACTGTGGGGTGAGTGGATGGGGCTGGGTAGGTAGATGACTGTTTCCATGGCTGTACTGATAGACAGATGGATGAGCAAATGCATGGGTAAGAGATGGATTGACTGATAGGTGGGTGGGTAGATGGGTGGATGGGTGGGTGGATGAATGGGTGGATGGGTGGATGAATGGGTGGGTGGGTGGATGGGTGGGTGGATGAGTTGGTGGATGGGTGGGTAGGTAGATGGGTGGGTGGATGGATGGATGAGTGGGTGGGTGGATGGGTGGATGAATGGGTGTGTGGATGGGTGGGTGGATGGATGGGTGGGTGGGTGGATGAGTTGGTGGATGGGTGGGTGGGTGGATGGATGGATGGATGGATGGATGGATGGATGGATGGATTTGGGAAGGGAGCTCTGGATTCATTTTGGTTCTGTTCTGGAACCCACTAAATCCCCTAGGATGATCTCAAACTCATACTGAGCCCATTGCCTATACCTGCTCACAGACATGAGCCACCAAGCCTGACTTGGGTGGAAGTTTTATGGACGTCATCAGAATTCTCAGTTACAACCAAACTACCTCTAACGGCAGTAGAAATGATTGTCCAGGATACTGGGCCTGGGATCAACACTTCATCTTGCCTGCCCCCTTCCTTAGATTTATAGACACTGGCTCTGAACTGGCCCTCACCATCTTTGGTCCTAGCACCTGCAGAGGTGAGGAACAGTCCCTGGGAAAGCACTGAGACCCTCCCTCCCCCAAGCTAGCCCCATTTCCTGGGGCGGACACTTCCCCAAGTTCTGGTCACTGGCCATAGACTCTCAGCCTGCTTGCATAGATACAAAGGTGATTTCAAGGCAAATACTGAACATGGTAATAACCAAGGACCCGTGAGTGTCAGCGTTCTGTTCCAATACTGTTCTGTCTGTCCCAAAATGGGAGAGGTTCAGCTCACCGGTGTCTGTCATTTCTTCAGAGACTCCAAGATACAAATAAAATTTGCTGTTGGGAAATGGCAAACAGAAACAACGAAACCAGGGTATCATGCATTCCACACTCAAACTTCTGAAAGGACCTTGAACTGCTGACCCTCTGTCTCTATAGCCCAGATCTCTCAGGTGCTAGAATTACAGGCTCCTACCACACCTCTTTTACACGGTTGGTTCTGAGACCGTCTTGCTATGAATCCAAGATTGGCCTTAAACTTACCATCCTCCTGCCTCAGTTTCCACCGCTGGCGTGAGATAGCTGGGTTCTACTTTATAGACACCCTGCATAATTGCTGAAGTTTGGATTTGGGGGAGGGGAGGTGCTGTTTGCTTGCTTGCTTGCTTGCTGTGCTGTGCTGTGCTTTGAGCTTGAAGTATCTTGTTTAATTACTTACCTGCTATTTTTATTTTGTTGCTGTTGCTCTTGTGGTTCTGGTAGACGTTGACATGGTGGGCTGATGTTCTTGCTTCTCGTGTTGGTCCCCACACCCTAAGCATCAGCATGGTGACAGTCACAAGTGGACATTTAATGAGATCCTGTATTCATTCCATTCACGAAAGGGAGGTTCCATCTTTAATGCTAGCACTTGAGGAGCTAAAGCTGAATTGTAAGTTCAAGGCAAGCCTGGACTACACAACAAGACCCTATCTCAAAAACAAAAGTAAACAAATGGGCTGGGGATAGCACTGTCGATAGAGTGTTTGCCTAACGTGCAGAAAGCCCTGAGTTCGAGCTCCAGCATCTACACACACACACACACACACACACACACACACACACACACACGGCATGGGGATCCCATGCTAACACTTGGGAATTGGAGACAAGAGGATGAGGTATTCAAAATCATCCTCTGCCTCATAATGAGTTTGAAGCTCATCGAGGCTACATGAGACCCCATCTCAATCAACCCATCCATCCATATAATAAATAACAAATTAATAAACCCTTCTGCACCTTCCTGGGTTGGGGGTAGGAGGCGTCAAGCCATCAGAAGATGTTAATTTAGGGACCAGACTCTGGGTCTGGCTTGTGGCAGAGCCTGGGGCATGTTCCTAAGCCCTCTGGTGCCACAGTTCCTCCCCTAGGGCAGAAAATATCTAGGCTCATAACTCTGCTGATAGATGGGGGGGCTGGGCGGAGTAGAGCCAGGGATGGTGCTTATTAAGTTCTGCCTGATGCGGGGATGAAAGGCCGTTTATGGAGGGATTAGTACCATTAGGGCTGAGCTGGGTCTGGTCCTGCCTTTAGCCAGGGGCTGGAGAAGACCTTGGAGCCCTGTTCATGAAAGTGCCGCTAAGAGGCAAGCTGGGACACACCGGCCCTGTCATTAGCCTCCAATCACCAGTTTCTGCCCTTCTATCGGGAAGAAAATGCTCTGTGCTGCACCCTAAGAAAGATCCCAAGGACACAGGAACAAAGGTCTTAGTTCTTGGCTCCTGTTCGCTATAACAGGTGTTCGCTGAGCACTTACTGTGCACCAAGACACATCCCACCCATGGCGCCCAACAGATTGTGGTAGCAACAGTCTCAAGTGTGTGTGTGTGTGTGTGTGTGTGTGTCCACCTATTTTAAAAGTTTAAGAATCTGAGCCTTAGAGTGATGATGCCATAGCCAGCATAAGACAGACTCCAATGACAGACCTTCCAACATCAAGGTCCAGGTTGCTTCTCTAGGCAAGAATGTGGTCAGCAGATACTCGCTAGGCAATGAGGTAGAAGAAGAAACGAGAGGTGTACCACCTAGGAATATTGGCCTCACTCATTCCTTCCTCGGCTGAAGAGATGACTCAGTGGTTAAGAGCACTTGCTGGTCCTGCAGAGGACACAGCTTCAATCCGTGCTATCCACACCAGGTGGTTCACACTCACCTGTAACTCCAGCTCCAGAGAATTTAATGCTGCTGGCTTCTGTGGGCACCTGCACTCTTGTGCAGACACACACACACACACACACACACACACACACACATACACACACACACACACACACACACTCCTACAAACACATGCACATACCTACAAACACACACAAACATGCATACACCTACATATGTGTGCATGTGCACACTCAAACACACATACACATACCTACACACACTCAAACACACATCCACACAAACACACACACACCCCTATACACACACACTCAAACCCACTCAAACACACATACACACACAAACACACACACACACACACACCTACAAACACATGCACATACCTACAAACACACACAAACATGCATACACCTACATGTGTGTGCATGTACACACTCAAACACACATACACACACCTACACACACACACACCTACACACACTCAAACCCACTCAAACACACATCCACACAAACACATACCCCTATACACACACACTCAAACCCACTCAAACACACATACACACACCTACACACACACACACACACACACACACACATACACACACCTACATGTAATTAAACAATAAATACCTCCCTGCTCTGTGATGGTTAATCTTGATCATTGGTTTGATGGGGTTAAAAAATCACCTCGGAAATAGATGAAATAGCTGCGGGCGTGTCTGTGAGGCAGGCTGTAGATCAGATGAGCTGAAGTGGGTACACCCACCCTCACTGTAGGCAGCTCCATCCTTTGAGGTAGGACCCCGGGGTGGACAGGAAGAAGACGGCAAGTAGAGCACTAGTGTTCGTCCCTGTCTCCCTCCTGACTACGATGCCCTGTGAAAGAGCCCTCAAGCTCCTGCCTCCAAACCTCCCACCACGATGGACTGTACCCCCAAAGGTGACGCAACAGAAACCTTTGTTTGCTCCAAGTTGCCTTTGCTGGGCCTTTTGTCACGGCAGCTATGAGGTAACGAGTTCGCCTCCTGATGGTGCAATGACTTGTGGTCTCCCGGGGAGGTCCCACGTGCCTCTCATGGAACCAGAAAGATAGGTCTTTGTACTGATTCAGGAAACACGTGTGTGTGTGTGGGGGGGGGTCTCTTCCACGTTTAAATATTTCTTTTTTATTTTAAAGCCTTTATTTATTTGTTCCTGGGAACATACGAGCAGCATGGTGCATACGTGGCAGTTAAAGGCAGCCCATGGGCCTTGGCTCTCTCCTTTTGCTTTGTGGGTCCCAGGGATTGAACTCAGGTCATCATGCTTGGCGGCAAGCCCCTTTGCCCACTGAGCCATCTCGCTAGCCCTTAACCCTCAGCTACATACCTGCCTATTACGTGTTGCCAAGTCTATTGGGAGCACTCCTAGATAACAGCCACGCTACCTGACATTTTACATAGGTCCTTCTAGGGCTTGAGAGTTCTGCCTTAGCTTCCTCATCTGTAGAATGGGCACAACTGACTACCTCATAATTAAGATTGTTAGAGAGGGCTGGAGAGACGGCTCATCGGTTAAGAGCACTGACTGCTCTTCCAGAGGTCCTGAGTTCAACTTCCAGCAAACACATGGTGGCTCACAACCATCTGTAATGAGATCCGACGCTTTCTTCTGGTGTGTCTGAAGACAGCTACAGTGTACTCATATAAATAAAATAAATCTTTTTAAAAAATTATAAAAGATTGTGAGAGAACACTTCTCTTCCTGCTTGGATTTTACTCTCTATGATTATATCAAGCTAGATTTTAGCCAGAACTCTACTGATTCCTGCATTCATCCATTCATTCCCTCATTCATTCATTCATTCATTCATTCATTTATTCATTGAATGGTCAATGAAAACCTCTCCCTGCCCTGTGGCACAGTCAGCCCTGAAGAATATAAAGTCAAGAGCAAATAAATACACATATGTGTGTGTGCAGGGTCGTGGGTTCCTTCTTACTTTTTGTGAGCCAAGGTGAAAGAGGCAGGGCTATGAATCACAGATTTAAAAAAAAAAAAATTGTCTCAGGATGTTTTAAGAGTAGCATTTTAAAAATTACATTTATTTTACATGTGTGTGTCTGCATGTACCTATGTGTGTGTGTGTGTGTGCAAAGTGTGCATGTGTATGTGTGTGTCTGTGTTTGTGCCCGTGTCTGTGTGTGTGAGTATGTATGTGTGTGTGGTGTGTATGTGTGTGTGCAAGTATGTATGTGTGGTGTGTCTGGTGTGAAAGTGTGCATGTGTGTGTGATGTGTCTGATACGTGAGTGTCCGTGTGTGTGCATGTGTTTGTGTGTATGTGTGTGTATCTGTGTGTGTGCATGTGTTTGTGTCTGTGAGTACATTTTTGTGTATGTGTGTGCCTGTGTGTCTGTGTGTGAGTGTGTATGTATGTGTGAATGTGTTTATGTGTATGTGTGTGTGTGAACATCTGTGTGTGTGCCTGTGTGTATGTGTCTGTGGTGTGTCTGGTGTGTGTGTATAAGTAGGTGTGGCAGTGTGGGCGTGGCTACGAGTAGCACAGAGGTTACAGGACAGCTAGAAGGAATTCATTCTGTCCGCCCATGTGGCTCCAGTGACTGGACTCAGACCATCAACTTTGGCAGCAAGCTCCTTCACCCGCGCGCCATCTTGCCAGCCCATTGTTTTTTGTTTTTTTGGTTTTTTTGTTTGTTTGTTTGTTTGTTTTTTCTTGTTTTGGTTTGGTTTGGTTTTTCGAGACAGGGTTTCTCTGTGTAGCCCTGGCTGTCTTAGAACTCACTCTGTAGACCAGGCTGGCCTCGAACTCAGAAATCCGCCTGCCTCTGCCTCCCAAGTGCTGGGATTACAGGCGTGTGCCACCACACCCGGCTCCAGCCCATCGTTTTAAGAGCAGCATTTTTGCTTCTGCTTTTGTTTTTAAACTTTACGTAATTCGATATTTCCATGCTCCCACCCATCACCTTTGTACTGAGGAAGGACTGCAGAAAGTCCTCTCTGGCCCTCAGGTACTCTGAGTCCCTGGATCATGCTGTTCCTTCCTCCATGTCTCCATCTGTGAAATGGCATCAGTGATAACCCCAAGAATAGCATCCACTAACGAGCCGGGGACTCCGGGGTGCTCGGAGCACTCTCTGAAGGGTGGGGCGGGGCTGTGAGCCAAGGTGCCTTTCTGCCTGTGCAATGCGATGCACATTTCCTTTCTGACTAAGAGGCCAGCCCAGCCTCTGGAAGGGAAGACGCCACACAGGCGCTGCGAAGGCACAGATCCCGGGGACACGGGCCAAATGGCGAGAGGGGACGACAACGATGAGTGTGCTTTTATGTCCGGGTCACTTGTTCCAGTGTAGCCTGGCAGCTCCCAACTGAAAGCTACTACCATCTGCTCCGTGACCTCAATCCATGTTGTCCCATGCGAACTGCAGCAGGCGGCCCCAGCGGGCAGGCTGGCACCAACCGAGGCTGGAAATGGGTCACCTCCAGGGGCCTGCAGCTTGGTCAGAGCATTGGTGTGAGGCCTGGGCCCCATCTAAGAGTAACTGTCAGAATCCCGTGGGTGGAAGTCTCATCCTGAAAGGAGCATCCGGATAACGAAAGCCACACGGCACGTGGGCTCCAGGGCTTCCACACTTGCAGGAACAGGATGACTTCAGCAGGACACAATGGGTTAAAGTCCACATGTTAACAACAGCTGCTGGGTGGGTAAGGTATAGTCCTCTAAATCTAGGACTTAGGAGGTTGAGGCAGGAGAACATAAGTTCAAAGCCAGCCTGGGCTACTAGGAAAAATCTTGACAATAATAATAATAATAATAATAATAATAATAATAGTAACAATAACAACAACAACAGCTGATTAGAGCAGAAGAGATGGCTCAGTGGGTCACATGCTGAGGACCTGAGTTCAATCCCTAGAAGAGGTATAGACAGGAGGAACCTCAGGATTGCTGCCCAGCCAGCCTGATTGAATCAGCAATCTGTAGGTTTAGTGTAGTGTAGACCCTGGTGCAAAAGAGAAGGGTGAAGAAGAGATTGGAAGAAGACACTCAGTGTTCACCTCTGTCCTCCACTGGCACCTGCACGTACATGAAGACATACACACTCACACACATGCTTGCACACAAATAACTTCACGGCTGAAGATGCGGCTGGGGGGGGTAAGAGGGCTGGGGGCTCTTTCTGAGGACCTGACTTTAGTTCCTACCACCCACTTGGCATCCCACAACTGTAACTGCCGCTCCAGGGAATCTAGCACCCTCTTCTGGCCTCCACAGGGACCTGCACTCATGTACACACACACACACACACACACACACACACACCTACAATTTAACTTGCAGGAATGGAGATGACTTTAGCAGAGCACAGGGGGTTAAAATTTTTTTTAAATTATGTATATGATAATGAATAATTAGAATGAGTCACATGTGTGTGCACCATTGAAGGGACAGCTCCTAAGTGTGGCATATTCGCCTTCAACGGAATGCTATACAGAAGAGAGAGGGGAAAAACCCAATGACTCTATAATACTAATGAGAAAAAGCAATCCTGTGGGAATATTTGGAACCAGAATAAAAGGAAACAAATAAAATGTGTTGTAGAATACATGGTAGGAACCAATCAATATAAAAAATACTAATGCAAAATCGGACCTTTTCATCTACTTTCCCTCTCCCTTCCTCCCTGTGTGTATAAGTGTGTGTGTGTGTGTGTGTGTGTGTGTGTGTTTCCTTTCATGTGCCTATGATGAAATTCACCACAAACAAAATCATCCTCAGGGAGAAATGGTTTTACTCTGGATCACAGTTCAAAGACACAGTCCACCATGGTGGGTGAGTCCAGGCGACGGCTGTTGCCATCTCATGGACAGTCAGCACACGGAGAACACTTTCTCCACCTCATACATCTCACAGGTTGTACTTCTTCCCATATCAATTAACGCTGTCCAGGCAATCCCCCACAGACACACCCAGAGGCCCACCATCTCCCAGGTGAGTCTAGATCCTGGATTAGCACCGCCAGCATGGTGTATGTGAGGACACAGGTTTCTCCCAGCTACTCCACCTATTAGGGGCTGCTTGAGGACAACCTAGTGTCTTACCTGTTTGCCCCAAGTTTGTGCCACAAGAAACGTGGGCTGGTGACAGAGTTGTACCTCACAAGAGCTGACCCGCAGAAGAACAGCTGCTTCCGCAGGTGGTCAGTGAGCTCAGGCTGCTGTACGTCCATGCATGCCTGCATGGATGTGTGCATGTGTGTGTGTGTGTGTGTGTGTGTGTGTGTGTGTGAGCATTCCACACCACACCCGGTGTGACAGCCTCTCCAAATTTCTCCCAGACCATTCTCCTTTCGGACCTTTCAAAGCCAAGTGCCCGGTCTACTAGAGCATAAAATTATATTGTCACATTTTATGCCTGTGTGTGTTGGGGGAGGAGGGAGCTGTGGCATGTTGACTGAGGCCAAAGAGCAATCTCAAGTGTCAGTCCTCACCTTCTAGCTTGTTTTCAGACCAGGTCCTCGTTGGACGCGGGCACGCAGGGCTCTGAGGATTCTACCTCTGCTTCTTATCCCACCAGCCAGCCCGTGCTGTGGCATCCTATATCTAAAAAAAGAAGAGAGGAGGAGAGGAGGAAAGGAAGAGGGGAAGAGGGAAAAGGAACAAGGGGGGGAGAAAGGGAAGGAGAAGGGGGAAAAGAGGGGAAAAGAAGAGAGGAGGAGGGAGAAGGAGGACAAAAAGCAAAGGAGAGGAAGAAGAGAGGGAGGAGGGAAAAGGAGCAGAGGGAGGAGGGGGGAGGAAAAGGAGAAGGGGGAGGAGGGTAGGGAGGATGAGGGAAGAGAAAGAGGAAGAAAGAGAGAAAGAAGGGGAGGAGAAGGGAAGAGGAGGAGAGGAGAGGATGAGGATGAGAGGAAGAAGAGGAGAAGAGGAATGAGAAGGAAAAGAAGAAAATGGAAAGAAGAGGAGGGGAAGAAGGATGAAGAGCAGAGGAAAAGGAGGAGAGGAGAGGAAGAAGAGGGGAGGAGGGGGAAGAAGAGAAGACAGAAGAGAAGGAGAAGGAGAAGGAAGAAGGAAGAAGGAGAAGGAGACGAAAGAGGAGGAGAAGAGGAGGAGGAAGAAGAAGAGAAAGAAAAAGAAAGAGGAGGAGAAGAAGAAATTTAACATTGCCAAACTTTACAGTTAAGGAAGCAGGAACTGCTGACCAGGGTGGCACAGCCCCTAACCCCAGCAACTCAGGAGGCAGAGGCAAGAGGATCTCTGTGAGTTCAAGGTCACCCTGGTCGATGGAGTAAGTTTCTAGCCAGACAGGGCTATGTTGAGAGACTGTCTCAAAGTGGGAGGGCAGGATTGGGTCAGGAAGGCTCCGTGGGTGGGCAAAGGCGCCTGCCACCAAGCCGTGAGCTGACTTGGAAAGAAATGTAGGTAGCTACTTAGAGTTTTTGTTTTTGTTTTTGTTTTTTTCAGTGTTTTGTTTGGTCAGAGACACTGGGGTTTGAACCTAGGGCTTTGTGCCTGCTTGGGAAATGCTTCACCCCTGAACCGTATTCTCGGCACTATTCTTGACATCGTAGAACAACACTGGGGCCCTTGCTGCAAGAGAACCAGATACCCTCAACTCCACACGGGCCGGAGTGGGCTGATTGATGGATGGATGAGTGCATGGTGCCCCACCCAGAGGCCTAATAGCAGCGGGAGTCAGGAGGGAGCCATAAATAACACAGTAACCGCAGTGATGTTGGGCCGGAACGCCCGGGCCCAGGCTACACTCTGCTCTCTGAATAGGCCATGAAACTGGATCCTGCCTGCCCTCTCTCCCAAGAAGGTGCCCGGAAAATCAACAACCGGGCACACAAGCAGATAGCATGAAGATGAAGGGCCTAAGGTCAGCCAGAGTCCTCGGCCCATATCCCACAGGCCACCGCACATGCCCTGGGCTGCCCCTGCCAGCTGCTTCCCAAGAGGCCCCGGGGATGAAATAGCTGGGCTGCGTGCGTGCGTGCGTGCATGCGTGCGTGCAGTGCGTGCGAGCATACGTGCTGCCTCTCCTCGCGGGTGGACGGTTTTGGCAAGCCTGTGAGAGAAAGTTCCGCAGAGCACCTGCTCCTGGGGTGTGTACAGGCTGACCCTCTGCAAGGACTCCCCCGCTTTCCCTGGGGCCCCTAAGTGATCCTTGGACGTGCCCTGGGCCCCAGCCACCGCTTTTTTGCAGTAATCAGAGCAACGAAGCGCATCTGCTGCTCACGGGGGTGGGGCCCCAGACAAGTCCTTGCCCGGCACCAGCACTTCCAGAGGAAGAGGCGGCTTCAGCCAGCCAGACCCTGCCAAAAGAGTCTGGGAAACACAAGACCACCGCCAAGATTCAGCCTGGCTGCCTCTGCCCTCGTTTGGCCCCAAGCATCCCTCCTGTGGTCCCACCACGGGAGGGTGGGGGGTGGGGGACAGAAGCCATTCTGCTCCTCTGCTCCTATCCTGTACGCTCCGCTTCCGTGTGCCTGCCAAAGCACCAGAGAGACCTCAAAGGAGCTTGAGAGACAGTTGTGCTAACCCTTCTGCATTGCGTTCTGTTCTTCTCTCGGAACTGGGTCTCCCGGAACCCAGGCTGGCCCCAAACCCTCTCTGTGGTTGAGGATGAGTTAAACCCCCTGATCCTCCTGCCTCCACCTCTTAAGTGCTGGGATTAGAGATGCTGGAGATGGAGCCTATGACCTCGTTCGTGCTAGACAACCACTCCATCCACTGAACTACATCCCCGGCCCTCTGATAATCCTCCTGGAATTCTGATTGAAATCTTGGAACCATCTCCTATGCATGCAAACCCACACTTGTGGGAAGACCTTTAGGGACAATCTTTACGGAGTTAGACACAGAGTTACTGCGTGACCCAGCAGTCTGTGCCTGAGTATCCACCCAGGAAAACTGAGAAGCTTGACAGGAGGCAGGCGTGGAAAAGCCAACCGAAGGTCCCATCCATTGAGTGTCTGAGACAAAGAATGGAGAGTTCAAAGACTAGGGCCGGGAGGTCCACAACCCTGAGGATCTGAGTTCAAATCCCCAGACTTAGATGAAAAAGTCAGGTATAGTGGTTATGCCCATGAACCAAATAATTGGAGAGGGTGGGCAGGTGAAGATGGGGGTTCCTGCGGCTCACTGGCCAGCAAGTCCAGCTTAAATGGTGAGCTTTAAGTTCCACGAGAGACCCTGTCTCAAAACCTGAAGTGATGTAATAGACAGAGTTCACTGTACAGTACAACCAGCCAGGTGTGGTGCAAGCCTTTAATCCCAGCACTCTCTTAGTTTGAGTTTTGAGGCAGCAGATCTCTGAGTTTGGGGTCAGCTTAGTCCAATCTCTCTCTCTCTCTCTCTCTCTCTCTCTCTCTCTTTCTCTCTCTCTCTCTCTCTCTCTCACACACACACACACACACACTCAATTCAAAGACAGCCTGAGCTACAGAAAGAGATTCTGAAAAAAAAAAAAAACAAAGAAAGAAAGAAAGAAAAGAAAAGAAAAGAAAAGAAAAGAAAAGAAAAGAAAAGAAAAGAGCTGAGAGAGAAGAGGGCGAAAGGGAAATCCAAAAAAGAAAGAAACAGGGGAAAGGAAGGAGTCTGGAGGAGAGGGAGGGAGAGGAAGGGGCATGGAAGGGCGGGGCCTACCCACATAAGAATTTAGCCATGAGTGTTCCTATGTGTTGACAACAGCCAAAAATCGGAAAACAACAAACAAACAGATAAACAAAACACCCGGTAGCCACACCATGGAATATGACTTGGCCATCCCAAAAAATTAAATAAACAAACAAACAAATAAATAAATAAATAAAGTGTCAACAAAAAGAAAATTCAAAAAAGTGTGCTAATTCAAAGATGTCACACACACACAGCGGGACCATGGAATACAATCCCACCTTCCCCAAATATCCAGAACAGACAGGTCCTTGCAAACAGCAGGTTGTGATTGCCAAGGGCCAGAGGGAGAAACCGAGGAATGAGAATGGGTGTGTTGGAATTAGGCAGTGTTGTGGTTACATTGTTCTGTGGATGTAGAGAATGCCACTGAGACATTTGCTCTCAATCAGGCCACTCCTGGTCAGGTGCTTACCTCCATGGGAGAGGAACTTCCAGACCGGAACCATCTCTCTGTCCCTGGTCCTACGATCCTAGAGGGGTCTAGTGGGCCTGGTGTGGAGGACCTGTTGTCCCAGCTGCTTGAGAGGTCGAGGCAGTTCCGTCCCTGCTCGGACTGCAGAGTGAGTTCAGGAGCACGTTGGACACTGTGTTAAAATACACAGTAAACAGAAGGCTAAGGACGTAGCTCTGTGGCAGAACACTTGCCTGGCATGTGTGGGCTCTGCCTTTCCAAGTTCTGGAGTCCATGGGGACCTTTAGATTTAAAGCAAACATTATGATCTTCTTTCATGGATACGGAGATGAGGACCCCAGAAGAGTCAGAAGTAGCCTCCAGTCGAAGCTCTGGAGTCTGAGCCAAAGTTTGCAGATTCCTCATCCTGTGTTGTTAGTTTCAGATATGCTCTCGCTATGTAGCCCAGGCTAGCCTTGAACATAATCCTCCTGTCTCGGCCTCCAAAGTTCTGAGACCACAGGCATGTGCCACCACCTTGAGCATGACATTCTAAAAAGGGAAAGCAACTGCCCACATGCCCTTTACTCTTGTTGAAAGCTTGTCAGCGTAATTGCATGGGTTCCCAGCACATCTTTAGACCAAGATGTGAGGGATATGAGGATAAAAAATAGCGCTCTCTGTAACTCCAGCCTTAAGGGTCATGTCTCACACAGACCTCTGAAGTGACATAAGATGACAGAAGTTTGGACAGGGACATTTGTGCTGGGGACTCACCTGGCTGGGAGAAAGATGAGACACAACACAGGGCAGTGGAATGTCAAAAGTATATTCCTATGACGCCATATGGGCCAGGAGTACTGATGCACACCTTTAAACCCAGCACTCGGGGGCTCAAGGACAGTGGGGTCTACATAGTTAATTCTAGGAGAACCTGGGCTATGTAGAGACATCCTGTCTCAAAAGTGTGTGTGTGTGTGTGTGTGTGTGTGTGTGTGTGAGAGAGAGAGAGAGAGAGAGAGAGAGAGAGAGAGAGAGAGAGAGAGAATGTGTGTAATACCAACTTCTGTATTAGTCAGGGTTCTCTAGAGTCACAGAACGTATGGGTAGTCTCCATATAGTTAAGGAATGTGTTGATGACTTACTGTCTGTAGTCCAACTCCCAACAAGGGTCAGCAGCCGCTGTGGATGGAAGTCCAAGGATCTAGCAGTTGCTCAGTCCCACAAGGCAAGCTGGTGAAGAAGAGAGAGGGTGTGTGTGTATGGTGTGTGTGTGTGTTTGTGTGTGTGTGAGTGTGTATATATGTGTGTGAGTGTGTGTATGTGTGTGTATGTGTGTATGTATGTGTCTTGTGTAAATTGCGTATATGTGTATATGTGTGCTATGTGTGTATATATGTGCATGTGTGTATGGTGTGTGTGTTTGTGTGTGTGAGTGTGTATATGTGTGTGTGAGTGTGTGTATGTGTGTATATGTGTGTTATGTGTGTATATATGTGTATATGTGTATGGTGTGTGTGTGTTTGTGTGTGTGTGAGTGTGTATATGTGTGCGTGAGTGTGTGTATGTGTATATGTATGCGTCTGTGTGTGAATGTGTGTATATGTGTGTTATGTGTATGTGTGTATGGTGTGTGTGTGTTTGTGTGTGTGAGTGTGTATATGTGTGTGAGTGTATGTATGTATATGTGTGTATGTGTGTGTATGCGCCTGTGTGTGAATGTGTGTATATGTGTGTTATGTGTGTATGTATGTGCATGTGTGTATGGTGTGTGTGTGTGTGTGTGTGTGTGTGTATAGCAGAGAGCAGACAAGATGGTTCCTCAGGTAAAAGGCACTTGCCACCAAGCCTGAGCTTCCTCCCAGACCTACATGGTGGAAAGGGACAACTGATTCCCACAAGATATTCTGAATATACGTGGCCACCATGACACACACTTGTGCATGCACGCATGCCAAGAAGGCATCACACACACACACACACACACACACACACACACACACACCATGAACAAGTGTAAAAAGGCGGTGAAAATACAAAGCTTGTCACTACTGTTTGTTTTTTTTCATGAGTGGGTTGTATCAGACCTCCTTAGTGAGGAACATCCAAGCCGGTTCAAGCCGGCCAGCCTCAAAATAGATGTTTGTATCCTCTGAAGTGGGTCGGTTTCGGGAAAGAGGTTGAGCGGATAATCCCACAGGTGGGGTAGTCATGGCAAGGGGACCTAAGGAACGTGACTTCGTGAGGTTCAGGGCTTGCGGGATGGCAGCTGGGACACTCAACCATCTTATGACAAGTGGGCCACCCCCCCCCTCCGATCATGGCTATTTAGGGGTCTAGCCTAAAACACACCAGCCGGAATTGGCAGAAAGACAGGTGGGGCCTTCTGAGGTCGGGTCTCCGGGGAACATGGAAGTCACTGTCTCCAGCACAACTGTGAGTCCAAGGCTTTGTCTCAGGCCTGCTGACTTCCCAGCATCCTCTCTTCCCCTTTCCCAGGTCTGTACTGTGCGTTCACCCCCACTCCCACCCCCAAAGCTAGGTGCCTGACTGGGAAAGGACTCGAAGAAGGGTGTAGCTGTGACCTCATCCTGTCCACATTTAAACCATGTCCCTGAAACACTCCGTAATGGAAGCACAGTCGGATACTCTTAATGGTGGTGGAATTTGAGGCCGTGTGACAGGTGTCCAGGGGAGACATTTCTGGGAGCCAAGGACCTGGCAACGTCTTCCAAGCACACCCCCCCGAGGCAGCTGCCTGGTCCCTCATTTGGACAAGAGTGTTGTTTTGTTTTCTTTTTTTTTTTTCCCCTGAGGAAACTCATTTCGGGGGCAGATGAGTTCAGCCCCGGCAGGGCTGGCTAATGGTCCCCGAGATCTCCACAGGCTACACAGCCCCCCACCCCGAGTTCATACGCCCCAGAAGACTGAGTCAGGAACCAGGCAGCTGGGGTGAAGTCCCGATGTCTTGTCTCCAAGCTGTGTGGCTGAGGCCATGCCCTCCTGAACCTCTCTGGTTTCACTCAATCCCCTTACCCTCAATAAATGAATAATTCCAACCTACAGGGTTCTCATTGGGAATGGAGATGGCCCAGAGTAACAAGAGTACTCAATGTGTAATAGGACGGAGATGTAGCTATTTACATTTTAATCTTTTATTTTTAAGATTATGTATTCTTATTTTACGTGTATGGGTGTCTTGCCTGCCTGTATGCCTGCGTTCCATTGAGTGCAGTGCCCACGGACACATGATCCTCCTGCCTATACCTCCTGAGAACTGGGATTTCGGACAAGCTTGAGCACTCCCGGCAACTGGCGGGTGTTTTAAAGAAGCGTGTTATCTTTTTGCATAGAACCTAACACAATATCTACGTGTGGGGTGAGGAGATAATGAACTGAATGCGAAAACCGGATTTACCCAAATACGGTTTTCTTGAAGATTTAATTTTTTTAAAGATTATATTTATTTAATGTATGTGAGTACACTGTTGCTATCTTCGGACACACCAGAAGAGGGTTTCAGATCCCGTTACAGATGGTTGTGAGCCACCCTGTGGTTGCTGGGAATTGAACTCAGAACCTCTCTAGAAGGATAGTCAGTGCTCGTCACTGCTGAGCCATCTCTCCAGCCTGAAGATTTAACTTTTATTGGTTTTAAAGTGTTTATGTGGCAGTCTGTGTACACAAGTCAAGATACCCAAGGAGAGGGGGCCGGAAGGGGGCACCGGATCCCTGGCAGCTGCAATTATGGCGCACTGTGAGCACCTGACGTGGGTGGTAGGGACTGGACTCCTGTCCCCCGCTGGAATAGACCCTGATCTTCACTGTAGAGGTGACTTTCTGGGCTCTCCAAACATAGTTTTATCTTATTAAAGCAGCACTGGCAGTACGTATGCCTAACATTGCTTGCTTGCTTGCTTGCTTGCGTCAGCGTCTCCTGTGACCTCAATTAGGAGGCTGAGGCAGGGGTATTGTCAGCTCAAGGCGAGTGGAGGCTACATACTGAGACTCTGCCTTAAATTTTCAGAGAAATCGGGCTGGAGAGAGGGCCCAGTGGGTAAAGACAGCTGCCGCCAAGTCGGAAGACCTGAGTTGGGTCGCCACATGATGGGAAAAAAGAACCAGCTCCCTCAGGTTGCCCTCTGACTTCCATATGCATGCTGTAGCGCGCGCGCGCGCACACACACACACACACACACACACATTAAACAAAGTCAAAATGAATCATGTAGGAGAATAAACTCCATCCACTGGCCATTCCTTCTCCATGAGTGTCCATGAGTGTCCCCACACACAGAACAGAAACAAACCATCTCCTTACGCCTCCTCTGAAGGATGTTTATAAGGAGCCCAAGCTCTGTGTAGAAGAGGAGGAGGAGGAGGAGGAGGAGGAGGAGGAGGAGGAGGAGGAGGAGGAAGAGGGGGAATTGGCTGTCATACTCAGCACACTATCGATTAAATTAACCTGCTGGGTTTGTGTTCTCTTCGATGGCCCCATGTCCTCTCTGAACTCAACAAGGAGACCAGGGAGAATCGCAGGGAACCTGCCAAGGAGGCCTCCTCTTCAGTTGACAAAAACCCCCAAACACCACCCCCATACATACATAACCACACATCCCACAAGTAATCAAAAAAAAAAAAAAAAAAAAAAAAAACCAACCTATTTTATTTACAGCTGACCGTCCGGGGCCTCAGCCAGGGAAAACAGATCTCCCAGTGGCTTTGCTCCATGCTCTCCGACCGACCCCCTTTTCCAGGGTTGGGGGAGGGGAGGGGGGCAACATGTCATAACATCGTGTCTGTTTATCTGAAATATTTCCACTCGCAACGCTTGTTTGTTCAAGCGGCTGACATGTTGATATAGGTCCTGACAGCCGAGTGGCTCCGACTGAAATAAAGTACAAAGTAAACACATTTGCATAGAGTTTATACACAGCCTGGGTCTGAGGGAGAAGAGGAAATCCGTGGACTGAAGGTGGGGGTGGGGAGTGCTTATCTCCCATCACCCCCATCGCCAGGGTCCCTCCTGTTTTTTATTATTTGCTTTATTTTACCCCGTTCTCCACTCCCAGAATGCCTCGGGAGTTAAAGGATTGGTTCATCCATGGGCTATTAGCAACTCCTTTTTCTGGTTTCGGCTTTATCCTCTTCCTTCTTCAGCTGGAACCATTTCCTAGTCTGGGGAACCTTTGAGGACATCTGAGAGATCCAGGCTGAGGGACAGACGCTAAAACCTTTTTAAAAACTCCGTTGTGTGATGGTGTCCTGTTGGTCACCTATGATCTCAAGCTCAGAAGACTGAGGCAAGAGGATCGGCGTTCAAGTCCTTCCCTGGGCTGCATAGCAAGACCCTGTTGCAAGCACACAGAAAGGGGCCTGTGTGCTCCGTGGCCTCGTGAAAAAGGAAGAACCTGAGTTCCCCAGCTTCCGGTTTCTCCAGCTTCCGGTTTCTCCGGCTTCCGGTTTCTCCAGCTCTGCCAGTGTCCTTTGTCTCGAACATTCAGAAGACCACAGTGCTGTTGGTTCCGATGGTTTCTGTTGGTTCTGATGGTTTCTGTTGGTTCTGATGGTTTCTGTTGGTTCTGGTTTTCAGACAGTGTATCCCCAGAAATATTACACAGCATGAACACACTTGGAACACCAGAGGCGTTTTATCTCATCTTAACCCGACTTTACCTCTGTCAATGAATGCCTTTCCATCCAGTTGCTCCCAGTGCTCCTCCCTCTCTCCCTCCCTTTTTCTTCCCTCCTCCCCCTCTCTCCCTCTCCCTCTGTTCCTCCCTCCCCCTTCATTTTCCTTCCCTCCCTCCCTCCCTCTCACCCGCCTACCCCCTCCCCCTTCTTTTTTCTTCCTCTCCCTCTCTCACTGTCCCTCCATCCCTTTCCCGTACAGCCCAAACTCACTCTGGGATCACAGATGACCTTCACCTTGTAAGCCTCTCTCCTCCATCTCTCAGGTGATGGAATGGGATGTGTCACCACGCGTCATTCTTCATCTCCATTTTCATGAAAGAATCATAATGGTGTTTCAGGAAGTCCGGGGATAGAGCCAGCACCCCACTGTACCCCTGATTCTACCCGTGGCAAACATGGCTAATCCAGTGCCAATGTCTCCTTGATAATACACCTCAGAATCTTACCCACACAGCCATCTCATGAATGAAAGCATCACACACTGTTTCAGGTTTATTCTCAAGAAATCACCTGCTGGGGCTGGAGAGCACTGGCGGCTCTTGCAGGGGACCTAGACTTCATTTCCAGCACCACGCGGCAGCTAACAACCATCCGTGACTCCAGGGCCAAGGGATCCAGCGCTCTCTTCTGGCCATCACAAGCATGATACACATGCACATGGTAAATGCAGGGGAAAAATACCTATATACATACATCAAGATGTAGAAAGAATAAAAGAAAGGAAGAAACAAACGGAGACAAGGAAAGGGAAGGGGCGGAGGAGGGAAGGGACCTGGAGGGGTGGGACTCAAGCTTCTTGGCCAATGCTTCCGGCCCCTGGACTACACTTTGGGTAGCCCTGTATAAACTTCTCCAAGCATCTCCTGTGCAGAAGCAACGAACCTCTGGGATGCTTATCTGTACATTGACCCCTTATTTTGTCCAAAAGACCCAAGACTAACATTCACTGGGCCTGACTCATCTATATGCTCACTACGTGGGCACATTTCAAAAGTGCCATTTTTATAGAAGTGAGAGAGTGAGCATCGGAGCATTTGCCTAGGGAAACCCAAGCGCCGTGAAAGGGCCACAGAATAAATCCAGGCAAATGCATTTGCATACAGTTGCCAAGGACCTTTGCCAGGACCCACGCTGCCACTCCAGGTGAGTCAGGCCACAGTTATATCTTGTCTGTGGCCCTTGCTTTCAGCCTTGCTTAGTCGGTTGGTTTTGCTGTTTGTTTCCTGAGACAAGAGTCTCTTTACAGAGCCCTGGCTGGCCTCTAACTCACAGAGATCCTCCTGACTCTGGGATAAAAGACATGTGCCACAGTGCCCAGTGTTCAGACATTTTTTTAACAGATTGGGATGCAGAAGCTTGGAGAGAGAGAGAGAGAGAGAGAGAGAGAGAGAGAGAGAGAGAGATGGATGGCCAGAAGCCATACCACATGCAAACCATAAAGTTCTACATTCAAAGGGGACATCACTTTAGCCCTGCAAGCTTAGGACAGGCGTTTTTTTGGTGGTGAGCATCCATCTGCTCTCATTCATAAATACCCAAGCTCTCCTGCATCTGTCCTCAGAGCACCGAAAATGTGGTGTCTATAGTCACTATGCAGCCCTACCTCACAGGGCACCGCAGGTCATTTGCATACCCTGTGCTATTTCTCAGTAAGCTTCCAGTTCTACTATGGAAAGTCTGTATGAGTTTCTTGTTAGCTGCTGAGACAAACGGGGATCATTCAAACCTCTCCCATCTCAAGACCTGTAACTTAACACCTGCAGTGTCGATTGCCAGGGTCCCAGCAATGATGCACTTGCTGCTTCTGGGGATTAGAAAGCAGACGTCTTTCTTAATTACCTTGGGGCTCTTCCCTTGCTGTCTATCTGTCTGTCTCCATATCTGTCTGCTTCTTTCTGTCACAGGGCAACCCTTGGTCAGTTTCTCCACACGAGGAGAATCCACAAGACAGGAAGCCCATCCCATGCACCGCTGGCCACGCCCCCATCCCACCCACTGCTGGCCCTGGCCAATCCCATACACCACTAGCCCCGACCCCAGAGTTTGGAACAATGTAATCACGTGGCAGAAGCTCCCAAGAACCCTGAAGGCTGTCCCCTAGGACTACCCACGTGACTTTCCTCTAGAGACTAAGGGACTGCATCCGTGACCTTCTGGGTTTGTGATATCAAAAATCCTCAATGCCAGACTCACGGCCAGGGTCCCCTAATATCGCAGTGGAGGTGCCTCCAGCTCTTCAGATCACTCTAACAAAGTTCACTGGTGTGAACAGGGCATGGTGGTCCCTGTCTGTCATCTCAGCTCCCAGGAGATGGGAAGCAGGAAGACTGGGAGTTTAAAGCCAGCCTTGGCTATCTAGTGAGTTTGAGGATAGCCTGAACTACAAAAGACCCTGTTTCAAAACAATTCCTCAGACCCCTTTCGGTGTAGGCTCTTTTCTGTCTGCAGACTTCACTGGTAAAGAGGAAGCCTGGGCTAGGAGAGACCCTGTCTCAAAAAGGAAAAAAAAAAAAAACAGTGAAGAAAGTTGGAGAGAGGGAAGAAACTGGGCCTGTAGCTGCTAATGGATGGAGCACTTGCCTAGGATAGGCACAGCCCTGGGCTTCATCCTCTGTTAAAAAAAAGAAAAGAGCAAATTTAGATAAACACTCACGGGGAAGATGTTAAATAGACACTCGTCGAAAGCATTATCCAAAAGCGGAGGGAGAAGAGGCAGCCATAATTCCAGAGACATCCAGGATCCCCAGAAGCTGGGACTGGAGAGATGGCTCTACAGTAAAGAGAGCTGAGAGCCGGCTGCTCTTTCAGAAGAGCTAGGTTCGATTCCCAGCAACCACACAGTAGCTCGCATCTGTCTGTAACTCTGACGCCCTCTTCTGGCCTTCTTGGGCACTGTATACACATGGCGCACACACCTACACACAGATAAACACATGCATAAAAGACAAACAAACACTAAGGGGGAAAAGGCACCCTGACACGAGATGCAAGGCCCCCTGAGGGTTCCTGTATTGTGTTACTTTTTGTTACTTTTTTAAAAAGTCTTACCACCAGAGATGCAAGGCCCCCTGAGGGCACCTGTATTGTGTTATTTTGTTACTTTTTTAAAAAGTCTTATTACCCTTCATTTATTTTATGTGGAACAAGGCTGCGCAAGCTACTTAAGGCATATGGAGGTCCTAGGACAACCTATAGGAGTCAGGCCCTCTCGTTCCACCACGTGGGTCCCAGGGATGAGACTCACCAGGCTTGGCGGCAGGTGCCTTTATCTGCTAAGCCACCATCTCATCCTGGTCGTTTTCAGACACCCAATCTGAGCTCTTTTGCTACAGCGGCCCTACGTCGTCGGCTCTACATCACACTAACCTTACTGGACGAGAGCCAGGAAGGTGGTGGTATGTGCTGGGCCTTCAGCAGTCAGGAGGCTGAGGCAGGAGATTAGTTGGATGGTGGTCAGTTTGGACTGGACCTGAGACCACGTCTCAAGCACAACAACGATGATGATGACGATGATGATAATGATGGTGGTGGTGGTGGTGATGATGATGGTGGTGGTGGTGGTGATGATGATGATATAACAATTAATGACTAATTAATGAGTTGAGATGTCAAGCCCCAGAGCCCCCTCTCCTCAGACAGCCCCTTTTCTGCTTCCATCCAATTTGCACCTGTGGTTTGGTGTGGAGGAGGTGTCCTTAGTTATAAAAATCCTTTATACTTGACCAGATACAGGGTGGAAACAGAGTCTGAAGAGAAACTTGCGGGCCATACTGGGCTGGCCAATGACTGGGCAGCCGTTTTGAGACAAGAATGGGAGAGTCGTGGCTTTGAGTGATCTTTATCTGTGGTGAGGGCCCAGGCCCCGTGAGGACATGAAGTGCCCCTCTCCCCCCCATGCTATAGGCACAACTTGAATACTTCTTTTTTCAAATAGGACAGCTCCCCCCACAAACTCCTGCTAATCTCCCATCCATCACTGCTGCAGAGTAAAAGTGGGTACAATGCCTGCATCCAGCACCCATGCTTCAAGGCCAGCTGGACACAGGCAGAAGCCTGTCCCTCCCCGAACTGACCTTCTGAAATGCCCTTTTCCCCAGTGAGTGGAGCAAGGGGGGTGGGGGTGGGGGACTGGGAGAGCAGGCCAGGCTCGGGGTTAGGCCTTGATAACCCGAGATCAAAGAGGCCTGTCAGAGGTGTCAACTGAGAGTCAGCCAAGACAAGCGAGACACACACACACACACACACACACACACACACACACACGGGCAACTTTATCTCCCCGCTGGCTGGCGGGGAAGCACCTCGGTTCCCGGAAACTATTTCTGGACAGGCAGGAGACAGAGCCTGCGGCTGGGACTGCCGGTCATGCAGGGCCAGTCCACTTCTGCCCAGGGACTCTGCGCCAGTTGAAGGCCCCTTTCTCTCTAGGCTCATTCATCCCCAAGTTCCTATCTTCACAGGTGCCTGAGCACTGCACGGCAAAAGTTTTGACTTCTTGACAGGGGGCCAGATGGTTCAGTGGGTAGAGGGGCTTGACGGGAGTTGGATCTCCTGGACCCAAGGGGTGGAGACAGAGAGCCTAGTCCAGTAAGGTATCCTCTGACCACACAATCGATCAATCGATCATCAATCAATCAATGTAATTAAAAATTAAAAAGAAGCTTTTTTCTTCTCTTTCCTGTTCCCTGTAAAACTTCCATATTGACGAATTGGGGAGAGGTCCAGCCCTGTGTGCAGGCGTGTAGAGGTCAGCAGTCATTCTCTCATGAGTTTTTTGAGAGAGGGTCTTTCCACCTGGCCTGCAGCTCACCCACTAGGCTAGGCTAGCCTCAGGGATTCATCCATTCTGGGATGGGATTACAGCACATGATAGCCTTCTATGTGGGTCCTGGGACTCGAACCCAGGTCCTCCTGGACTCGAACCCAGGTCCTCCTGACTGCACAGCCAACATGTCCCTATGTCATCAGTCATCTCCCCAGGCCTGGTTTTTGTTTTTCACTTAAAAAAAAAAAGGAGCTTGTGGGCAGTGGTGGTTCACACCTTTAATCCCAGCACTTGGGAGGCAGACACAGGTGCATCTCTGTAAATTCCAGGCCAGCCTGGTCTACAGAGTGAGTTCCAGGACAGCCAAGGATCCCCAGAGAAACCATGTCTGGAAAAACAAAACAAAAATAAAAAAGGAAAGGAAAGAAGGAAGGAACAGGGGCTTGTGGAAGGAAAAGGAACAGGGGTCTGTGAAGCCCAGGCTATCTCTGCTGCCCACTCCTCCTGCCTACACTTCCCAAGCACTGGATTACAGCCTTCACCTCCACACTCAGCTATTCTCTACAGGCCTGATAGACAGAAGATCAGCTCTCCTATGCCCTTGGCCACATGCCTGTCTTTCCTAGTCTTCCCAGACACACACATGCACAAACACATGCACAGACATACACATGCATTCACACACACACACACACACACACACACACATGTAGTCACTCACATGCATATACTCACACACTTACACACTCATACACTTATCTACTCATACTCACAGACATGCATGCACACATGCATCCACATGTACTCACACATGCATGTACTCACATGTACTTACACATGCATGTACTCATACACACATATTCACTCATATATACATGCACACACATGCATTCACACACAAACATGCACGCACATGTACTTACACACATGCATGTACTCACACACATACATTCACTCATATACACATGCATGCACATACATACACTCACACACATGCATGTACTCACACACATACATTCATACTTGTGTACTTACACACATGCATGTACTCACACACATACATTCACTCATTTATACATGCATGCACATATATACTCACACTCACACACATGCATGTACTCACACACACATACATTCACACACATGTACTCACACACTTGCATGCACTTATACTCAAACACAAATTCAATCACACATACATACAGGTATACACATGTACTCACATACATGCTTGTACCCACACATACATCTGCCTGGCCTCTAGGCTCTAAACTCTGAAGGAAGAGCCAACACAGACACAGATGCCAATTAAAATAGGTCTGCCGCCTGCTTGCTTTCAGTCTTAACTCCAGGCCCTTTCCCTGGTTGACGCCTGGATAGTGGTTTGTTTTTCCTCTGAGGTGTTGACCCTTTGATTTGCAGCTGGAAGAAACAGCCACTGGTCTCTTCCAGCTGTGCCCCCAGCTGGATAGTTTCAGACACATCTACTGTAGGCTGGTCACCATGGTTCTTTCCCAAGGCAAAGGAGGAGGCCAGGGGCTTGATCCCAACACTCAGAAGGTAGAGGCAGGAGGATCAGAGAGGATCTCTGGGCTACCAGAGACCTTGTATCTAAACATCAAAACAAAACCAGGGGCTGGAAAAATGGCTCTGTGGTAGGGAGCATATACTGCACTTACAGAATTAAGCCCAAGTTTAATTCCCAGCACTTACATGGAAGTTACAACCCTCTTTAGCTCTAGGGCTCAGACGCCCTCTTCTGGCCTCCAAGGGCACTGCATGTACTTGGTGTACATACACTCAAGAACACACACATACACATAAAGTAAGCAAATATTTTTTGGGTTTTTTTTTTCTTTTTCGAGACAGGGTTTCTCTGTGTAGTCCTGGCTGTCCTGGAACTCACTCTGTAGACCAGGCTGGCCTCGAACTCAGAAATACAACTGCCTCTGCCTCCCAAGTGCTGGGATTACAGGCGTGTGCCACCACGCCTGGCTAAGCAAATCTTTTTAAAGAAAAACCAGTTCAAGTCAGGCTTGGGGTCACACTCTCCTCTCATCATTCAGGAAACAGAGGCAGGATGCTCTCTGTGAGTTTGAGGCCAACCTGATCTATATAGGAAGTTCTAAGATAGCCATAACTACATAGAGAGAACTTGTCTAAAAAATAAACAGGCAGCTGGGCATGATGGCGCACGCCTGTAATCCCAGCACTTGGGAGGCAGAGGCAGGTGGATTTCTGAGTTTGAGGTCAGCCTGGTCTACAGAGTTAGTTCCAGGACAGCCAGGACTACACAGAGAAACCCTGTCTTAGAAAAACAACAACAACAACAACAACAAAAACAAAAACAGGCAGGCAGACAGATGATTGAGAGATAGATGATAGATATAAGACTGTCTAAAAAATAATAAATAATAGATAGTAAATAGAAATATAGATGATAGATGATAGATAATGATGATAGATCGATGATAGATTGATAGATGACTGATAAATGACAGATACATGATAGATAATGATGATAGATGATTGATAGATGGATGGGTAGATAAATGATAGATTAATAGAGAGATAAAGATGGATAGATGGATAGATAGATGATAGATGATAAATGATGATAGATGATTGATGGATGGATAGAAAGATGGTAGATAGATAGATAGACAGATGATAGATGGATAGATGAGTAGATGAGTAGATGATAGATAGATAGATAGATAGATAGATAGATAGATGATAGAGAGATGGATGGGTGGATAGATAGACACTAGATAGATGACAGATAATGATAGATAGATAGATAGATAGATAGATAGATGATAGAGAGATGGATGGGTGGATAGATAGACACTAGATAGATGACAGATAATGATAGATGATAGATAGATAGATAGATAGATAGATAGATAGATAGACAGACAGATAGGAAGAAAGAGAACAAACAAAAGACAATGAACGATCACTCAGGTATAGGGGTAGGATGGAAGAGACAGGGCAGGAATGGCAGCCACAGACAGGAAGTCCTTGTGAAAATCGAGGTAAATAAAGAAATGTCCTGAGGGGCTGGAGACGGAGCCCAGCTGATAGAGTGCTTGCATAAAGCCCTAACTCCATCCCCAGCACTATGGTATAAATCAGGCTTGGTATTTAAGCCTGTAATCCAGGCAGCTGGAAGGTGGAGGCAGGAGGAACAGGACTTTGAGTCTGTGGTAAATTGAAGGCCAACCTATAGTACATGAGACTCTATGTTTAAAAAAAAAAATGGAGCCAGGTGTGGTGGTGCACACCCGTAATCCCAGCACTTGGGAGGCAGAGGCAGAGGCAGGTGTATTTCTGAGTTCGAGGCCAGCCTGGTCTACAGAGTGAGTTCCAGGACAGCCAGGACTACACAGAGAAACCCTGTCTCGAAAAAAAAAAAAAAAAAAGGAATTCTGAGCTGTGTACTCTGTTTACTGCATAGAGATTGGAATAAGCTGGAATAAGGTAACAGACAACAGGTAATGGAGACCCGCAACATGCAAAGTGATAGAGAGTGGGCCTCAGAGCCTCCACCCAGAGCTAAGCCCAGACTCTCTATCCCTAGTTCTCCAGGCACAGGGGCCTGGGTAGATGTGTCTATTTTTCAACTGCCTCATAGGCCTCTTTCTACTCTGCTACCTCTGCTACCATACCAGAGTCCGGCAAGCTCTGGGAGAGAGCACCCCTCTAACCCTAGGCCAGAAAGATCAGAAGCTAAAACCCAAAGCAAGGTGGGTGTGGTAGCGCATGCCGGTCATTCCAACACTTGGAAGGCTGAGGCAGGAGGATTTCTGTGAGTTCAAGACTGTCTCAAAAAAAATTAAAATTAAAAGGTTGGGCATAGTGACTTGTGACCGTAATCACAGTGCTTGAAAGGTGGGGGGCAGGAGAATCAGAAGTTGGAGGCCAGTATTGGCTACATAGCAATTTGGATGGAGTCCAGCCTGGGCTATAAAGTGCAAAGCCCAGTTGTTACTTGATAGTAGCAACACTGGTTGGTTAAAAGCCATCAAGCCATAAATCGAGCCATCTTGAGCCAGACTGTATTCAAAATCCTCAGTTGCTATTGTTAGAAATTTCAGTCAGGCTGACAGTGGTTTTCCAGGGTCACAAGTTACTTAGCATAGCTAGTCTCTGATAGAAGGCCACTCCTAGGGGAAGTCCTGACACTCCCTATGGGACACCTTTGCAGACAGGGCAGGGCAGGCTTCCTAGGTGCCTTTTTGTCAATTTGGAGCGGTGGAGATAGAACCAAAACCTGAAGCAGACAGGCACTTGGAATCCAATGTTTTAGGAAAAACAATGGTGTTCTTCCTAAAGCTTGCGTCAGTTTATCTCCAGGGAAAGGGAGTTTTCTAAGTTCAGAAGATGGAGATAATACACAACGCCCTTAATGCGGAAGTCTAAACAACCCACCCCATCATTATCTCTTCCAGAACAATCACAGCCCAGAGTCTACCTGATTTATTGAGGCAGCAAAACAGAAGGCAGGGCCACCGGGGGTGTGGCTCAGTGGTAGAGCGTTTGCCCAGCTTGGTTGAAGATCTTTGGGTCTTCACTGTAATAAAGCAAAGAAAGCACAAATACAAGTTTTATCCTGGATGACTCTTCAATGCACCACCTTGAAATGAAGTAAAATCGTGGGGCTGGAGTCGATTCATTCTGCCCCGGGATTTTAGAATAGGCAGAGCTAACAGACTGGGTGGAGGGCCAGCCTGCCAAGGCCGAGGGGCAGGAAGAAGGGAGTCGAAAATGTTATCTCTTCTGATAAGGGCTCTAGCTACAGCCCAGGGTGCACTTGTCAATATTTAGAGAATGGTGCCCTTAAGCTTTAAGCATTTCGCTGTGTGTAAATTTCCTCTCGAAAACAAGCAAACCTTGAACTCTAGCTAGGGATGTACATTGCTGAAGAGCTGGGGGGTGAGGAAGCCAAGGCTTCAACCTGACCAAAAAAAAAAAAAAAAAAGAAAAGAAAAGAAAAGAAAAGAAAAGAAAAGAAAAGAAAAGAAAAAGAAAATGAAAGAAAGAAAAACAAACCCTCGGATGAATACATGGATGGCAAAGAATATAAGGAATCTATCTTTGCGGGCAAACGAGTGGCCACAGCACAGTTTGATTTTTTTTTAATTATTATTATCACAGTTATTGATTGATTGGGGAAGCAGCATGTGCCAGGACACACATGGGGAGGAGATCAGAGGACAACCTGCTGGAGTTGGCCCTCTCTTTCTGCTGTGTGGATCCTAGAGATCAAAGTCAGAACATCAGGTTTGGCCATGAGCACCTTTTTGCCGCACTGAGCCATCTGGTCGACCCACTATTTATTTATTTATTTATTTATTTATTTATTTATTTATTTATATTTATGTGCACACAGACACATCTATATTTTTAACTCATTAACTTTGCTCCTTGACAGTATTTGCATGCATGCAATGTGTGCTAGATTCTGGCCACTGTCGCCCTCCCACACTCTTAAGTCCCTCCCCCTCTGTCACACTCTCCCCTCCCCTTACAAATCCTTTTGTGTTTGCCTGTGGCTGTGGGTTTGGAGCTAATGCTTGGAGGCTGGTGGGTCCAGCTGTGGGCATTCAGCTGAAGATCGTGAGTGTAGCCATCAATCGCCTACAGCTCTGCAGGGGGCCAAGGCCCCAAGTACTGCTCCTCAATCCATGACTGACAAGAGCAACAGGCCCAGGCTTCCCCAAACATTTTTTTTTTATTTTTACTTTTTTTTTTTTTTTAATGAGACAGGGTTTCTCTGTGTAGCCTTGGCTGTCCTGGAACTCACTCTGTAGACCAGGCTGGCCTCGAACTCAGAAATCCTCCTGCCTCTGCCTCCCAAGTGCCAAACATTTTTTTTAACTTTAAAAAAAAATTATTTATTTTGTTTTATGTGTACGAGCATTTTGCCTGCGTGTGTGTGTGTGTGTGTGTGTGTGTGTTTTTGTGCGCCACACGTTTGATTGGTGCCCTCAGAGGTCAAAAGAGAACTTTGGGTCAAGCCGGGCAGTGATGGCACACGCCTTCAATCCCAGCACTTGGGAGGCAGAGGCAGGTGGATTTCTGAGTTCAAGGCCAGCCTGGTCTACAGAGTGAGTTCCCGGACAGCCAGGGCTACACAGAGAAACCCTGTCTCAAAAAACAAACAAACAAACAAACAAACAAAAAAGAACTTTGGGTCACTGGAATGGGAGCTACAGTGCTAGTGCTAAAAATTGAATGTGGGTCCCCAGGAAAATCAGAAAGTGCCCTTAAGCCCTGAGCCATCTCTCCAACCCCTTCAGTTTCTTAATTTGATAGAATTTGGAGGTAGAAGGAAGGGTCATTGCTGCAGTGGTTTGGTTTGGATTGGATTTTCTAAGGGTCTTAGAAGGTTCCAGAACAGCCGGAACAGCGGGAGTTGCACAGTGAGACCCTGTCTCAAAAAAAATTAAAAAAGCAAGCAAGCAAGCAAAATCCTCGCTCTTTTGCCAGCTCTGTTTCCTGATTTATTTTTTGTTTTTGGTTTCTTGTGCCCTGTTTAAGCTTAGCAAATGCTTACTACCACAATATCCCCAGCCTTCTTCCAGGATTTTTTTTTTCATTTCAGATACATTCAGATCATTTCATTACATCTAACCCAGGCTAGCTTAGGACTCACAGCAAACCTCCTGCCTCAGCCTCTCAAGCGCCATCATCACTGACGCCTACATACCTGTTATTTATGAGACAGGGTGTCATAAGTTTTCTGAATCAGCTTTGGCAGCATAGGCAGGCCTTCGACTTCAACTCTCCTACCTCAGCCTGGGATTCCCATCTCATTTGGATACAAAGCCACAATTCTAAAATTATAGAAATTACATGTTCTGGGTCCACCCGCCCCAAAGTGTCTGCCCTTATATCAATGTGTTCTTTTGGTTCCTCTCTCAGCCCAGGGCTCCCATCAGGCCTCCTGAAGCATATGGAGCCCTTTGAACCTTTAGCCACCATGTGGTTGCTGGGACTTGAACTCAGGACCTTCAGAATAACGGTCAGTGCTCTTAACCCTGAGCCTCCTCCAGCCTCCCATTGAACCTTTTTTACACTTACTATTCCCACTTCTTAAGAGGCTGTTTCCCAGAGCCTAACCCCCTGCGATCTTCACCTCCTGCTCCAAAGTCACCTCCTTGTAAGCACAGGACCTTTATCATCTCACCCCTCTCTCCGTGGGGGACAATGGTATTGTCTACTTGTGCCCTCTTGCTTTGTTCTTCCCAGCACGCCTACATCTGGGATAGTATCTGGAAGACAAGAGCATTGATAAATACTCGATTGATTGATACAGGAATAAGTGAGCAGATAGTGACAGCTCATGCTTCCAATATGTTTATTCTGATATAAATTTGTATATTATATTATACTATATTATACTATATTATACTATACTATACTAATCTATACTATATTATATTATATTATATTATATTATATTATATTATATTATATTATATTATATTTGCCAGGCAGTGGTGGCGCACGCCTTTAATCCCAGCACTTGGGAGGCAGAGGCAGGTGGATTTCTGAGTTTGAGGTCAGCCTGGTCTACAGAGTGAGTTCCAGGACAGCTAGGGCTACACAGAGAAACCCTGTCTCAAAAAAAAATGTATATTATATATAGTGTGCTGTATATGGTGTGTTTGTGTGTGTACGTGTATGTAGTGTGTGGTATGTCTGTGTGTAGTGTGCATATATAGTGTGTGTGAGCGTGTATCTGTGTGGCATGTGAAGGGAGTATATGACTGTGTGTGTGTGTATGTGGTATGTCTCTGTATGGTGTGTGTAGCATGTGTGGGGGTAATGTATATGGGTGTATGTGTGTGGTGGGTCTATGTGTCTGTATGTTTATGGTATGTATGAGTGTATGGTGTGTATATGGTATGTGAGGGGAGTGTATGAGTGTATATGTATGGTGTGTGTGTGTATGTGTGGTGTGATGGGCGAGTGTATATGAGTCTGTGTTATGTGGTGTATGGGGTGGGTGTGTGTGTGTGTATATGGTGTGTGTGGTACGTGTGGGGGTAATGTATATGGGTGTATGTGTGTGTATATGTGCGTGATGTGTGTATGATGTGTAAGGAGAGTATATGAGTGTATGTGTGGTGTGTGTATCTGTGTGGTATGTGTATGATGTGTAAGGGGAATATATGAGTGTGTGTGTCTGTGTATGGTGTGTCCGTGTGTGTGTGTGTGTGTGTGTGTGTGTATGTGTGTGTGTGTGTGTGTGTTATCTGTATGGTGTGAGTATGTCTGTGGTGTGTATATTGTGTGTCTGTGTATGTATGGTGCATGTGTGTGTGTGGTGTGTGTGGGAGAAGTGTATATGAGTAGGTCTGTGTATGTGGTGTGTCTGTAATGGTGTGTGTGTGTGTGTGTGTGTGTGTGTGTGTGTATGATGTGTGTGGTGTGGGAGTGAGGGTATATGGGTGGTTGTGTTCTGAGTAGAGGTTGATTCTCTCCTACTCTGAAGAGAACTGATTCCCTCCTTCTAGCATGTGTGTCCTGGAAACTCACAGTCTGTCTTGGTAACAAATGCTATCTTGCCAAGCCCTCTGCTCCTGCAGCCCAGGGTGGCATTGAATTCTCTAAGCTCTGATACTCCTGCATACACCTCCCAAATGCTGGGATTACAGGTATGCACCACCATGCATGGTTCTATGCAATGTTGGGAGAGTTCTGTTTGCTAGACAAAACTACCACCAACTGAGACCCAGCTACGGTGGCCTCACCATGGTTTTTATTTCTTCTTCTTTTCTTATTCTCCTTCTCCTTCTTCTCCTTCTCCTTCTCCTCCTCCTCCTCTTCTCCCTCCTCCTTCTTCTTTCTGCTCCTTTTCCTTCTCCTTCTTCTTCCCTTTTCTTTCTCCTCCTTCTCCTTCTCCTTCTCCTTCTTCTTCCCTTTGCATGATAGGTCTCCTGTAGCCTAGGTTGACCTTCAACTCCTGACCTCCCTCATCTACCTCCCAGCCACCAGGTCCATAATTTTGGGGCCACATTACAAAGACAGCACAGTGGACACTGCTGGGAATGTCCGGGTGAATGGGTTGATACATTCCCTACAAAGGTACTTTAAATTCGTGATCTACTGGTGAAGCCTGTGTATAAGGGCTAGACAACAGAAGGTGGTTGCTAAGGGGTGAGGTCATCTTGAAGGTCACATATACCACAGAGCAGGAAGTATGCTAGTCTGCTCTCCAACCCCCCCCCCACACACACACAAGAATGTAGTTAAACCCAGAGACTGGAGACCACAACTATCAACTGTCCTTGGAGATCCAAAATTGAGAACCTACCTGCCCAAAGCTCCTTGCATCCGAGGCTCCTTTTAATTTTTTATTTGTTTTGGTTTGATTTTGAGCTAGGGTTCCTCTACCTAACCCCAGAATCACTTCATACTGAGGATTCTCCAACCTCAGCCTCTCAGGCGCTGGAACTACAGGCATGTGCCAACCACTCCCAGTTGTACCTCAGGCTGTGGTGTGTGTGTGTGTGTGTGTGTGTGTGTGTGTGTATATGTGTGTGTGTCTGTGTACGTGTCTGCACTTAAGAGTCTGAAGGTGACAAAGGACACATTCACATCCTGCTCAGAGATTCAGTTCTCTGCCCTGTGGCAAGGTGAAAAGATCCCGGAATTTGTTGTTTAAAAGGAAAAAAAGAAAAAGAAAAAAAAGAAAAAAAGAAAGTAGATTGGAGTTTCCCGGACTTGACTCTTGTTTTTGGAAAAACCACTTTTATCTTTTTAAATTGTTCCGGTTTCTATCTATGCCCTTCAGTTCTCAAAATTAGCAATAGATATGCTAAGAGAGTTCGATGGGATAACAGACCTTAGCCAGGCGTTTAGGGCCAGTGCCTTCCCAGGCTGAGCCCTCCTTAGTCCTTTTATTTAGATTTGCCCAGGCTGGACTCTAATCTATAGGCTCAACATATTATCCTGACTCGGCGTCCCTAATAAGAGTTTGAACAGGTGTGTTCGACCATGTCCAGCTCGGCAAACCAGCCTTCAAGAAGTTCAAAGTACCACGGTTGAGACCTCTGTGTACTAAGCACGCACTGGATACTTACATAGGCTTTATTAGTGGGGCCTGGGGTGAGGATACACTCTATCCCAGTAGAGCTGAGCCCAATGCTTGTGACACTCACCCAAACTTAACACTACAGATAACTGGACCTCTTCAAATGGCCATTATTATAAGAAACGCAGGGAAAATGAGAGACGCCCCCACCATAGTGGTCAGGGCAGAATCCGCAAGGGAAGTCGTTCTGTACCTACTAGGCTTTCTCTCTGTTCCCTGGAGCTTCTTCGGTAATTTTTATTTCTAGGCCAACTGGGTTAAGTGTTCTCCGCAAGGGAAAACAAAAAACAAAAAACGAGAAAAAAAAACCCACTGGTCTTGAAGGCGCCGTCTCACTGTCTCCCACTGCACATTACAGTCAGAAAGGCTGAAGCCTGGAAAGAGTAATGAATAAGTCGGCCAAGACAATGCAGCTTAGCTCCTGGTTAGTTTGGGTTTTGTCGTGTACAGAGCTACAACACATCTGTAGCCCTGGCTGGCCTGGGACCTAACCTGTAGACCAGGGCTGGCCTCAAACTCATAGAGGTCTGCCTGCCTCTGCCTACCTAGCGCTGGCATTAACAGACTGAGCCACAATAGCAGTTTCTAAGCGGCTGGGAATCAAACCGAGGGCTTCGTATATGCTAGGCAAACACCCTACCAAGTCACCCCTCCAGCCCTTACATCTTGTTTGTTTGTTTGTTTGTTTGTTTGTTTGTTTTGGAGGGGTGGCGTACCACAGCAAACATGTGGAGGTCTGAGGGATCAAACTCCGGAGTCCCTTTCCCCTCTGAGCCGCCTTTCTGGCCCCTGCACCTTGCACGTCATAAACGTGCGTTTTTGGCGTTTTCTTTCCGGGTTTGCCTTTAGCAGAAGTAGACATAGGTTCGTCTTATGACCCTGCGTATCCACAAGCTGTCACCCCCACCCCAGCAAATTCATTCGTCACCTCTGCCCCCAGGGTTCTACCTGTAAAGTTCTTTAAAGATCCGGCCCGGCACGTGCCCAGCAATCTCTGCACCTGGGAGACAAAGGTGAGACGGTCATGCATTTGGGCCTAGCCTGAGCTACAGAAGGAGACCCTCTGGAGGGAGAACTTGAGATAGACAGGGGGATGGATGGAGAAGGAGGGGCCTGGTGATACAGACATATACTCCCAGCTACAGGGGAGGGTGTAACAGAAGAATCAAGAGTTCAAGGCCAGACTGGACAGTTGGTGGCTGGAACCAAAATCCCAGCAGTTAGGAGTCAGAGGCAAGCTGATCTCCCTGTGAGTTCCAGGCCAGCCTGGTCTACAGAGCTACACAGAGAAGCCCTACCTCAAAAATAAATAAGTAGCCGGGCGGTGGTGGAGCATGCCTTTAATCCCAGCACTTGGGAGGCAGAGGGAGGCAGAGGCAGGTGGATTTCTGAGTTTGAGGCCAGCCTGGTCTACAGAACAGCCAGGGCTACACAGAGAAACCCTGTCTCAAAAAACCAAATAAATAATGAATATTTTAACACTGGAAAGGGCTGAGGGTGTGGCTCAATGTCCTGACCTTACCCGCCTTGTTAGCAGCCTTGGGCTCAGGGTTTGACTCCTCCTGCTGATAAAGATCAAAAGACTCTTCCTATCCAAAGCTTCAGAAGTTTACTTGCATCAAATCTGCTTCTCTTCACTTTGTGATGTGTTTTAAACATTTTTTAAAAAGACTTATTTATTTATTATATGTAAGTACACTGTCTTCAGACACACCAGAAGAGAGCATTGGATCCCATTACGGATGATTGTGAGCCACCATGTCAGTGCTGGGATTTTTTTTTTTTTTTTCGAGACAGGGTTTCTCTGTTTAGCTCTGGCTGTCCTGGAACTCACTTTGTAGACCAGGCTTGCCTTGAACTCAGAAATCCACCTGCCTCTGCCTCCCCCAAGTGCTGGGATTAAAGGCGTGAGCCACCACCACCCGGACAGTGCTGGGATTTGAACTCAGGACCTTCGGAAGAGCAGTCAGTGCTCTGAACTGCTGAGCCATCTCTCCAGCCCTTTGTGATGGGTTTAAGATGGGGAGTACCTGGCTGGAGCACCTCAGGATGGATGATCCCCCCCAAAAAAAAAGTGGGGGCAGGCTTCAGTTTGAAACACATACACATCCTATTCATTCATCACGGCTGCTAAGCCAGGCAAGAAGGACCTCTCTCCCCCTGGTTACAGAATCCAGTGGGAAGGTAGCCTCCTCCTCCTCCTCCTCCTCCTCCTCCTCCTCCTCCTCCTCCTCTTCTTTCTCTTCCTCCTCTGAGTGCTTTTCCTCTCTCCTTGGGCTGTGTTTATCCGAGTATTTTAAGCACTGTTTTTATTATGCTATTCTGAGACCATTACTCCACAGGGTGATTAAAATTTCTCTTGGCCAGAGAAGAGAAGACAATATGTTTGTTGCGTCCAGGACTGTTGCTTTTCCCAAGCAGCCTTCAAAGGAGGAAAAAAAACGTAAACATGAGGCACACAAAATACACGCTTGCTGCACAGCAGGGGTCTGCAGTCTCATGCCCTTCACCTTGGCCTGGACTCCAAGCAGCTGAGACAGGATGGGGGAGGCAGGAGGACGGACGGAGGCTCTCCAGTTCCTGTGTTCTTCTTCTTGCTTGTGCCTGCTTTAGTCCACTCCGTCTCCACCCATCCACGAACAAGACAGCCGTGTCATTTCCATTGCTTGACTCTTTCCTCTCCTCTCCTCTCCTCTCCTCTCCTCTCCTCTCCTCTCCTCTCCTCTCCTCTCCTCTCCTCTCCTCTCCTCTCCTCTCCTCTCCTTTCCTCTCCCTCTCTCTTTTGAGATGGGGGAGTGTGTCTCTTTATGTAGACCAGGATGGCCTGGAACTCACAGCAACATAACCTGCCTGTGCCGCTCCCTCTCGTCCCTCTCCTAAGACTTCCCTCAAAGCCTGGAGGAGCCTGCAAGTTTCCTTAGGTGCGCGACAGTGTCTGGAGGACAGTCAGATTTGGGAAAACTTGTCTAACTGAGAGGGGGAGGGGAGAAGGGGAGAGAAAGGGTCAGGGAACATAACAAGAAGGAAAACAGAAAGACCAAGGCCGGCTATGGAAGTAAACAGGGCCGGCTCCGAGAGAGGTCAGGGAGCCTAAGGGAGAACCACACGGCACACGGCAGACACCAGAGGCCCGTTGCGGGTGCACAGCTGTACAACCACACTGGGGATCCTGAGACCGGCGAGCCCCTGGAGCCAAATAGCAGGACTTGTATTGGGGGAGAGGTAAAACAAAACACACACACACACACACACACACACACACACACACACACCACACACACACACACACACACACACACACACCACACACACACACACACACACACACACACACACACACACACTGGGTTAACTAACCAAAGAAATGAAATCATTTAAATGAGTTGTGGACAGAAGGAATGGAATGGAAAAGTTCAGCTTTGATTTCTTATCTTTACAGCCCACAGCCCGAGGGCAAGAGCTTTAACCTCCCGAGATGTTCTGGGTCCTTATCTGCCAAATGGGAGCTTAAGTCCCACCTCCTGAGGCCTCCAGGGGGAAACACTGCTGGAACTTGGCTAAGTAGCAGCTTCCTTCTTCCCTCCAGATTCTCTTTGATGAATTCTCTTTCACTTCCCCGGTTCACTTAGCACCTCTTCCCCCCCCCCTCCCCTCGTCTCTCTCTTTCTCCCTTTCCCTTTTTCAGAGAAGAAACTTTTGCCTCCCCACAGCCACAACCCCTCCCAGCCCCGAGGCAAGAACTGAGCCACAAGCTGGAAGCCCTCACTCTCTCTGGACTGGGGCAGCTGAGCAGGACCCACCGACCGACCGACACCCAGGGCCCCCAGCTATTTCGTTGCTGCTTTGATGACTGCATAGCCATCTCTCCCTATCTTCCCAGCCCGGGCTACTTCTAGCCCTGGAGATTTCTCTGATCTCCCTACCCCAGCTGCCCACCACTGCCCTCGAGCTGGCTGGAGTGTTTGGAATCGAGCAGCTGATCCTTTGCATCCCTCTGGCCTATCTCCCAGACACACAGCAGATGAGATTAAAGAAAGGGGTGTGCCAAAGATTCCTGTGTCCTGCCCTGGGCCCTGGAGGAAAGCCGTATTGTTCTAAAGATAAAGGTGCTACTCGCATAAAGGTATCTTGGGGAGCTTTCTCCTTGGAAGCAAGGGCTTCTTGGAGTCAAGATAGCACCTGCAAGTCCAGACACATCCCAAGTGCTTAAGCAGACCCAGAGCCCTTTCTGCAACCAAATGGGCACTGAGGGAACTCCCCTAGGGGACTTGGGCTCTGAGATCTGTCACAGGTGGCGCCATGATGGTTTCTTTTTTACACCGCTCATCTTGAAAGTGAGGGGGCTCGCACCCCATTTTCCCAGGGACTAACTGAAGGATTCGATAAAGGGGTGAGAATTGCAGTGTCTGAGTACAGAAGCACTTTGGGACAGTGGCCTCCTGTGACTTCTTGGTAGACATCTGGTTATCTGGTCCCTGCTCCCCTGCCGCCAAAGGGAGACCAAGTCCGGGGAATTCCAAGAAGACACTTTAAGAATGGCTAGGTCGAGCCGGGCGGTGGTGGCACACACCTGTAATCCCAGCACTCTGGGAGGCAGAGGCAGGCAGATTTCTGAGTTCCAGGACAGCCAGGGCTATACAGAGAAACCCTGTCTTGGGGGCAGGGGGGACAATGTCTAGGTTGCCTGGAGGTGATGACACATGCCTTTAATCCTAGCACTCTCAGGAGGCAGAGGCAGGTGGATCTCTGTGAGATTGCAGCCAGCTGGTCTACAGAGAGTTCCAGGACAGTCAGGCCTACACAGAAAAAGAAGACACATCTCAACAACAACAACAACAACAAAGTCCAGGTGAAACAGGGTGGGAGAGGGTGGCTCAGTGGGTTTTGCCTCTCCAAATGTTAGATTTGGATTTTTGGAGACTTCCGGGGTCTATACGGTAGATGGATATCTCCCTTCACTCCTTCCAGTCCTGATACTGCCCCCTCTCCCCAGCGTGATCACTACACAACATGATCAAAACTATACCCCCCGCCGCCCTAAGCCAAATATGAAATATGGGGTGCGTGCTTGTAAGCCTAACACTCCAGATGGAAGCAGAAAGCTCCGGAGTTAAAGGCCAGCCTGGGCTACATACCACCTGTCCTAAATTTCCCTGACCTAGTCCATGTTCTTCATACCCTCTCTGAGCTGGCCATCTGCCTTTTCTTTTCTTTTCTGTTTTTTTGTTTTTTGTTTTGGTTTGGTTTGGTTTGGTTTGGTTTTTGGTTTTTGTTTGTTTGTTTGTTTTGTTTTTTCGAACTCAGAAATCCGCCTGCCTCTGCCTCCCGAGTGCTGGGATTACAGGCGTGCGCCACCACGCCCGGTCCGTCATCTGCCTTTTCTGTGTTCATTCTTCAACCAGGGTCTTGGGTAGGAATCGGGTCGTAGGCTGGTCCATTCCTGCTCCTACTGCTCCATTCCTGATCCTGTAGCTCAGCTCAGGCTTTCTCCTGACTCTAAACAGAAAGAGAACTAGGGGTGAGATGCCACCACTGAGCTATTTGGGGCCACTCATGTCACATCCTGGGATTCCCCTCAAGTAATCCCACTCTGAGGGTCTGATATAGCCTTTCCCTGCCTGGAAAAAGAGGTCTTTGATATGTTTTGAAAACATGTATGATGTTTTCATACATGATATGGTATGATGTGGCGGCGGGAGGGAGTGTCTTAGCGGGCACACGCGGAGGCATCCTCCCTTGAGGTACCAGCCATATGATGGGTCTAGTATAAAATGGAGTTTGTTTTGGGGGGCATGAGAAGGGGATTCGAGGGGAACACATGGAGAGACAGAGGGAGAAGAGGGGGAATACAGAGAGGGAGGGGGAGAGAGAGGACGGGGCAGGGCGCAAGGAGGGTGTGTGTGTGTGTGTGTGTGTGTGTGTGTGTATGGGGACTAATCATAGAGGGGGCGGAGGTCAGAGAAAGCTCAAGAAAGACCTTTTACAGCAAGCCAGGCGCCTACCTGGCTGTTGCTAGGTAACTGTTGGGCGGAGCCTAGAAAAAATGCTAACAGGTCTTCCTTTGGTAAAGCTCTGGGTTGGTGGGAACCAAAGGCCCTATCCTCCAGCAACGAGCTTGAGTCGCGCTTTGAGAGAAGATGGAACTTTTTAATATTTGTTTATTGCAGTGGGGGTGGCACGCTGACATTCTTGAGAATATACGGACAAGTGTGTGTCACCCTGCTCATATGGAGGTCAGGAGGTCAATGTGAGGAACTCGGTTCCCTCCTTGTACCCTGTGGGTACCAGGAGACCAAACTCAAACCATGAGTTGGTAGCGGGGGCACTTGTACCCACTGAGACATCTTGTCCATCCACCCCCCTCCCCCCGCCCCCGCCCCCGCCCCGATCGCTCTACTTTTATTTTGAAATGAGGTCTTACATAGCCCAAGCTGACCTGGACCGTGATACACAGCCAAGGTTGGGGATAACCAGGAATGGATATTCCCACCTCAGGAATGCTGGGATTGCAGGCACGCACCATCCCCATGCTGAACATTACTTAATATCTATTGTTTTCCGGTCTGTTTCATTTCCAAAAGCAACTGTTTCGAGGAATAAATTCCCTTCTCCAGTCCCACCGACACCTGGAATGTTGCAGTTGCGGGCGGACCTTGTCAACCTCCAACTGTCTGTCGGTTACGTTGTAGCCATTGCCCTGGCTGTGCAACACCACCTGCTGTTCCCTAAGTCTCACTTGCTCTGTAGCCTGGGCTAGTCTGCCCTGCTTCCCAAATACCTGGGCAATAGATGCACATTCTGAGCCAGTTTCCCTTCTCCCCCTCCCCTTCCTCCCCCTCCCCCTCCCCCTCCCCCTGCCCCTCCCTCTCCCCCTCCCCCTCTTCTTCTTCTTCTTCTTCTTCTTCTTCTTCTTCTTCTTCTTCTTCTTCTTCGTTGTTTTTGTTTTTGTTTTTGTTTTTGTTTTTTCGAGACAGGGTTTCTCTGTATAGCCCTGGCTGTCCTGGGATATTTTTTAAAATATTTATTTATTATATGTAAGTACACTGCAGCTGGAGGTGTGGCCTTATCGGAGGAAGTGTGTCACTGTGGGTGTGGGCTTTAAGATCTTCCTTCTAACCACATGGAAGCCAGTATTCTGCCAGCTGCCTTTAAAACAAGAGATGGACGGGGCATGGTGGCGCACGCCTGTAATCCCAGCACTTGGGAGGCAGAGGCAGGTGGATTTCTGAGTTCGAGGCCAGCCTGGTCTACAGAGTGAGTTCCAGGACAGCCAGGGCTACACAGAGAAACCCTGTCTTGAAAAAAAATAAAAATAAAAATAAAAAATAAAAAATAAAAAATAAAAAATAAATAAAATAAAATAAAATAAAATAAGAAAACAAGTTGAGGGAAAACAAGGGCCCAGGGATGGGATCAGAGAGGTGTAAGCGCCTGACCTCTCGTAAGTGGGGGACCATGGTGGCTCTGTCAAAATGGCTGGAAGAAGAAGGGGACATATTTGCTCTCCAGGTTGCCATCACATTCATGCTGCTGCTATGATTCATGCACCATGTCCCTGCTCAGCCAGGGCCAGCCTCTGCTGTTCAAATGAGGTCACAGAGCAGGAACAGCCTCTCAAAGGTCATCAGGGAGAACAAAGGCCTGTCTTAAAGGCCTGTCTTCTGCCTGGACAGCCCTAAGAACTGATGCACTCCATCAGGAAACCAGGTTGCATGCCAAAGCGACTATGGATGTCACCCCTTACAGTCATCCCAGCTCCCAGGAACTCTCTCTCTGTCCCCAGCCCTCTCCCCATCTCTGCAAACCGCCTTCCGCTTCAGCCCTTCCACAGTCTGGGACTACTGGTCTGTGCCATCTGACTTGGCAAATTGGTTCCATTCTGCATGCTCCAGGGCAAAAAAGCCTCTTCCCTCCCAAACATCACCTAGGTTCTAAGGCTTGCTGGTCTGTCTCCCTTAGGGTTTGTTGACTCTGTGTGAGACTGTGATCCCCGCCTCTGTGTTCACGGGAACTTCTGTCTGTGTGTCTCTGTGATCTTTCTTACTCACTGGCTTTCTTTCCCCCCTAAGACAGGGCGTCCTGGAACTCGATTTGTAGAACAAGGTAGCCTTGAATTCAAAGTTTTGCCTGCCTCTGCCTCCTGAGTGCTAGGATCCAAAGTATGCGTTCAGACGCCTGGCTTTCTTATTTATTCTGAGAGTACATACTATCGTGTTCACGCTCAGAAGACAACTTGTGGAATAGTCCTCAGGCATGGCGAAAAGCTCCTTTACCTGCGGAGCCATCTTGCCTACCCTCTTCTTCTAAGGGGTCTAGTCGTTGGATCTGAGCCCACACAAATGCACTGGGACTTCCTCTCCACCCCACTCTCTACAGAGTCTCTATTTCCAAGTAAAGGCACATTCTCAGTGTGCATGGTTCCAAAACACACGTTTTCTACCCAGTAGAATTCTGAAGATCCAGTTCAAATCTTGGTCCTCTTGCTGACTTGCTGTGTGTTGTTGAATCCATTTCTATCTAGACGCCTCTCCCTTTCTTCTGTTAAATGGATGTCTGTCTTTTTCTTTCTTTCTTTATTATATGTGAGTACATTGTAGCTGTCTTCAGACACACCAGAAGAGGGCAGCAGATCCCATTACAGATGGTTGTGAGCCACCCATATGGCTGCTGGGAATTGAACTCAGGACCTCTGGAAGAGCAATCAGCCATCTTAACCACTGTGCCATCTCTCCAGACCTCTTTTTCTTTTTCACAAGATTCACTATGTAGCCAAAAATGACCTTACCCCCTTGATCCTCCTGCCTCGACCTCCCAGTCACCCGGGATTTACAGATGTGTAATTTACAGAGTGCTGAGAATCAACCCCCATGTGCTTGGCGTCAAGACCCATGCAGGCCTCTGCTGACCGAGATCCAGTCTTAGCTTCCATTTTGGTTTGAGATGGCTGCTCTAGCTCAGGCTAGCTTCCGACTTGCTATGCAGTCAATGAAATTCCAATTCTCCCCTAATTCTCCAAGCGCTGGACCACAGGTATCTACCACCATACCTGATTTTCAAAAGGATGATTTTTGTTGTTGTTGTTGATGATGATGATGATAATGACACTCCCTTGCATAAAATTCCTCAGTGGTTCCCCATTACCCTCCCAGACTTATCAGATTTCACAACAAGGCAAACCCAGCCAAATTCCATTCTCATCCTGCCCCATCCCCTTTCACAAAGTGGTATCTATTTATCCGTTAGAAGCACAGACGCCACTTCCTTCAAGAGTCAGCTCTGCCCCTTCCTCCTTTGTAAATCAGTTCTCCCTGCCCTGTACTCCAAGGCTACGCCTGTCATCACAGCCCCGGAGCACAAAGCTAAAGTGTTATCTGTCTTCTTTCAAACGTCAGGGACACACACAGGGTAGCTCGTTTCGGGTCTGCACTTGTGAACCATACAACCACACCTCCAGGAAGGAAATCCAGAATCAGAAGCCATCCAGGAATGGAGCCTGGAAAGATAGATGCCCATCCTTCTTTCCAACCGCATCAGCCGCAGACATCGCTCATCTATCGCCAACACTCTTGATTGCCCCTCAGCGCCCAGTTCCAGTCAGTCCCCCCCACCTCAGCGCCCCCACCCCGCACCCCCAGACAAGAGTTCTGTTGGCTGGTGCCATCTGCCCGGCATCCCTGTTATGAACGTCAAGGGAACAAAGCCCAGAAATGTCACAGCAAGTCCTGCTCACAGCAGGGACAGTGTTGGAATTCTCTAGCCTGGCTCACTTGGTGTGGCCAGCACTAGATATGTCTAAGAAGGGCCCTTGCAACAGCAGGCCGGGTGATTCCTGGAAGGTTCAAAACCACAAAGTCCGTGTTGAAGCCTCAGGGCACCCCGGAGGCTCGCACACATATTTCCTTTCTCTTCCAGTTTTCTTTCCTTTTTTCTCTCTCCTCCTTCCCGTTCCTGAAATCCAGGTTGGGCCTTGAGTAACCAAGGATGACCTTGAATTCCCGATCCTCCGGTTCTCACCTCCAACACTGGAATTACAGACATGCGTCACCACTCCTAACTATGCTTTCCCATAGTTGTCCAAAGTCGAGCTTGCTTCTCTCTTACCTGGATTTCCTGTTACCTCTACATAAATCCAGCTCATGGTCCTTACCTATAAAGGGCATACCTTCAACCCGAGGAGTGTTCCTTTGCATGAACGAATGTTTTATTTTACAACAATTTCTCTCTTCATTTTATTTTTATTTATTTATTTATTTATTTATTTATTTATTTATTTTTGAGGCCCAGTCTTGCTATGTAGGCCTGGCTAACCTGGAACTATGTAGACCAGGCTAACCTTGAGTTTGCCTCAGTCCTCCTGTGTCTTTGAGCTACCCACACTCAACTCAATTTTATTTTATTTTGTTTTTTGTCATCACTTTAGACAGGTTCTCTCTGTGTAGCCCTGGCTGTATTAGAACTCACTGTGTAGACCAGGCTGACTCTGGCTGAGACGTGATCTATGTTACCCAGGCTGGCTTAGAACTCCTGAGATCTGGCTGGGCGGTGGTGGCACACGCCTGTAATCCCAGCACTTGGGAGACAGAGGCAGGTGGATTTCTGAGTTCGAGGCCAGCCTGGTCTACAGAGTGAGTTCCAGGACAGCCAGGGCTACACAGAGAAACCCTGTCTCGAAAAAACAAAACAAAACAAAACAAAAAAAAACAAAAAAACAAAAACTCCTGAGATCGATCAATCTTCTTAATGATTTTTTTTTCACCCTGTACTAGCACTTGAGTATGCACAGGGCCTTGTACACGCCAGACATGAGCTACCCACATCTAGAAAACAAAACAAAGCAAAACTTTTTGTCCCTCCAAGTATTCCAAGGCTGCCCATGAACTTGACATTTTCCCACCTCAGCTCCCACGATAATTTTAGATTGATAAAAAAGCTTCATTATGACGGCAGAGAGGCCTTGCTCTTCTGGGCTCAGGGTCCCCAGATGTCATACAAATCACTAGGACACCATTCAAGGTCTGTTGGCTCCCTTCTGTAATCCCAGCACTCTGAGGCCGAAGCATAAAGATTGCTCAAGGCCGGTCCGAGCAACAGAGACCCTAAAACAAGCAGCAGTTCGTGTAGTGTCGCCCATCTGAAACCTTAGCAGAGGCTGTGGGATCCCCGGGAGACAGAGGCCAGCCTAGTCTGTATAGAAAAACACTGTCGAGGGGGCCGGGGGATGGGGGGAGGCAAAAACCCCAAGGAGCCAACGTCGCGGTCACACCCTTTCCTTAGCCAGGCTCCAGAATTTATGTGCGCGTGCGTCACCATCTCTCTGTTCCTGGGCCCAGGCTGGCATTGACCGCTTTTCCCATTCTGTGAGCACGTGGAGCGCGGGCAGCGCTCTCCCTCTCTCTCCTGCTTTGATCCTTACTCGGTCCAAGAAGAGCTGCTTGCTGACTTCTGCTTTGCTTAGCTTAGATTTACCCCTCTGCTCCCATTTTAAAGATTACACGGTTTCCGGAGGGAGCCCCCTCACCTAGTGGGTGCTAAGATCAGGGCTAAGGTAGCGGGCAAGCTCTCTGGCCCCCTTGCTCTCTCTCCTTTCTGATTTAATGGCCGCTGGCACTTCCTGGAAAATCTGGCACCGACTTTTACAGTACGCTTCCCCCCAGGCCCCTCACCCCAAACATCGTTTGTTCTTTTATGACTAAGGATATTTATCTCCTGCTAGCTTTAGAAGTTTATGGGCTGATTTTCCTTTGAATTCCAGGCCAAGGTCAGGGGTACTCTTTGAGGTGTGATGTCACAGTGTGTCGCCTTGGTTACCGCCATGACATCATCAGACTAACCTAGGGACCCGAGGAAGAGGGGGTTGGCACAGAAAGAAATGTTTTCTTCCATCTGTATAGTTTGTCTTCTTTAGGGGAAGGGGCGTGGGGAGACTTGGAGGAACTGCTGAGAGGCTATAAAGGAAAACTTGGGTCCCTCTAAAACATGTCACTGGCCATAAATCCAGACCACAATCAAAGGCTATAAACCTGTTCTTTTTTTTTTAATTATTTGTTTTTCTATTGTGGTAGGGGTTGTTGCTCACGCATGCCATGGAAAACAGAGGCCAGCTTCGAGAAGCCCGGGCTCCCCTTCCACCCTGTGGGTCCCAGGGATCAAACTCGTGTCGTCAGGCTTAGCAGCAAGTACCTTTCACCAGCTGAACCACATTTCAGGCCCCGAAAGGCTTGGTATAGACCTCTGAAGTGGTGGGAGGGGGACAAATGCAACCAGAACAAGGTGTTTGCTAAGAGACCACCAGCAAGCCACCCGAGAAACAGACGGGCAGACAAACAGACCACCCTCTACCTCCCTACCCCCCACCCCTTGGCCCTATCAGCCAAAAGGCCTCTGGATGGGATGGATTTCATGAGGTGTCTCCCGGTCTTTAATCTAATCTAATCTGCCTCTCCCAAGGCATAGAAGCAAAAGTAAGGGAAGCTATTAGAAGCCAGGAATGCCGGGTCTAAGGGTCTCTTTAATAAAAGGCGGGAAAGAACAAACGGAATTCGCCTTGAAAAATGTTCATCAGTCCCTGCCCGGGCCCCCACCCCCGCACTCAGGGTCAGAGGAAGGGAGTGGAAAAATGTGTTTTTATTGTGAACATGTGTCAAGAGGACTCCATCCTATAAGCCTGGTACCCGCAATGAGTATATTTGTGTAGTAATTAATGTGAGATCAGAGACGTGGGTTTTCACAAAAGGCCACTGTCGGTCCCGGGGTGTGTGATGTGGATTGGGAATTCGGTGTGGCAATGTGGTGCGCACTGTGCCTGTTGTAATTAAGTGTTTTGTCATCCAGCAACAAATCGAGTACGGGTGACTCCCAGACGGGACTGAACCCAAAACACAGTTCCCAAATGTTTCTTCTTGGCAAGTCTTGTAAGGAAATTCGATGCAGGAGGAATGTCAAGACATCTGTAATTAGACCTCGGAGAAAGGAGCTGGAAGATTGCTGGTTTTTATTTTGTCTGGGGGAGGATGGGGGTGGGGGATGTCACCCCCTGTCCTGGTCATCGAGAGTCTTCCTCATCTGGAGTCCTCAAGCCCTTGTTGGGACATTTACATATTGCTTGCCTCTCTGGGAAACCCCCTTGCGAGGTCAGGTCTCCTCCAGGAAGTGACTGCAGCCAGTGTAAGAGGCACAGGCAAAGATATTATCCAAACTGTCTAGAACCATGTCCTGGCTTAGAACTCAGTGAGTTCATTGCCCAGGGGCTCCTACAAACGGCAAGGGGTGAATGCTGTATGTTGTCCCAGGTTTCTAGCCATTCTGGGGCATTTGTAGTACAAGGAATGTGTAATACAGGTATGTCACAGAGACTGGATGGGTCTCTGTCTCTCTCTGTCTCTGTGTGTGTTTGTGTGTGTGTTTGTGTGTGTGTGTGTGTGTGTGTGTGTGTGTGTGTGTGTGTTGGGGCACACATCTCCATGTCTGAGGACCTTTTGCCTGTCTGTGACCCTGTGTGCATAGGGAGGGGAGGGTGTCTTTGAACACGTGGGTACGGGTTTTCTAGGGCTCCTATGCACAGTGCGCAAAGCTCGGTACCTGGAAACAAGCTGCGTTCCTTATACTTTAAGGTGACCTCTCTGCAGAGCCCGCCCTCATCTCTGCATCCAAGTGTGAACTGAGGGTGGGAGGGGGGTGTTCACAGGGTGAAACACCCAAGTGTGAACTGGGGGAGGTGTTGTGGGGGGGGGAGCTATTCATGGAGTAAAACAGCTATAGGTCTCAAGGTACTGGAAACTCAGAAGGGAAGGAGAGGAGGCCAGGTGGTCAAGAGGAGGGAGGGAGGGAGGAACAGGGTCTCATTCTGTAGCCCAGGTTGGTCCTGAACTCTCTCTGTAGCCAACCTCGCCTCAAACTCACAGCCCCCACCCCCACGCTTCTGCTGGATTACAGGCACATACCTCCATACCTAGCCACAAGTGGCCTTTTGGTGAGTCATCTCAGATACACCTTCATGGAGCCCCACACTGGGCTCTGACTTGCCTGGACGCTGCGTGAGATCCATCCTCGCGTTGGGGGTTTTTCTGCCTCCCTGGTCCTTCCCCTTCCTCCATGCTGACTGCCACGAGCAGATGTGCCCCAGTTTGTAAATGCTGACCAGCTGGAGAGGATACATTCAGCAGCCACACAACGTCTTCCAAACGCCGAAATTGAGGAGGCCTCTGGGGCGAACACTGGGGGTCTGTCGGGCACATCTTGGGACCTGCTTGTTTCCAAACACTTCCTCAGTCCCCCCACCCCACCTCACCCCACCCCACCCCACCCCAAAGATGCTGGAGAAAACTCAGATGCTGGATTCAGTGGCCTGGCCTTTTAATCTCTTATAGTATAGGGGAGTAGTGAACTACATGAAACTCTGCCCCCAAACACCAAAACTGGGCTGCCAAGATCTCTCTGTGTGGGTGAAGATACTTGCTGCCAAGCCCAGGTTTGATCCTGAGATTCCTCATGGTAGGAGGGAAATAAGCTTCTCAAGTTGCCCTCTGCAGACTCTGGTATACACACTCACGTAAGCATAGTCTGCAAGCACACGCGGGTACACACACATACACACACACATGCACATACACACATGCACACACATATACACACATGCATATACACAATCAGTATAATTTTAAAAAATTCTAATACTCAAACACTTTAATTAATTAATTGATTGATTGATTGATTATTTGGTTAATGTGATGCAGGAGGTTTGGGAGGTCATATGATATGGTTGGTGCTCACAAATTAACTGAATGGTGACCTGTAATCCCAGATGGCAGAAGGCCGAGGCAGAAGGATTGTCACAAATCCCTGGCTACCCTGAGCTACAAAGTAAGACCCCATATTTAAAATAGGAACAAACAGCAAAGGAAAACACTGGGCCAGGTGTGGTGGTACAAGTCTTTAATCCCAGCAATCAGAAGGCAGAGGCAGGCAGATCTCTGAGTTTAAGGCAAGGCTGGTCAACAGAGAAGGTTCCAGGACAGCCAGGACCTTGTACAGAAAAACTCCGGTTTGTTTGTTTGTTTTTTAATTAATTAGCTAATTAATTAAAAATAAAAATAACTTTTTAATCCCTCATCCGCACAGCACAGCTTGTGATTTAAGTGTAGGCACAGGAATGTCACAGAGACAGGCACATGTACGGTCTAATGTGTACACTGCTAGGCATGCAGACACTCTGTGTTGTTTGGTTTTTTGTTGTTGTTTTTTGTTTTTTGTTTTGGTTTTTTGAGACAGGGTTTCTCTATGTAGCCCTGGCTGTCCTGGAACTCACTCTGTAGACCAGGCTGGTCTCGAACTCAGAAATCCGCCTGCCTCTGCCTCCCAAGTGCTGGGATTACAGGCATGCGCCACCACCGCCCGGCTTTGTTTTTGTTTTTGTTTTTTTTTTTTTTTTTTTTTTTTTTTTTTTTTTTTTTTTGTTTTTGTTTTTGTTTTTTGGGCATGCAGACACTCTGATATGGCACCTGTAATTTCAGTAGTGGAGAGGCTGAGATAGAAGGAATCGTGACTTCTAGACTATCCTGGGCTACACAGTGATTCTGGGGTCATCCTAGTCTACATTGAAGATCTTCTCTCAAAAGAATAACTAGATAAGGGCTGGGCAGTGGTGGTGCATGCCTTTAATCCCAGCACTTGGGAGGCAGAGGCAGGCGGATTTCTAAATTCGAGGCCAGCCTGGTCTTCAGAATGAGTTCTAGGACAGCCAGGGCTACACAGAGAAACCCTGTCTTGAAAAACAACAACAACAACAAAAAGAATAACTAGATAAATACAAATGAAGTCCTCATGCTGTCTTTGTCCAACCCTTCTTCCTTCTCCAGAACAAGGGGATCCTTAGCCTGATCTTTGGTTGTCTTCTGCTCTTTTGAGTTAGGGTAGCCCAGGTTAGCCTGGAACTGGCCAGTGATGAGCTGGAACTTCTTTTTTTTTTTTTTTTTTTTTTTTGGATTTTTTGAGACAGGGTTTCTCTGTGTAGCCCTGGCTGTCCTGGAACTCACTCTGAAGACCAGGTTGGCCTCAAACTCAGAAACCCGCCTGCCTCTGCCTCCCAAGTGTTGGGATTAAAGGCGTGTGCCACCACAGCCCAGCAAGCTGGAACTTCTGGCCCTCCTGTCTCAACCTCCCAAATGCTGGTGTGACCCCCTACACACACACACACACACACACACACACACACACACACCACTCCATTGTGACTTCTAACCACAGCTCTGCTGGCTCTTCAGGACTCTCAGAGGAGTCATGAGACAGGGCAGTGGTGGCTCGAACCTTTAATCCCAGCACTTGGGAAGCAGAGGAAGGCAGAAATCTATGGATCCAACCTGGTCTACAAAGGGAGTTCCAGAACAGCCAGAGGGCTATATCTTTTCATCTTGAAAAATGGAAGAAAGGAAGAAAGAAAGAAAGAAAGAAAGAAAGAAAGAAAGAAAGGAAGGAAGGAAGGAAGGAAGGAAGGAAGGAAAGAAGGAAGGAAAGAAGGAAGAAAGAAATTAAAAGGTGGAATCATGCAATTGCATACTACATGGTTTTGTTTTGAAAGTCTCAAGCAGCCCAGGCTAGCCCAGAGTTCTCAATGAAGCAGGAAACGACCTTAAACTTCTTATCCGGCCTCCACTTATCCATCCTTTTGAATGGCAAGCCTTGAGGGATTTGAATGTCTAGAGAGGATGGGCTGACATATTCAAGGCACATATGCAGGCTGCAAATGTCACAGCACAGAATGATTGGACCCCAACGTCCACAGCACCACCCAGGTTGAGAATCTCCAGGAGATCACCCCCAACCCATTCAACGATGGAATCCCCTGGAGCGAGATTTCAAAGTATGTTTGTGAGTATGCTTGGGCCCTATCATATATGTGGAGGTCAGAGGTCAACTTTCCAGGAGCGAGTCCCTCTCCTTACACTGTGTAGGTCCTGGGGGATTGAACTCACGTCAGCAGGCTTGGTGGCCCTGCCACCTTTATCTGCTAAGTCAACTCACTGGCTTTCGTGCTTCCTGAGGACTCGAGTCCCCAAAGCAAAGTTTGCTTAGACTGAACTTCAAAGCTTAAAGCTTCTTCTTCGCAGGGAGACGTTTATAGACCTCTGCTTTTATGGCTGAGGTGGGGAGTGGGGCGGGGAGGAGGGTCGAAGGAACTGGAATGGGGACAAAAAAGAGAGAAAGCCAGCAAAAGAAAAGAAGTCAGCCCTACTGGTTGTCCTTTAATCTCCTCTCCCGATGGAGTCTAGTCCTCAGCCGGCCACATGTGTCTCTTTGGCACGTGAGAGGAGGAAATGACTGTAAGGCTCTTTTGAGCAGAGCCACGCTGAGGCACACAGACATAAACAGATGACCACAGGAGTCCAAACACACAGCCCACGCCACTCTAAACACACACGCACAGGCACGCATGCACATACGTCCCCGTCAGCAACAGGTTCAGAGAGTCAACGAGACAAGAGAAAGACCCCTGACATCCTTCCAGGGATGCTCTCCCCAGGCCTTATCCCTTAAATGGCTAAAATGGGGGCTCATCCGCCATGGGAGAGAGCTTGCCTAGCACGTACAGGACCCTGAGTTTGAACCCTAGCACCAAGTCCATCTGGTGTGGAGGTAGAGACAGGAGGATCAGAGTTCAAGGTCGACCTCGGGTACATAGTGAGTTTGAGGCCAGCCTGGGCTATGTGAGACTGAGAGAAAGAAAGATGGGGAAGGCTGGGGGGATGGAGAGGAGAGATAGGAAAGGGGGGAGGAGAGAGAGGAGAGAGTGATGGAGAAGTGGGGAGGAAAGAGAAGAAAAAGCAAAGCTGACCAACGTCAAGGAACCCATCCAGGACCACACCTCTGTCTGCCGTCTCTTAGTCACTATTCTGTAATTAGTGCAGTTTGCCTTAGCACCGCTGAGAGTTCTTTGTCATGGGGTGACACAGTCTGGGTGGGGACTGACCCTGCAGCCCACCAAGTTCTTGTGTTAAAGGATTGGCTGACGGCCAACGTACTCTCTAGAATGTTGTACAGAACTCTATAGACACCTTGCTGGAGGAAGGCGCTCACTTCCGGTTTTCCACCGAGAAGAGCATCCTCTTCCATTCCTTCTGGTTACTGCTGTGAAGGAGGTGCCCCTGTTCTGCCACAGCCTCTCCACCTACCCAGAGGTGTGGAGTCAGACAGGCAGGGAAGAATCGACCCCTCTGAACCCGTGAGCTAAGACAAAATGTTCAACCCTTGTCAGCAGGATGTGAAGGTGCAGGCCTGAGATTCCAGCACTCCGGAGGTGGAAGGTCATTGTGACCTCGAGGTCACTCTGGTAGACTTCTGGAGTTCCAGGCTAGCCTGGGCTGCACAATGAGAACCTGTCTCAGAAAACAACAGCCAGGTGTGGTGGGACACACCTTTCATTCTAGCACTCAGGAGGAAGAGACAGGCAGAAGTTTGGGAGGAGAAGATGAACTTGTTGGTACATGTCCGTGGGGAGTGCCAGAAGACAAAGGCAGAAGGATCCGAGTTCAAGGTCATCCCTCCCGGTTTCTGAAGAAGTTTGAGATTAGCCTGGGCTACCTGAGACCTGGTCTCAAATAATCACTCCACTACAATCAATAAATCTTTCCTCTTAAATTCTCTATCTGGAGGATTTAAATTTTTTTAAGTTTTTTTTTTTTTTGGTTTTTTTTTGGTTGTTGTTTTGTTGTTGTTTTGTTTTGTTTTGTTTTTACTGTTTTAAGATAGGAAATACCTGAGGCTGGAGAGATGGCTCAGTGGTTAAGAGCAGCGACTGCTCTTCCAGAGGACCCAGGTTCAATTCCCAGCACCCACATACCAGCTCACAATTGTCTGTAACTCCTTTTCTAGGTGATCTGAAACCCTCATACAGAAATACGTAGCCAAAACACTAACGTACATAAAAGGAAGATAAGTAAGAGAGGCTATTTCTTTGTAACTCAGCCTGGCCTCAAGCTCACGGTGATCCTCCTGCCTCAGCCTCTCAAGTTCTGTAATTGCAAGGGTATACCGTCCCTTGTTTTAATTGTTATTGCTATTTCCTTATCATTGTGTGTATGTGTGTGGATGTGTGTACAAGCATGTGTGTATATGTGGGTGCGCACAAGTCTCAGCACACGTGCGGAAGTCAGAAGAAAACCTGAGGTCAGTTTTCACCCCCTAAATCCCCACCGCCCTCCACCCCCTACCCCCCCACCCCCACCCCCGCCCCACCCCGCCGCCCTCCACCCCCACCACTGGGTTCCAGGCAGATGCTTTCATCAGCTGCTCCGTATATTCGTATACCAGGCTAGCAGGCCTGTAAGCTCTGGGTGACTCTCGTCCCCCTCTGCCTCCCATCTTACCATAGAAGCCTTAGGTGCAGACATAAGTACTGGATCCAGCTGTACGTAGTTTCTAATTATCTAAACTCGGGTCCTCGCGCTTGTCTGGCAAGTGGTTTACCACTGGGCCATCTCCCCAAATCCTTAATTTGTTTTAAGATACTCTGCCCCAGCCGTGAAAATCCGATGCCCACTTAGGGACCATCCCATGTGTCAAAACAAATCTTAGCTGCATTTTTGGTTTCTACAAAATACTCAAGACCACAACCCCTGACAACTAAAATTATCTGGAAGAATTACCCAGTGTGTGTCTCCTGCAAATGCTGTGCCTAGTTAAGGTGCCGGGCTTGTGGGGACAGGCACCGAACCAAATGTTTGTTGATTGGATGAGCAAGCTGCTTCCACTCAACGGATGTCTGGAAGGCTCGGCCTATCCGTCCTCTTCCGCATCCACACACGTGAGGAGTTGAAAGCCCACAGAGGGTGAGGAGCTGGCTCAGTGGGTACATCACGTGCCGCAGCACAGGCGTGGGGACCTGAATTTAGCCCTCCAGAATCCACATAAAGTCCGGCTCAATAGCCCGCATCTATAATCGCTCTCTGGCTCGCAAGCCTGGTACAGGCAGTTTCCAATGAGAGATCCCGTGCTGGGTGGTATCCGGTGGGTGGATCTCTGTGTGTTCCACACAGGTCCAGGAGAGCCAGGACTTCCCTATCTGGAAGACGAGAGAGAGAGAGAGAGAGAGAGAGAGAGAGAGAGAGAGAGAGAGACTGAGACACACAGAAACATACAGGCACAGAGAGAGACAGAGACAGAGAGAGACAGAGACAGACACGATACACACACATACACACACACACAGAGAGAGAGAGAGAGAGAGAGAGAGAGAGAGAGAGAGAGAGAGAGAGACTGAGACAGACACAGAAACATACAGGCACAGAGAGAGACAGAGACAGACAGAGACAGACAGACACGATACACACACACACACACACACACACACAGAGAGAGAGAGAGAGAGAGAGAGAGAGAGAGAGAGAGAGAGAGGAGCAGTGTGGAAAAAGTAGATTCACTATGGACACTACAGGCTGACCTATATGATTCTATGATTGTGCTGTGGTTCATATGAACACAAAGATGCATGCCTAGATACCATATACAACACACACACATACACACACACACACAGCCTGCAGCAGTGCAGAGTGGACCTAGTTGGGTTCCTTCCTCCACCAGGAATCCCCTCTAAGGTACAGGCCCTCATAGGGCTCGGCCACCATGGCGTTGGGAGATGGCTGCCATTGACGACAGCCCTTGGAAGAAGCGTCCCCCAGGGAGATGCCTGCACCACATGTGCTCTCTGGCCTGATTGAGGGACAGTAATGCAGTTTCCCAGAGCCTGACCAGGTTTTAATTGTATTTTGAGGGTCCTGCTCCCCACACACCAGCTGAATTTGTTGCTGCGCTCATGGTGGCTTTTACTACCATCCCCCTTCCCCCATCATTTTTGTGTCTGAAGCAACTGGGGATTGGAGGTTGGGAGAAGGGACGGGGCCAGCTGGACCAGAAAGTACATCCTTTTCCACACAGAAGCCAGGCAGGATCTGGAACGTTTTTGTGTGTGTGTGTGTGTGTGTGTGTGTGTGTGTGTTGTAAACCTCCAGAGGATGGTTCATTTTGTAAGCCCTGGGGAAGATGAACTTCATACAACCAAGCTGCAGGCTTCCGGGTCTACGGTCTGCACAAGGGAAGCAGGTCAGCTCTTCCATCACCTTCAGCACAGGAAGGTCTTGCATTCACTCAGCAAACACTGTATGGATGGCAAATGTAAGCTGGACACTGGAATTGGGGTGGGAAACGATGTTGATGTGAAAGCTTCATGCCCTGTCATTAAAGTGCACACACACACACACACACACACACACACACACACACACACACACACACACACACACACACACCATTCCTCAATCACCATGAACACACACAATGTCTCTTCTCTTGTTGCCCTGGTCTGGAGCTCTCTGGGGATTCACCTTTCCTGCCCCCCCCCCCAGAGCTGAGATTGCAGGAGCTTACCCCCAAGCCCTGTCTCTTCTCTGGAGTTCTGGGAATCAAACTCAGATCCTCATGCTTGCAAGGCAAACCCTTTCCCAACCGTGTTATCTCTCCAGTCTTGTTTTTTTTTTTTTTTTTTTTTGGGGGGGGGGAGTGTTGTTTGGTTTATAGACAGGGTCTTCTTAGGTAGCCAAGGCTGGCCTCAAACTCTCTACGAACCCGAGGGTGACCTTGAGCTCCTGATCCCCCTGCCTCCGTGTCTTGAGCGCTGGGATGACAGGTGTGCACCCTCATGCCTGGTTTTATGCGGAGCTGGGATCACGCCTAGGGCTTCCTGCTGAGCAAGCAGTCTACACACTCTGACGTCTCCAGCGCAGATTTGCTTTCCTTATTCCCCAGGTGTGGGCTCAGCTCACACCCGACTTGATACATCATGACCTAACCGTGAAGCCTTTCTTTCTTTTGTTTATTTGGGATGTTTGTTTGTTTGTTTGTTTGTTTTGATTTTGGTTTGGGGGGTTGTTTGGTTTGGTTTGCTAGTTTTTGTTTTTCTATTTTTGTTTTCTTTCAGACAGGGTTTCTCTGTGTAGCTCTGGCAGTCCTGAAACTTGCTCTTTCTCCAGTAGGCTGGCCTCGAACTCACAGAGATCTGCCTTATTCTGCCTCCCAAGTTCAGGGATCAAAGGCATGTGCTACCACTGCCTGGCTTCATGGAGTGAGTCTTTCTAACCTAAAATAAATAAATAAATAAATAAATAAATAAATAAATAAAATTTTTTTTTGTTTTTTTTCAAGGCAGGGTTTCTCTGTGTAGCCCTGGCTGTCCTGGAACTCACTCTGTAGACCAGGCTGGCCTCGAACTCAGAGATCCACCTGCCTCTGCCTCCCAAGTGCTGGGATTAAAGGCGTGTGCCACCAACGCCCGGCTAGCCTCAAATTTTTTAACAATGAAACGGAGCTTTATATATTTATCTCTGGCGATTTGAAAGCCCTCCTTTACACTGTGTGGGTCTGGAGTCTCTTCTCTTGACTTTGGTGAGTCTCTTCATCCGCCGACAGATTCAGGCTTACACATGCTTTCCAGACAAGTCACAGGAGAAGACATTGAGTTCTATGTGTTTGCTGACAACGTTTGCTCCTGGAGCTCCGGGTTGCTCTGTGAGAAGCCTCATATCCCTGCGTGAGCCCAGGCTACCCCAGAACCCCACACAGGTGCTTCAATTGGCAGTCCAGATGTCCCAGACACTCCACTCTTTCAGATGAGGAGAAAGGCCACTTAGACGGGTGACGGTCCTCAGGGTCATCCCCTGGATGCAGGGGCCCATAGTCTCTTCTGCTGAGCTCGGCTGAGACAGTAAAGTTGTGGGTTTAAGGCCAACCTGGGCTACCTACCCTGCCTCAAAATAACAATAACAAAATAAATACACTTTCTATATTCCCTAAGTAATTCTTAGGGAATTTGGATTCTGGTGTGTGTGTGTGTGTGTGTGTGTGTGTGTGTGTGTGTAAGTATGTATCCAGTATGACTGGAGGAAGGCATGAAGGAGCCCATGAGATATCCTAAGTGTGACAGTTTAGGCCTCAAGAAATTAGGATTTAGAGCCAAGCGTGGTGGTATGTTCCCTGAACCCTTGGCCCTTAAGTCAAGGCAAGAGCATCACAGGGTCCAGGCTAGCTTAGGTTACATGCTGAGCACCAGCTCAGCCAGGGTACAGAGCAATGCCCATTTCAGACAAAAAGACACAAATTAAATTTTTTTAACATCTAGTTATTTTTATGTTTATGAGTAGGCTGTAGTTGTCTTCAGACACACCAGATGAGGGTGTCGGATCACATGGCAGATGCTTGTGAGTCACCCTGTGGTTGCTGGGAATTGAACTCAGGACTTTTGGAAGAGCAGTCGGTGCTCTTAACCACTGAGCCATCTCTCCAGCCCGGACACAAATTATTTAAAAGGCTGGAATTGCAGATCCATGGTAAAGCTCTTGCCTAGCCTGGGTAAGGCCCTGTGTTCATAAGGTCTATGAGGTTGGAAGCCCATGGGAGGTGGCTCTCTCCTTTTGCCATGTGGGTCCCCAGAATTGAACTCATATTACTAGGCTTGAAGACAAGCCCCTTTGCCCACTCAGCCATCTCACCAGCCCTTAACTCTCAGCTACACAGCTACCTAACACATGTCACCAAGACTATTGGGAGCACTCCTTGGTAACAGCCACACTCCCTGAGATTTTCCACAGGTCCTCCTAGGGCTTGAGAGTTCGGCCTTAACTTCCCAATCTGTTGAATGGGCACAACTGACTTCCTCACAATTAAGAACAGGTATTCCATTCCCAGCACCAGGTCTGTATGAGGAAACCGTGCACAAAAGTCTACAAAGGTCTGGCCTAGGCCCTGATATGGAATAAAGGTGAAATGAACATTCTTCCTCTCCTGCCTTCTTTACTTAATCCCCTAACACATATTAAATTGTTTTGGAGCACCGTTGTTTAAGATCTTGTTCAACTCATTATACAGTCAAACCTCGAGTCTCTAGGAGGAAACACCTTACACCAATTAAGACCTTCTCACCCCGGCAACAAATTCCAGGACCTACCTAGAGGGAGATGAAGTCCCCTAAAAGATGCCAAATGAAGAGATAGCTTGTCCCCATGTCCTGGCCATTGTCAGCTTTATGAGGCTCAAAGCCCTCAGAACTTCCTAAACTCCTTAATCAGACCAGGCCACGCTGTCTCTTGGCCCTCACACAAGAGAGAAGTGGTGGCAATTGGGAAATCCCACCTCTGATGCCAGCGATAAGCAATCCCCCTTCCCTCTCCTTCCAGATAAATCACGCCAACACCCCCTCACCCCCCACCCCATCCCCAACCCTCGGTGGAGCCCCACCCCCTGGAAGAAGTACCGTAAAAATATGACCAGCAAACGCATTTGTCACAGGTGACATAATGTCAGGAAAATATATGATCAATTTAGCAGGCAGAGGTGGCTGTCAGTTTGGGGGCCCTCCAGAGTTCAGGCATGCCCATAAAAGAACTCCCCAACCCAGTGACTCCCCCCTGGAGAGAGAGAGAGAGAGAGAGAGAGAGAGAGAGAGAGAGAGAGAGATCTCCTTCCAAATGTGTCTGTCACCTGACATCCAGGAGCAGGAATTCCCCCGGGGAAGAAGGAATGGGTTCATCCACGTCTGTAGGAGCCAAAGATGGAAGGGGGGAGGCTTAGGGTTGGGCAAAGTCGTCTCCTTCAGTGATTTAGGGCTGGGATCTTCCAGAAGAAAGTCCCTCCGCTGCCCTGAGGTCCTGGGACAGTCTACCCGGAGACAGCAAGCTTAGGAAACTCAACTCCCAGGGCCGTGGTGGGAGGGAACAGGCCAGGGCCCAGTTGCTGCTGTCTGGTAGGAGCCAAAGCACAGGCCCCAGACATGTGTGACCTCTGGTTCACTCGTCCGCTGCTGATCAAAAGGACGCGGCTGGTCCACCCTGCCCAGGCCTCCGCAGGCCCGGAGGATTCAAAGCTACTGACTTCGAGGCTGGTGTGGCTTCCATTAACCCAGATGTGGGTGCCGAGGACGCCACAAAAAAAAAAAAAAAAAAAAAAGGTTGAATATCTCCACGGAATGAATCATGGGAATCCAATAGCTCCGGCCAGCGCAGTGACCTTTAAAGCAAGATAATATTACTTTAAACGAACACAGTGAGGGAGCCATTAAGATAAACCGCACCGGTTACGGCATCCTTCAACCCTGAAAGACAGCGGCTCCGTGACTCGGTTCTCCGTCGACTCCGGGGAGACCGCAGTCTGTGGCGACTCCATTTACCCGGGTTGTCCAAGCCCTCCACATACCACGCTGAGCGTCCCCACCCCCACCCCCGGCTCTTTCTTTCCTTCTTTGGGACGAGGTCTTGCTATGTAGCCCAGGTTAGCCTCAGCTCACACTCTTCCTACCTTAGCCTCCCGAATGCGGGATTACAGGCCCGCACCACCGTAACTGGCCAAACACGGCGCCTTCATTACCCTGTAGCTAAGCGGCCACAGTGAGGACTCATTGGAGTAAGTACCTTATTGCGGCTTTTGGGAGAGTTTTGTTTTGTTTTGTTTTGTTCTTAACCATGAAATCCCGAGACCCAAAGGATTATAGCAACAAACCAATGAAAAATTACTGCCACTGATAGATGTAGCTAATGGGGACCTTCCCCTTAAGGCTAGGAAATATCACAACGAACTAAGAGAAGTGTGTGTGTGTGTGTGTGTGTGTGTGTGTGTATGTGTGTGATTGCCTACAAGACAATTGCTTTTTAAAAAAAAAAATTAGTTTCTCTAAATCCCTGGTTATGTAGACCAGGCTAGCCTTAAACTCACAGAGATCCACCTGCCTCTGCATCCTGAGTGCTGGGATCACATGTGTGTGCCAACCCCCGCCCCCCAGGTGCTTCCTCTGTAGATAAGTTCTCCCTATGTAATCCAAGATATCCTGTAGCTCTCAGTCTCCCAGCTTCCGCCTCTGGAATGCTGGGGTGTACATAGAACCCTCTTGTAAAGTCACACATGTCCATAGACACGGGTCCTCGGAGACCGAGGCAGAGTCTCCACTCTTAGATCTCAGATGATTCTCTCTCAGGCAGTGGGTTCAGCGAGAGGCCAGTCTCCCGAGAAACACAAACCAGTTCCAGCCAGCACTGTGAGAACACTCACCAGACAAGGGTATCGGTTCAGCCCTGACGCCGCCGACACACTCACACATGCGTGCATGCAAGCCCGCACGCACTAATTTTTGTACTCGGTTGTCATAAAACTTAAGACATTTATACGAGGGTCAGAGGTCAAGAGGGGCCAGCCTTATTTTCTGTTATTAATTACACCTTATCCATTCCACACACGCTCGTCTTAGATAAGGTTACAATACTGTTTTATTGGGAAGCCTCCAGGCTCATAGGCTGGGGGGGGGCGGGGGGGGAAGGTGGGTTGGGATTGGGACAGGAGACAAAGGAAATTAACCACGGGATGGGGAAGGACGAGGGGGGCTCATCGGTCTTCTTCCCCCATCCCCCGGCCGGATTCTTGTCTGCTGGCTGCACTCATGTTCCAGACTAACAGAACCCTCTCCAAAGGCACGTGAGCTCTGAACCAGCTGGGTCTTAAGCAGGCTTTGAGTTTCAGAGAGAAGAGACCGGGAGCATGGATAGAGCCGGTGAGCCACACGGACCAGCAGCCTGGCGATAGAGAGAGAGGAAGTACGAGTCAGAATGAGGGTCATGCCCACCCCCAACCTCGGCCGAGTGCAAAGGACGCTAGGGAGCGGGACAAGCAGGAGGTCTACCTACTGGGTGCGAGGGCATGGGACCCGTCCGCACTGAGTAGGTCATCCGCTGCACTGTGACTCTTTGTCGGTTCCATCCATTCCTTTGGGTTCGTTTTGACTTTTGAGAGTCTCTAAGTTGCCCAGAGCGACCTGGAACTCCTCCTGCCTTTCCTCGTGAGAAGCTGCGGATTACAGTCCTTCTTCATCTTTAGGTCCAGACGCAGGAGGGATAGCCTTGATTCTTTCGCCCTTAGCTGACAAGGAGACAAAAGTGGACCCCATCCATCATGGAAGAAAGAAACGTCAAGACCCTTGCACCCCCAACCCCCTACCCATGGGGAGTTAGGGACTGGCGGAGCGGAAAGGGAGATGTCTCACAGGCACAACTAGGAAGCTGGGCTAGAGAACGCGGTTTAGAATCTTTTATTTGCCTTGCTTTGAACATTTAGTTATTTAGTGTGTGTGTACGAGACATGCACGGGGTTCATGGCGTGTGGAGAGGTCCAAGAACAACTTTCTTTCAGGAGCCGGTTCCCCTCTTCCAGCACAGGGGTCCCGGGGAATCGAACTCTGGTCACCAGTGCAGTGGCCACAAGTGTCTTCACCCACTGAGCCATCTCACCCACCCCCAGATGCGAATCTTGGCATCCGCTTTAACTTGGGCAAAGAATTAGCTTTCTCCAATCGTTTGTTTTCCCAGTTTGGACAGTAAGAGGAATCCCAACCAATAGCATGAAAAACAGTCTCATCTCCAATAACTACAGGACGTTAAGACACCCGTGACAAACAATAAGGTCGCTACACCCTTCCCGCGCGGTACTGTACGATAGCGTAATGAGAAGCATGAATCACGGTGTAGATATAATTTATTGTTATTAATATGATCTGCCCTGTCCTCCCCTCAGCCCCTCTGGCTGCCAGGAGCGTCTGTGGTCTGTCACTGTGCACTTGAGGACAGGCTCTTTTTGTCCCTTCTCTTCTAGCTTCTAATCACAATGTTCCAATTCTCGGCCAGAGCAAGATGCCGTATATTAGCCCCTGTCTACGATGGCAGTCTGGCTTGTGTCTCGCAAACACGGTGGTGCGCCATGTGCCGAGGGCTCGCTGCGTGCCAGGATCTGGGCTCAGTGTTCTGTGTCTGTGATCACATTTAGAGCCAGCAGCAATGCGGCGTGAGAGGTGTTTACACGGTCTCTGTTTTACACCCAGGAGACCGAGGCCCGAGAAACAAATAAATCTATTTATTTATCCCAGGGAATATTCCCAACTTTGCAAGCAAGACACCCCCTAACACACACACCCCTCACTGTTGCCAGAATGTTCCTCTGGCACACAGGAAGCTGAGGACTAGGAGGGCCAGGCCTGCTAGTTCTAAGGTTTTCATGAGCTGGGGGTTTTTTTGGTTTTTGTTTATTTCTTCCTCTTGAGTTCTGGGGTTACAGGTATGTGTCACTATGCCAGGCCTAGTTCAGTTCTGTTTTCTTTGATTGTTTGTTGTTTTTGTTTTTTTCAAGACAGAGTTTCTGTCTATAGCCCTGGCTGTCCTGGGACTCACTCTGAAGACCAGGCTGGCCTCGAACTCAGAAATCCGCCTGCCTCTGCCTCTGCCTCCTAAGTGCTGGGATTAAAGGCGTGCGCCACCACCGCCCGGCTTCACTTCTGTTTTCAAATCATAGTATGTATTTTGTGTTTTGTTGTTTTCTTTGAAACGGGAATCTCAAGACGTAGCCCAGGCTAGCCCAATTCAAGGTCCTTCAGCCTCAGCCTCTGAAGTGCTGGGCGTTCACAGGCATGTTCCTCCATGCCTGGCTATGCTCTGCTATTCTTTGGCTAAGTGTCTCTTCACCCATGTGGACAAGCCAGGGAGGACCACAGGGGAAGAGGACCACTCAAGGGGGGAGGGGGGAGGAGGCAGCCAGCGTAGACTGCTCAGTCTTCTATCTGCACATCAGAATGTTTCCTAGGGGTTCAGCCAGGAATTCAGGCCTGGGGGCCCCACTGGGAGCCCTGCCAGGCAAGTCTTTGATCTTCTCCACAGTCCAGCCCTCCCTGATGTAATCCGCCTTGCAGGCCTGATGTCTAATTTGTGATATCCCCACAGTGTCCCCAAGGGCGCCAGACTAGCAGAGGGACTTGGAGCCTGCTGAAGCTGATAGAGATCCTGCGTTCTGGGGGTGGGGTGGGGTGGGGTGGGGCCTGGCCAGGGACTTCACGTTTCACGGTCCACGGTGGCCTGGCTTTTCCCTGTCACCCCTTTCTCCTTGTGTCTTCCTGTCTGTCCTTCTCCTGGGCTCTCTGGGCTCTCTTTCTCTGTATATGTACATGCTGTCAGAGCTCTGGATCTTCCCCATCCCCACCCTCACCCTCGCCACCAACACCCCTGTCCCCGCTCCTCTGTTTCTCTTCTGATTTCTTATTCATTCTAGCCCAGAGTCACTATAGCTTTTTCTGTTTTTTGTTTTTTGTTTTTTGTTGTTGTTGATTTTTTGTTTTTTTGAGACAAGGTCTCCCAGGGTGGCCTTGAACTAACTACGTAGTCAAAGGTGACCTTGAACTTCTGATCCTCTGATTCTCCCTCCTCTGTGTTGGGATTGCAAGGCTGTACCTATGTGCCTAACTGCAGAGCCAACGATAAACTCAGGGCCCCAGTCTTGCAAACTGGGCAAGCAAACCCTCTTCCTCCCTGAACTCTATATCTCTGGCTTTTTTTTTTTCCTGTGCAACAGAATTTTATGTTTATCTACTATTTGCAGAACAGCATGAACACTAACATTCTAAAGTTTCTGATTGATCCTACCTCCCCCTCCCTCCCCCAAATATCTCTGTCCTTTTTTGATTTTACTTTTTAATTTCATTTTATTTCGGGAGAGAGGGTGACTCAGATGTGTAGTTGTACGGTCCTGACTATCGGAGAACTCACCCTGCAGACTAGATCAGCTATGAATTTGCAGAAATCCCTCTGCTTCTGCTTCCCGAATCTGGGATTCCAATGTATCCATCACACCCACCGTAAGAAGCGCACTAAACGTTTGAGATGCTTTGATTTGTCCGTAGCCTAGTTTAGCCTTGAGTTTCTCTTGCACACATTCTTATTCTGAAAGAAGCCGGCCTCAAACTTGTGATCCTCCTGCCTCAGCTCCCTGGGTGGTACTGGGATTATAGTTTTACACAATCACGTCAGGTTCATGCTACAAATTGACTCTCCGTTTTCCTGTGGCCCAGGCGTGATAACGCCTTGAGTTGAGGGTAGAACTTGGAGTTCGTGGGCGTGCTCAAACTTCTCAAAACAAACAGGTCCACACGCTGGGGGCCTGCTAGAGCAGCACCCCCAATCTAGCAGGCGTCTACTTATCAACTCTTATGAGGACCCCAGCACACACTAAGATTTCTGGGTTTAGATTGCCATCTTAGGAGACACCGTGATTGCTTTAAGTCCCTACAATTACAAACCAGAAGCCTGAGATCTTCAGGAAACAATGTAGGTTTTCTAAGCCTCGTGACTGCATGCCTTGTGCTGCATGTATTAGAGAAGCCACCGAGAGGACCATCTTGAACTCCAGTTATTTCTGTCCCTGACCTTTCCTTTGCTCTGGTTTATGCCCCATTGAGGATTTTTTTGTTTTTGTTTTTGTTTTCGGGTTTTTTTTTTTTTTTTTTTTTGGTTTTGAGGTTTGGTTTCTCTGTGTAGCCCTGGCTGTCCTGGAACTCACTCTGTAGACTGGGATGGCCTCGAACTCAGAAATCCACCTGCCTCTGCCTCCCAAGTGCTGGGATTACAGGCATGTGCCACCACTGCCCAGTTTATATGCTAAGGTTGTTAACTTTTTTTTTTTTTTTTTTTTTTTTTTGGCTTTTCGAGACAGGGTTTTTCTGTGTAGCCCTGGCTGTCCTGTAACTTACTCTGTAGACCAGGCTGGCCTCGAACTCAGAAATCCGCCTGCCTCGGCCTCCCAAGTGCTGGGATTACAGGCGTGCGCCACCACCGCCCAGCCCCATTGAGTTTTGAAGCTGACCACAGTGGTATATACCTATAGCCTCCTTGAGGCCAACTGTTGCTACAAAGTGAAATCCTGTCTGGGGGAGGGGGAATGGGGGGGTTGGGGGGGGCAGGGCCTGAATGTTCTCTCCAACAGACTGGGTGTGTGCTGCCTTTAAACTTCTGGAAACATCTCTGTACAGAAACCATCTCTCTAGAAAACTGTATTTGGTGGTAGTGGTGGTGGTGGTGGTGGGTACACCGATTTTCCTCCTATTCTGGGGCAGGAGGCATTGTGGTTATTTTGACTGTAGAAGGCTCTTTGCTTTCTGTCTTGTTACAGTTTCAGAAACTATGTCTCTTTTAAACAACTATGGGGGATTCCCATTAAACTCCACCCAGGACCTCTACCCCCCCCACACACACCAACAGGTCAGAGACTAGGGCAAAACCAGGAAAGTACCCCACCCCCCACCCCTGCCCAGAGGAAGGGACGGGGCAGCTAATCATCTCGGGACCTTTGAAGAGGATCTTCAGTAAATCGAATTTGTCCAAGGCGCATCTAGCAGTTAACATTTAATGGGAGAGGAACTAGCTAATGTGCCCCATGCCTGGTGTAAATGGATCCTGCCCCTTTAAGGGCCTGTTGACGGTCGATCAGTCGGGTGAAGGGGAAAAACAGTTGTGGTGATTTCTGAAACTCAGGGTGAACTCGGATCAATGCTGAGGTGATTTGAATCATGTGGCAATGCCTGGTCACCTCTCTGATATCCTATCCCTATCCCGGTCTCTCTCTCAGAGGATGCAGACATGATTAATGTCACCTGTGACCACCGAGTCTCCTGGCGAGGCCCCTACCCCACCCCTCAAAACCTCCGGCAGACAGAGAAACAAATTAGATCCAAAGACAGCGGATCAGGGATCAGTTTCAGAGGGGACAGCACCCCCCCCAACACACACACCAAGGCTGGGGAGGGGGAGTGGCCTCTAGGGTGCCTGGCCTGGCCTGTCTGTCACAGGCAAGCCTAAGATAGAGACCAGACCATAAGGAGCTGGGAAAGGAGATGGGTGCTGGTGCCACTGAGTCTCAGAGCAAGTGCTTGGCTAGAGCCCTGAGCACATGAGCATTTTGGAGAAGGCGTGTGTGTGTCTGTCTGTCTGTCTGTCTGTCTGTGTGTCTGTGTCTGTGTGTGTGTGTGTGTGTGTGTGTGTGTCTGTGTATGAGTGAATGTATGTCTGTGTCTGTGTGTATGTGTCTGTGTGTGAGTGTGTGTTTCTGTGTATGTCTGTGTGTGTATGTGTATGTGTGTGTGTTTGTGTATATATCATTGTGTGAGCATGTGTATGTTTCTTTGTGAGTGTCCATGCATGAGTGTGTCTATGTGAGTGTGTGTTCCTATGTATAAGTGTGTATATGTGTACCAATGTGTGTGTCTGTGTGTTTCTGTGTATGTCTGAGTGTGTGTGAGTGTGAGTATGTGCATGTTAGTGTGTATGTTTGTGTGTATATATCAGTGTGTGACTGTGTGAGTCTTTGTGCCCATGTATGAGTGTGTGCATGTGTATGTGTGTGTGAGGAGTCTGTGTGTGTTTGTATGTATATAATCTGTGTGTGAGTGTATGTGAGTGTATGTTTGTGAGTGTGTATTTGTGTGTATATGTCTGTGTGTGTATGTGAGTATTTGTGTGTATATGTCTGTGTGTGTTTGTGAGTATTTGTGTGTATATGTCTGTGTGTGTTTGTGAGTGTGTATTTGTGTGTATATGTCTGTGTGTGTTTGTGAGTGTGTATTTGTGTGTATATGTCTGTGTGTGTATGTGAGTGTGTATTTGTGTGTATATGTCTGTGTGTGTTTGTGAGTGTGTATTTGTGTGTATATGTCTGTGTGTGTTTATGAGTGTGTATTTGTGTGTATATGTCTGTGTGTATGTGAGTGTGAATGTCTGTGAGTGTATATGTGTGTGTGAATGTCTGTGAGTGTATATGTGTGTGTGAGTGCATGTGTGTATACATAGGAAGAAATGGTTTTGGAAAAAAGAAGACAAGTGTTGATCCAAGTTGCTTCAGCCATTTTGAAAGCTGGCCTCTGCACACATGTCCACATGTGTGTGCACATACACTTTTTTTTTTTTTTTTTTGGTTTTTTTTCGAGACAGGGTTTCTCTGTGTAGCCCAGGCTGTCCTGGAACTCACTCTGTAGACCAGGCTGGCCTCGAACTCAGAAATCCGCCTGCCTCTGCCTCCCAAGTGTTGGGCTTAAAGGCATGCGCCACCGCTGCCCGGGCGTGCACATACACTTGCCTCTGATGTCTATGTAGACGATCGTCCATTTCCTTCCCCTGATTCCTTTTCCATCTTCCCCCTCAGGGCTGAGGATCAAACCCAGGACCTTATGTTATACACAAGCATTCTACCTTCCGCCGAGCTATGCCCCTCTTTTCCATTTGCCTTCCTGTCCTTTCTCTCCCCATTCATTCCCGGTGTCCGTTTTCATTCATTCACCCACTGTCTCCAGAGTGCCAGGGGCACACCCAGGGACTTTGAAGAAGAGAATCAAAGCTCTAGTTTTAAGATTAAGAATGCAAAGCTTCAGGCTGGGGAGATAGCTCAGTAGTTAAGAGCACTGACTGTTCTTCCAAAGGTCCTGAGCTCAAATCCCACCCCACCCCACCCCCAAAAAAGAATGCCAAGCAGCAGGAGCCATCTGGGTTCCGCATTCTCTCCTTTTTCTATTATTACATTTATTTATGTGTGCATGTGCACACATGTACATGAATGCATGTGTCCTACATGTCCTCATGCTGACTCCCAAGGACTAAACTTAGGATGCCAGGCTGGGCTTCAACAGTCTTTACCTGTTGAGCCATCTTGCTATCCCAAGCTTCTCCCTTACACCCACCTTATAGCCCAGGCTTCAAATTTGTTATGCAGCCAAGATTATTGGCCACGAACAACTTCTTCTTCTTCTTCTTCTTCTTCTTCTTCTTCTTCTTCTTCTTCTTCTTCTTCTTCTTCTTCTTTTCTTCTTCTTCTTCTTCTTCTTCTTCTTCTTTGGTTGGTTGGTTTTGGTTTTTTGGATTTGGTTTTTTCAAGACACGGTTTCTCTGTATAGCCCTGGCTGTCCTGGAACTCTGTAGATCAGGCTGGCCTCGAACTCAGAAATCTGCCTGCCTCTGCCTCCCAGAGTGCTGGGATTACAGGCATGTGCCACCACCTCCCAACAGGCCATGAACTTCTAATAGTCTCATCCACTATCTGAGAATGGGGTTCCAGGGCATGGGGGGTTGCCAGGACACCCTTTCTTGTCTTGTTTGTCTCCAAGGAGCACACTGTGAGTACCTCACGAAGATTTGAAACTGAATGTTAGTGCAGCCTTCAATCAATTATTTGGTAATCCTGATACAAACTACCAAAGGGCTCAGAAGAAGCCGGAGGCTGGCCCTCTGTGGATGGCGGCATTTACCATCCTGGGATGGTGTACTGGCTAGTTTTGTGTGTCAACTTGACACAGGCTGGAGTTATCATAGGCAAAGGAGCTTCAGTTGGGGAAGTGCCTCCATGAGATCCAGCTGTGGGGCATTTTCTCAATTAGTGATCAAGTGGGGGAGAGCCCCTTGTGGGTGGTACCATCTCTGGGCTGGTATTCTTGGGTTCTATAAGAGAGCAGGCTGAGCAAGCCAGGGGAAACAAGCCAGTAAGTAACATCCCTCCATGGCCTCTGCATTAGCTCCTGCTTCCTGACCTGCTTGAGTCCCAGTCCTGACTTCCTTTGGTAATGAACAGCTGTGTGGAAGTATAAGCTCAATAAACCCTTTCCTCCCCAACTTGCTTCTTGGTCGTGATGTTTGTGCAGGAATAGAAACCCTGACTAAGACAGATGGTATCTTGAGATGGCTTGGATAGGAAGTTAGTGAGCCATGGGGGCAAAGGGTCCTTTCTCCAGGCAGAGGCGACTCAGCTCTGAGGTGGGGAATCACAAAACAGGACTGAAGGCATTTCCACTCCAGTAGCACTGGATCAGAAAAAGAAGAAAGGGCCGGTGAGATGGCCGGCATATGAAGCAGGGCTCTTGTCCCCAGGCCTGATGCCCTGAGCTGGATCCCCAGTACCCACATTGTGCAGAGAGAGAACCAACTCCCACTCGTTGTCTTTTGCTCTCCTTAGGCATGCCAGGGTGTGTCCACACATGTGTGTGCATGCACACACGGCAAACCAACAAATGTAATAAGGAAGTTGTAATTTTGCAATTTTGGTTGTGTGTGTAGGTATGTGCGCACGAGTACATGGGGCCACAGAGATCAAGTGCGTAGGATCCCCTGGAACTGGAGTTGACAGGCAGGCGTATGCTGACACGGCTACTGTGAATTGAATTCAGGTCCACAGCAGGAGTCAGGCATCCTCATAGCTGCTGAGCCATCTTGTCAACCCAAAACATTGTTTAAATAAAAATTAAATAGGGCGCCGGGCGGTGGTGGCGCACGCCTGTAATCCCAGCATTTGGGAGGCAGAGGCAGGCGGATTTCTGAGTTCGAGGCCAGCCTGGTCTACAGAGTGAGTTCCAGGACAGCCAGGGCTATACAGAGAAACCCTGTCTCGAAAAACAAACAAACAAACAAACAAACAAACAAAAAATTAAATAGGGAATTAAGGTCTAGCTCAATAATAGAACATTTATTTCCCTAATATATGTAGACCCTGGCTCACACACACAGTGTGTGCGCGTACACATACATACACAATTTAAAAGTAATTATGTCTCTTCTTCCTCCTCCTCCTCCTTCTCCAAGTTTCTCTGTGTAGCCTTGACTGTCCTGGAATTCACTCTATAGACCAAGCTGGTCTCAGACTCAGAGATCCATCTGCCTCTGCCTCCCAAATCCTGGGATTAAAGGCGTGCGCCACCACTGCCTGGCAAATAACTATGTCTTGCTTGCAAATACCTGAGCCAGAAGGAGGTCCATTCAGCAGCTCAGGGTCCTGGCTCTCAGACATGGATTTTAAACATCATTTCATCAGACAAGTGAACTCTCCAGTGTCGAACGCATGAGCATTGAACTCCAGAGTTAGATCCGCCATGAGCAATGAAGCCACTTGGAGGGCTGAAGAGCAAGATTCTCTACTTTTGTTTAAAGAAGAAGAAGACGAAATGGCCAAAATGTTATGAGCACTCGACTGCTTTTGCAGAGGATCACAGTTCGGGGCTCAGCACACAGGTTGGATGGTTCACAATTTCCTACAACTCAGCTCGAGAGTAACTAGTGCCTCTCTCCTCTTAGGTCACCTGCGCTCAGCTACACACACACACACACACACACACACACACACACACACAATTTAAAACAACATGAATCCAAAAGGAGAGAAGGCCATGCTGGCAGCCATCTAGAGAATTTATGGGGAAGCGGTAAGAAGAGATGTGTAAGAAACCATTCCAAGCTCCAGAACTCCCCTGTGAGCTTACATGCAGACACTTAGGAAAAGGAAGCTTATGGGATTTAGCGTGTGTTCTTCGGGGGCATTTAGGAGAACGCAAGAAGAGTTCAAGTGGGTTAAACTCAACGCTTCCTAAATTTCCCCTCCGTGGAAGGAAGAGGGGCTGTTACCATTGGAAACTGGCAAGCCTCAAATTTGGAATGTGCACAGGAAGAGCAAAGCCCCTACCGTTCTGTTATTTCCTCCCCTCCTCTCTTTCTGGAAGTCCCTTTTGGTGACCCCAAAGTTTCAATCCCTGGAACAGCTGGCGCTCCACAGGATCTGGAGGAACCAGGCCGGCCACCTCCACTTCCCTGGGTGCTCACAAGAACATCGGGGGCCCCCTGTTACCCTGGGCTCTGGCCACAGTGGCATCTGTTTGCAATGTTTGACTCGGTAGTTTTATTTCTGCTTGGCGGGGTAAGATAAACTATCCGGTTACTCGGCAGGCGGACTGGGCGAGGAGCCGGCTATGGCAGGAAAGAGAAGCAAAATGAGCTGGTGGGCTTGGCCCAGGCCCCCTTTGCAGTCAGCCGAAGTGGCTTCTCTTCTGGAAAGTTCCCTCTTCTCCTGGCTAAGGCCTGGGCTTTTTTTTTTTTAAATACCTTTGTAGTTCCTTCCTGGCTGACTCCAAGAATCGACACCACCCAGGACACTGTGAAGATGTCTCTCACACACACACACACACACACACACACACACACACACACAGGCTCTACCACCACACCTTATCCATTTGATTATTTGAAGCAAGGTCTCACCCAGTACCAGCCCTGAGGATGACCTTGAACTCCATCCTGCCCCCACTTCATTGCCTATAAGTACAGTTGTCTCGCAGCAACCCCGTTTGCTAGTTTTGAAACATACATTTTAACTATCCTCTCAATGGGCACTTTCTGAGTCAAATACATTCGAATAGCATTTGGGGCAGGTTACATTTGTATCTCACTACTCCAGGCTCACACTTTCTTACCTTGAGACAAAGTTTCACTCAGTTGCTCAGACTGGCCTTGAACTCACATTGCTGTAGCCCAGGTGGGTCTCAAACTCGCAATCCTCCTGGCTCAGCCTCCTGAGTATCTGGGTTGGGACAGGTTGGCTCTGGATAGTTCCTTCAGAGCTTAACCCCCAGAGTCAGCCTGCCTAGCTGTGAACTCTGGTTCATGTGCAACCCTCTCGAACGACCTCTGTGTCTCTATCTGTAAAATGGGCTTCGTGATCATGCCCCTCCAGGTTCCTGGGCTCTTCTGAGCATTTCCCTGGGTCCAATACCCCCATAGTGTTTAGTGAGATTCCGATGCATGTTGTATGTTCCATGAACGGTGGCTGTCACAGTAACACAAGAAGGTTTCTTGCTTGCCGTGAAGCTCCAGGGCCAGCCAGCCTCGGGCAGAGATGGAAATGCAGAGGTACAGTTATGGTTATCATTACCCCACACCCCAAGGAGAGCTGAGCCCTCCCTTCAAGGACGAAGAAAGGACTGAAGTCAATAAGCTCTATACACCTCCTCATTGGGGCACCTTGGGATCGAGAATGATGCCCGAGGCTCCCATGACTGACGCCCAAAGAAGCTGATGTGAGAGGTGATTTTGATCCCAGGCTGGCCTCGAACACACTACGTACCAAGGATGCCCTTGAACTCCTGGCTGTCTTGTAGAGTGCTAGGATCATAAGCGTGAGTCACCAAGCCCCACTTGCTTGTGTCTGTGTGCATGTGTGTGTGTTTGTGTGTGTTTGAGTGTTTATGTGTGTGTTTGTGTATGTGTGTGTATGTCTGTATATATGTTTGTATTGTGTTTGTGTGTGTATTGTATGTTTGTGTGTATGTGTGTGTGTGTGTGTGTGTGTGTGTGTGTGTGTTGGGGCTGTCATTGAGTCTGCTCCTCTAAGCTTCACTGTTACACTCCTGTCTGTCCCTCAGGTACCCACCTTCTGGCCTGGGGATCATCACTCAGCAGCCCTTCCAGGCCCCTTTGTTTGCAGCTGACATCCTGCACTCTCCTGCTCCCGTGACACCAGGCTCTGTGCTGTCGGCTCCTCCTTCCCTGCCCTGCAGCCAGCCCAGCCTCTGGTCCTCTCCAGCCAACAATATGGAAGTGTGCACACCGACCCTCTCCTGAGAGTGCAGGGAGAAGAGGCAGAGGATAAGGATGAGAGTCAGGCTGGGCCACCCCTCCGCCGCCATTCCTTCCACTCCAGAGTGTCTCCCTGCCTGCGGCAGCACAGGGAATCAAAAGCACACGTGCAGCCGGGCGGTGGTGGCGCACGCCTTTAATCCCAGCCCTTGGGAGGCAGAGGCAGGCGGATCTCTGAGTTCGAGGCCAGCCTGGTCTACAGAGTGAGCTCCAGGACAGCCAGGACTACACAGAGAAACCCTGTCTCGAAAAAACCAAAAAAAAAAAAAAAAAAAAAAAAAAGCACACGTGCAGTGAGATGCCAAGGTTGGAGGCCAGACACCATGGGTGGCTTGACTCAGAAGGGGTCGTGGACGCTCACAACAATGCCCACTTCCTCCTCAGACCACAGAGTACCTGCCCTACCTCCGGGAGTATGCCTGGCCTGCCATCCCAGCCTATACACACAGCTAACACACTGATACCCTGCCCAAGTACACACACACACATCACGTCACATCACATCACACTATACACACATCACCACACATCCACACTATACACCACACACACACAGCACAACACAGACAGACAGACAGACAGACAGAGGCTGGTCCCAGCTGCCCTTGAAGCCCCGCATCCTTTACCCCTTCTATTTCCTGAAGCACGAGCTAGAAGCTTGAATTTCTTTGTGGTGTAAAGGTCAGCTCCCTACCCCAGGGACAAGGACTGGGACTCTCTGGAGAAATGGGTCTCGCCGCTGAGCAGGCATCAGCATCTGCTGGTTTCCGAGGCTACTTTTTGCATAACGGTGACAGGATGACAGTGATCACTGCAGGGATGACCCGCTTCCTTGGGACTCTGGCTTCCAGCATCTGTGACCCTGACAAGGATATCCAGTTTAATACCACATGGAGGCCAGGGAGGCAAGGGACCCAATGTTCTTTTCCATCACAAAGTGTCCCTGTGTGCTTCTCCCACCCCCCTCTGCTGTCTGGATGGCCATCAGTCAGTCTCTCTCTTGCTCTGGGCTCAGCACTTTGCCCAGGTGACTTTGCCTTTCTGAACCTCTAAGATTTGAATGGCTCATGGTGGGGAAGAGCAGAGCAAGGCCCTTAAACAGTAGCAGTGACAGTGGACTAATTATACAGGGGTGGGGGTGTAAAGGGGGGAGCTGCCTCAGAGGGGACCCAGAAAGCCACTTGTCTCTGGATCTGAAACTATAACATACACAGGAAGCTCTGATCAGGTTGCCCCGCAGACATGTAACAAAGATCCTGAGGGTTTCAGAGATACCCCAGGCCAAGCTCCATCATTCCGGACCACCCCTTCACCCATCCAAACCCTGGGGTCTTCAGAAAAGAGGGCCACGGGCAAACTATATAGGGGCAAAGCTATAACCCACTTCTCTGATCTGGCTTGGATCCTCTGGGACCCAAAGGCCTGTGGGTACTTGCCAAAGAAGAGCTTTGTGCCACCCACTCTAGGAACCAGGGAAGCCTGATGTCCCAGAGTCTCTGGGATTGGGCACTGGCTGTCCCTGATTAGCCCATTGATTGGCTGTGCCCTCTTGGGTGTCATCAAGTATTAGGATCAAGAAACTCAGCAAGTAAATAACTAACTTAGCTCCATGTATGGCCACATTTTGCTGATTTGCCACAGGAGAACTCAAGGCCTCCCAAGAGGTAGAATAATTTGCACAGTCACCCAGAAAGTAGAGAATAGCAAGAAACCCCTGGTTAACCTGAGGTCACACCTGTAGCTCTTGTGTGAAAATGGTAGAAGAGCATGTGCCTCAGACCACATGGGGTCTGCTTTCATTTCCCACCCCCACAACCCAACAGACACACACCTTGCCAGGCCTCAGTTTCCCCATCTGGACCCCATCAAGCCACTTCCACAAGAATTCACCCAGTTTCTGCAAAGTTGCTAGCTACTGTGGGCTCCCTCCAACCCAGTCTCACTTAGAGGCTGTTCGACTCTCAACGAATGACTTACCCTCTCTGGACCTTTTCAAACGAGGGAATAATGGAAATTCCTCCTGATACACAACATTAGAAAAGAATTTAGCGCCAGGCAGTGGCGGCGCACGCCTTTAATCCCAGCACTTGGGAGGCAGAGGCAGGCAGATTTCTGGGTTCGAGGCCAGCCTGGTCTACAGAGTGAGTTCCAGGGCAGCCAGGGTTACACAGAGAAACCCTGTCTCGAAGGGGAAAAAGAAAGAAAGAAAGAAGAGAACTTAGCATCACGCTTAGCAAATAGTAAGTGCTCAATGAAAGCTGGTTGCTGTAACTTATTATCCGCTACTGGATGTCTCTCTCCTTCCTCCTCTCATTAGAGAATCCCAAACTCCCCCACCCAGGTGGTGTGGGTCTCCATCGCCTCCTGTCTGTCACTGGAGCAGGCAGATGGGTCAGCCAGGGGGGTGGACAGCCCTCAGCTTGCTTAGTAGCTCCTCCCCCTGGCTAGCTGCCCAGAGTCAAGGCTATGCACCCCAGTGGAGGCCTCCTTTGAAGTCTCTAGCCTTATGTAACCTGTTCCCTCACGTTTTCTCATGTGTCCCCAAAGTAACCTTTGGGGAGAAAGCTGCAAGTCCCAGCTGCGGAGCCTGGATGGGGCTTCTCCCATGGGACTTAAGGGGGAATTGGGATATCCGAGGGACAGATGTGGAGGGCCACAGGTACCTCTGCCTGAGTCCTAATCCTTGACACATTGAGCTGTGCATCCTTAGGTAGGCTGCTCACCCTCTCTGGGCCTCATTTCCTTATCTATTGGGTAGAAGGTACTAATATGTAGAAGCACTGTGAGAGATAAATAAATGGCTAGCTTAGCGCATAGCGGAACATAGTATTTAATAAGGAAGAGTTAGCATTGAATATTGTTACATTCCATCACACACTATAATGATAAGACTTGGGACTCCCTTTTGGTTTGGGATGAGAGACCTCACTGTGTAGCCCTGACTGGCTTGGAACTTATTGTACAAAAATCATGCTGGTCTTGACTGTGTGCCACCATCCCCCTGCCTCTGCCTCCAGAGTGGTGGGAGGGCAAGTTGGAATCATCCACTATGGGGGGGGGGAGATTATAAAGAGTGGTCACTAGGCAGGGCAGTGGTGGCACACGCCTTTAATCCCAGCACTTGGGAGGCAGAGGCAGGCGGATTTCTGGGTTTGAGGCCAGCCTGGTCTACAGAGTGAGTTCCAGGACAGCCAGGGCTACACAGAGAAACCCTATCTTGAAAAACCAGAAAGAAAAAAAAAGAAAAGAAAAGAAAAGAAAAGAAAAGAAAAGAAAAGAAAAGAAAAGAAAGAAAGAAAAGAAACCAGAGTGGTCACTAAACTCTTGAATCCCAATTGTATGGCTTAGAAACATATCCTATGGCTCAGCCTCAGTTTCCCAAATCTGTAGGAGTGACCATCTCCTAGCTGCAAAGAACACCTGAGAATGGAGCAAGGAGCCATCTTCAACTCCATCTTTCTTGGGCGGCAACCATCTTCCTGCCTAGGGCTTCTAAAGTGGGCTGGGAAATGTTCCTGCGGGGTCTACACGGGCACCCCCACCCCCACCCCACAATCCTAAAGATGCTAGAGTCCAGGAAATGGGGGGGAGGGAGATGTTCTATCCTGTTCCCGTCCCCCTCCTCCCCTTCAGTCCCTGGATCTGGCTGGGAGCCGCCTCCACCCTCCCTCCCCGTGCTGCGGAGACCGAGACTCCGGGGGACCAGCGGCAGGAAGAATGTTTGCGCAGTCTTCAAACGACTTGGCAGGCCACAAGAGGGGAAAGGCCGCTCCAGGGAGAGCTCAAATTGAAATTTCACGGAGGGAGGAACGTTCAGATCAGCGATGAAGCTCGTTAAAAAAAAAAAAAAAAAAAAAAAAAAAAAAAAAAAAAAAAAAACCCGGGGGGGGGGTGAATGGGAAGAACAGACAGCTTGCTGGAGTGAGATGGAAAAGCTTGGGGCCAGGCGGCAGGACCTGGAGCGGGGCGCTGGAGTGGGAAGGTCCTCAGATGCCGCCGCCGCCGCCGAGGGAGGGTCTGCAGGCGACGCTGGGAAGGGAAGCTTGCACCAAAGCAGATATCCTATCCCTAAAGGAGGATTGACCCCAAACGGGATGAAGTTGTGAGAGGGAGGGGGGCCGTATCATTCATTCCCCCAGAAACTGCGTTTTGCTGCTGGGGCTTGAGTCAAAGAATGCGGGGACAGCAAGGTTTAGTTAGGCCTTTTTGACTAACACAAGGAGACCAGGAGGCGGATCAAAGAACAACTTGAAACTGGGACTGTAGTGTCGTGAGCAGAGTGCTGGCATGCTGGGCTCTATCCCCAGCACCCCATAAACCGGGTGCAGACCAGTAATCCCAGCACTTGTGGAGTGGAGGAGCGGCGGAGCTCAAGGCCATTCTTGGCCACAGAGCGAGTTTGAGGCTAGCCTGGATTACAAGAGACCCTGTCTCCCCCTCCCCACCTCCCCAGACCGAAATTGTAAGAAACCACTTGGAAAACTAATTTCAGCGTCACGGTACAATCTGATTGAACTTTCCAGAGGGGCAGGGGGGTGGGGAGGGGGGGGTTACGCTGAGAGCCTTCTACATCGCCTCTCCTTCCACTATGGGGAAGGAGACCAGGCCAGAGAGTGCGCTCCTAGGTCTCTCTGGGGGAATCCCGAGCCCCAGCCCCTCCCAGCCCCCCACCCCCACCCTGGGCCCTCACCCTCCTGGTACAATTCTTTAGCTTCACAGACGCGTTCTCAATTCCCGGAGCTTACAGAAAAGCCTGGTCATTAACCTCCCGGCCCGCGTGCACCTCCCGGTGCCACCGCAAGCGCAGCCTTCTCGGAACACAAGGGCTGTGCCAGCTCCCGGATCCCGGCAGCCCCGATCCTGCCTGTGCCAGCAGCGGCTGGTCTCCCTCACTCGAGCTTTTTTTTTTTTTCTTTTCTTTTCTGTAAGGCACCGACCGACCCACCCAAGCGACCCACCCAAGTGATGCTCTGTGTGAACAGGGCTCTAACTTCCAAGGTGCTCTCTGCAGCCTGTAACCGGACTTGAGTAGCTTTGGTCACCGCCTCTCAAATGGGGACTTGGCCACTCGGGGCGTGCGGGCGGGGGTGGGGGGGGTTGGGGTTGGAGCGAGTTTGTAGGGCTTTGCGTTTGTCACGCTGGTAGAACAATTCTTTCTCTGATGCAGGACGCGCTGCTGGAGAGAGGGTTGTTTTCCCACTCCCACCCCCAGTCCCGACAGTCTCCAGGAGTTGAACTCGACTTCTCCCTCTCCCTCACCTCGTCTCTGTCCATTCTGGCTTAGCTGAACTTCCAAGCGTTACTTGGCCAAAGCCCTTAACAGAGTTGCAAGGGCCAGCATCTCCCTCCGTGCCTCGACAATCGCTACAGCACTCACCGAGCCCCACTAGCTGGTCTTTGAGATGGTTATGTCCGCTAAGTCTAGCAAATAATGAAGGGGATGGGGTGCTCGCCTTGCCTGAAGAAAACATTCGGAGAGGGACTGCTCAGCTCAGCTCAGTCCTTGGCGCTTCTGGTTTCAATTCAGATAACGATCCAGTCCGTTTACACACCACCAAGGAGGGGTGAGCCACCCACATGGTGAGCACACCTCACACTCACACTCCTGGTGCCTGATAGATGTTTGGCTTGGTTTTATAAATGTCACAAAGCTGGACCTGGGGCTTCACGAGGGAGAGGCAGAGTCAGGAAGAGGGAGACTTGGGAAGCTATCTTGAGCTATGTGGTAAGGCCATCCAGGCAGTGGTGGCCCAAACCTTTCATCCCAACACGTGGGAAGGCAGAGGCAGGCGGGTCTCTGAGTTCGAAGCCAGCCTGGTGTACAGAGTGAGTTCCAGAACAGTCAGAGCTACACAGGGAAACCCTGTCTGGAAACTCTCCCCACCACCACCACCACCACCACCAAAAAAAAATAAAAAAATAAAAAATAAATAAAATAAAAAATAAAAACAAGTGACTGTAGACACAGTCACTATCTAGTGCTTCCCTGGCACTTAGCCTTGGAAGCTAGGTTTTTTTCCATTTATACCAGATGATACGGAGGGTGGAGGGCGGAGCATGAGGGTGGCAGGAACGAAGAGAGAAATCCTAATGTACACTAACCCCCATCGCTCCTCCTTTAAGAGATGGGTACTATTTTGTGGCAGAAGACAGAGGTAAGCACGGGCAGGGTGTCAGCAGGTGACTTGCCGCTGAAGGGGTCCCCACACTGTGGAATGCGAATCACTTTATGTTTACCCTCTTGCCTTGTGGCCAAGCCCCAGTGTGGCCCTGCCCACTCCTGCTAGAAGGGATCCCCATAGGTCACGGTAGCCATGCTAACTTTCCAAAGGCTGGACCTCACGCCTGTTTCTGGGTATCTCAGATCCTTGAGGGTCAAGAGGAAGCCTTCTCCAAATATAGGGCTTCTGGGTGGTTGTAGCCTCACCTGACAGAAACCTATGGTGTGAATGCAGATGAGGGACCTAGGCTTGTTATTATCCTGCAAAGAGGGGAAGAGATGCTTCCAGAGAGCCCTCTGGCTTCCTACCCTTTACACCCTTCCGTGTAACAGCAGCTCCCCCCCCACCCCGCCCCCATCCCCAAGCACCCCGTATCCCAGCTACCTCCAGTCTTCCGAGTTCTGCACGCAGTTGTTCCAGGGCCACATCGTAAAAAGATTTACAAGACTATGTAAAACTGGCAGTAAAAACAATTAACTTTAATGGCACCTCGGGTGGGTCGGAGAGAGGCCTCTCCCTCCTCCCTTCGAGAGCTGCAAAGCCCCGACCAGGGAGGGGGGTCTGCAGTCAACTTATCCCGACAACTCTCCCTTCTTCCTAAGGACCTTCCCTCAGCTTGGAGGTCAGAGGGTCAAGGCTGAAATGAGGAGAGGGTGAGGCCCAAGGAACGGAGGAGAATTAAGCTTCAGTGGGTGGCACCCGACTAAGGGGTCCTGAGTAAGCCTCTCAGCCCCTCCCAGGCTTGGTGTTCTCATCTGTGAAATGAGAACCGAGAACTTTGAAGCCTCTCTCACCCGAGATCGGTTGGGAAAGATTTTCAAAAGGCTCGTTTGAAGGCCCCTCCCCCACACCCGACACACACGTGTGCTCAAGTAGTTAATTTAGTAAATTCGTATTGAAGGGAGCGTGTGCCCCCCAGGTGTACACTGAGGTGGAAAGACCCAGCTTTTTTTTTTTTTTTTTTTTTTTTGAAAGGTCAGGGCCACATTTCCGAGGCCTGGCTCCACCAGCCCCCTCTTAAATACGGGGTTTCCTGCTAAAATTGACCTGCTTGTCCGGCTGGTGACCCCGGAAGCGACCCCATGCTCTAGCGATAGACTGCAGCCCCCGGCTTGAAAACGACCTGGATTTCTGGAAAGCCGGTAAGGAAATGAGAGTGACCAGGGGGTAGAGGCGAGGTCTCTCTCTACCTCGCTGTCCCCTGGGCCTGCCCGGAAAACTCTCATTCTGTAGCTCTCCTTGGCCTGGAGACAATTAACGTCCATTTCAGAAAGCCCTCTGTTTGTCTGGGTCTGTGTGTGGCCCACTGGGGTCGCCCCAACCCCCAGTGGACGCTGCGCTGTAAGGGCATCCCCCATTGGCCAGGCGCTTTAATTAAGGGGGTTGGTGGGGGCGGGGAACACATATACAATGAAAGCAATGTCATCACGGCTCCTGGCCCCTCCTCTATCCAGAGGGTGGACCCGGTCTCTGATCTCAGGATGCAAGGACCTCTTTCTTCAACCCCATTCTCGGTTCAGGTACCTGGGACCACGTGACCAGATGGACCGAGGGCCACAAAGAAACTGCCACCGGCCAGTTCAAAGATTCCATTTGAGGCTGGGGTCTAACTCAGGCGGTAAAGTGATTGCCTAGCAAGCGCAGAGCCCTGTGTTTGAGCATCAGCATAAAATGAAACAAGCCTCGTAATGCACACCTGCAGTCCCAGCACTAGGGAGAAGCAGGAGGATCAGGAGTCTAAGGTCATCTTTGGCTATATAGTAAATATAAGTCTAGCCTGGGCTACATAATTTAAAAAAAAAAAAAAAAAAAAAAAAAAAGAAGGATGAGAACTGGCAGTCCTGGAGGGCGGGGAGGGTTGAGTTCGGTTCTCTGTAGCCAGTGTTACCACTCTGTAGTCCAGGCTGGTCTAGAACTCTCAATCCTCCTGCCTCAGCCTGCCAGGTGGTGGGATGACAGGCATGCACCACCTTGCTCAGCCTAAACAGCTTGCTGAAAGATAATAAAGGCTGAGACAGAAGAGAGAAAGAAAAAGAAAATGATGACCAGGAGACCTGAGCCGGGTAGGGAGAGAGAAGGCTTCCAGGTCAGAGTGGTCGGCACAGCAGAGCCTGGGAGGAAGGATCTGAAAAGGCATGGGTGCAAGCAAGGGGTGTGGGGTGGTGGGGTGGGGATGGACACACCTGGGCAGAGCAGGAGGCAGAGAGGAGAGGATGCCTGTCAAGGGGTATCTGCATGCTGATCTGCTTAGCAGAGGCAGAGGGGAAGAGTTTTGTAAACGTCATGGACCTCTGGAAGGTTTCTAGTGATCGCTTGCTGCAAGGGAGGTGGGAGGCCACGGAAGAGGTCTGTGGGGGGCAGGGGTGGGGACTGCTCCAAACTAAAAGCACCATCCTCTGATGGTGGTGGTTGGTCGTGGTGCTTGTGGTGGTGGCAAGCCTTTAGTCCCAGCACTCAGGTGGCAGAGGCAGGCGGATCTCTCAGTCCGAGGCCAGCCTGGTCTACAGAGGGAGTTCCAGGACGGCCAGGACTACACAGGGAAACCCTGTCTCAAGAACCATAAGTAGAAGGAGGGAGGGGGTGGATGGATGGACGGACGGACGGACAGACAGACAGATAAAGGCGCCTCTCTGGCTGCAGACAGAAGAAGCCCACTGCAGGGGGTCTCAGAGTAAGGAAGCAACACGGGTGAGGACTGTAAGGTGGATGTGCAGAGAGAGCTTTTAACAAGATGTCCTACCCCAGCAACAAGAACACCGCCTGGTGCTGAGCCCAGGAGGGGAGCTTTTAAAGACCTTCCAGGAGAAGAGGGTTAAAGGAAGGATCAGAGCCAAGCACGGGTGGCCCCGCCTACAATCCTAGCACTTGGGCAGCAGACAGGAAGTTCCAGGGCAGCCTAACCTACATAAGGCCAGCAGCCCCCAAGTCACCCTCCACATATGTGCTGTGGTACATTCCCCCCCCCCCGGAGAGTAGGCTCTGGGGAGAAGGAAATGGACAATGGACATGTGTGGTTATTTCCAAGATGACCTCATGATTCTTTTTTTTTTTTTTTTTAATTCTCTGTGTAGCCCTGACTGTCCTGGAACTCACTCTATAGACCAGGCTAGGCTCGAACTCACAGAGATCTGCCTGCCCCTGCCTCCCGAGTGCTGTGATTACAGGTGTACACCACACCGGAAGGCCCCATGATACTTGAATCCAGGTATTTACAGGAAGCCTTTTCATCAGAGAGGATTGGTTTAAACTGGGAACTTTAAAAGAGATAGGAAGTGCACATTCCAAGACTATGACAGGAGACACAGACTTTGCCCTCAGTCCTTTTTGATCTTCAGCTACTAGGACACTGCCAAGATGATAGAAAGCTCCCCTGTCCTGGAGGATGTGTAGGGGTACCAAGCAATCTGTGGTGGTCTGAATATGCTTGGCCCAGGAAGTGGCACTATTAAGAGGTGTGGCCTTGCTGCAGTGGGTGTGGCCTTGTTGCAGTGGGTGTGGTCCTATTGGAATACATGTGGCCTTGTTGGAGTAGGTGTATCCATGTGGTCATGGGCTTTAAGACCCTCGTCCTAGCTGCCTGGAAGTCAGTCTTCTCCTGTTTGCCTTTTGGAACAAGATGTAGAACTCTCAGCTCCTCCTGTACCATGCCTGCCTGGATGCTGCCATGCTCCCACCTTGATGATAATGGACTGAACCTCTGAACCTGTAAGCCAGGCCCAATTAAATGTTGTCTTTTATAAGAATTGCCTTGGTCGTGGTGTCTGTTCGCAGCAGAAAAACCTTAACTAAGACACCATCTATGTGAGTGTGCATTCTTGTATTTGAGTCCCCCAAGCTTTGGCTTGGAGGCACTGGACCTGCTCTGGAGTAAAACTTAGGGAAGGAGTGTCTGCTTCCTACACACAGGTTCCCAGCATTTGCCCCATTAAAAAGACAAAAATTCAAAATTGTCATTGTAAGTTCTATATTTAAAGTAGTTTGTCATGAAGCTGTAGCTAAAAAACACGGTGTATATATGGCTAAAATTCTCAAGAAAATGAGAGTTTGAATATAAAACAGAAGCCAGATCATGGAAATCTTACAGGTCACGTGATTCCAGATTGCACAAGAGACCAGAATACAAAAACCACAGCCAGCACGGTGGCTCACCCTGTGACTCCAGTTTCAGAAGACCCAACCCTTTTCTAGTCTAGCACATTCAAACATCAGAAACATACTCAGTACACAGACTTACATACAAGCAAATCACCCATACACATTAAAGAAATATAATAGAGTGCTTTTTAAAAAAAAAAAAAAATCATAGCTGGCCAGACAGTGGTGGCGCACGCCTTTAATCCCAGCACTTGGGAGGCAGAGGCAGGCAGATTTCTGAGTTTGAGGCCAGCCTGGTATACAGAGTGAGTTCCAGGACAGCCAAAGCTATACAGAGAAACCCTGTTTCAAAAAACAAAACAAAACAAAACAAAACAAAACAAAACAAACAAACAAACTCACAGTTGGACCTTATGGTACAAACCAGTAATTCTGAAACTAGCAATCCCAGTAATTCTGAGGCAGAAGCATCAGGAGTTCAAGGCCACCCTGAGATACCCCATGAATCTGAGGGATCAACCCCAGGACCTTGTTCATTCCAGGGAAACCCCAGTTCAGTCTGTGGCAAGACACACACACATACAAGGGTACATTGTAACTTTTTCCACTGCTCATTCTACAACTGGGAACCTCGGTCTCCTCATCTGGACCCACCAGGTGTGGTGATCTCTGGTGTTTTCCGTAAGGACTGTCCAGTGCTGTGCATCCAAAGCTCCACCTTCAGGGGCTGCTCTTTCTGTTCGCAATCTTACAGCATCCCATCAGCTACCTGCAAGCAAGCAAGCAAGCAAGCAAGCCACAAGCTCCACACAGCCTGTTTTCAGAGTGCCCAGCTCTGGGCCAGCCGCCTTCCAGACTCTATCTCAGCCCTCCTCCCTGTCGGGTTGTAAGCTAGTCATTACCATCACCAACCTCAAATTCCTATGATGTCACATCACTAGACAGGTCTCAGCTGTCACTTCCAGGTCCTTAGAAGAGGCCACAGATACCCAGGTCACAAGTACTTCAAGGATTCTTGGCCTAAGATACAGAATTTTATCCCTTGAGTGGGCACAGGAATGAGAGAACTCAGCCACCGTGCCCAGTAGCCTGTCTGGCCCAGGGGCCTCTGTGTCCTTGTACTGATGTGTCTGTCCAGACGTATCTTACCCCTCTTACAGGAGGAGGGGTAGGCAGTGGTTAGCCTCCCTAGGGAGGGGTGCAGAGTTAGCTCTGCAACTTTCTGACTTCTCTCAAGAGAAGTCATGTGACTTCCCAATGCATCCTCCACCAGGATGAGGTACCACCCCTTTCTTTGATTGTCCTAACAGCAGAGTGACTGTCCCCATGAGAAACCCACAGTTCTGTCAACCCCTTCCTGCTCCCCCAAGGCAGAGAATATTTTCTTGTGCCTTCCCTTTATTGGGGTAGGAAGTGTAGATTTCGAGACAGAGTTTCTCTGTGTAGCCCTGGCTGTCCTGGAACTAAGTCTATAGCCCAGGCTGGCCTTGACCTCAGATATCCCACCTGCTTCTACCTTCTGGGTACTGGGATTACAGGCATGCTCCACCACCACCCAGTATCATTTACCAATATTTTCATAATCTTTGGCCTCCTGTCATATTTCTGAGTGTGTGTACATAATGTGTTGCCACCATGTGTGTCTGCCTGTCTGTGGAGGTCAAAGTGGATGCTGAGTTTCTGAATTGCCTGGCATTCTGTTTACTAAGGCAGACTTTGTCTCTAAAGCTAGAGTCTTTGGAATCTGCAGGTCTAGATGGTTAGCTTGCATCGAGGATCCAGTCTCTGCCTTGCAAGTGCTGGGATTTTAGGCATCCTCCCAGACTTTCTGGCTTTTTATGTGGGTGCTTGGGGATCCGACTCTGGCCCTCAGACGAGCACAGGAAGGTGGTTAGCCACCGAGCCATCTCCCCAGTCCCTTCCTCATATAATTTTTTTTTCGAGACAGGGTTTCTCTGTATAGCCCTGGCTGTCCTGGAACTCACTCTGCAGACCAGGCTGGCCTCAAACTCAGAAATCTGCCTGCCTCTGCCTCCCAAGTGCTGGGGATATCAGGTGTGTGCCACCACTGCCTGGCTCCTCATATAATTTTGATAATTAAAAAAAAATCCAAAAATGTTTGTTATAATGTCTCAAAATTCCTAATTTAGAGCCTCAACCTTTTGTAGCTCAGAATGAGGTTATATTAAAAAAAAAAAAAAAAAAGGACGGGCGGCGGTGGCGCACGCCTTTAATACCAGCACTTGGGAGGCAGAGGCAGGCGGATTTCTGAGTTCGAGGCTAGCCTGGTCTACAGAGTGAGCTCCAGGACAGCTGGAACTACACAGAGAAACCCTGTCTTGGAAAACAAAACAACAAAAAAGATGTTGTGGTTAAAGCAAAAGAGGCAAGCACTACTCAGAACTGATGGGTGCCCTGTAAGAAGACTTTGGGATGTCTAGAGAGACAACAGGCCATATTGTCCAGATGAACAGCCATGTGATGACCAGGAGACAAGTCCCACTTTTCCCCATCACTGCCCATAAGACTCAGGCAGTCACACTAAGCTCCTCTGGTAATTGCTTTTCTGCTGCCGAGACAGAATAACTGACAAAAAGAAAACACAACAAACAAACAAACAAACAAACACCCTTAGACTCAGTGAAAGTTTATTTTGGGCTTTTGGAAAAGAAATCTCTATGTGAGATATTTTTGGTTTGGTTTGGTAAATTTAACACAAGCTAGGGTTCCCTGTGGGGAATTTTCTTAAGTAATGATTGGTTACTGAGGATGAGCCCACTGTGGTCGGCACCACCCCTATGCACAGCTCTCCTGGGTTGCATAAAAATGCAAGCTAACGGAGCCATGGGGAGCAAGCAGGTTGTCAGCATTCCTCCAAGACCTCTGCTTCAGTTCCTACCTCCTGCTTCCTGCTCTGATGTCATTCTGGGCTATGACTCAGCCACATAAGCTAAATAAAGTCTCTCTGGACCAAGTCGCCTTCGGCCATGGTCTTAATCACAGCAATAGATTGAAACAGCCATCTCTCCCGCTACCAGGTCTCTGAAAAGGGCAAGGCTTATACTCCAAGACCAAGACAAGCAGAGATAAACAAGACACCAAGAGCTATCGTGGTGTATAGAGACAATGCAGACGTGGCTGTGGTTTTAGCCCAGGCTAGCTGCAAACTCCCTATGTAGCCAAGGATGACCTTGAACTTGTGATCCTCCTGCCTTCAACTCTTTAATGCTGGAATTACAGACAAAAGTCACCAAGCCTGGTCTAAGTGGTGCTGGAGACAGAACTAGAGGCTTCATTTGTGGGACACTGTCTTGATTGACAGTTGCTGTAGACGGGCTGAACCCACAGTGGTTGGTTGGTACCACCCCTTGGCAGTGGTCTGGGGGGCGTGTAAGAAAGGGAAGACTGAGCAAACCAGTTGGCAGCCATCTTCCCTGGTTCCTGCTTCTGTTCCTACTTGAGTTCCTGCTCTAACTTCCTTAGGGATGGCCTGAGACCTGGAGGTGTAAGCCAAACACACCCTTTCCTCTCCACATTGCTTTATACCAGCAACTGAGAATCAAACCAGGACTACATTCTTCTAGTTTGCAGACAGCAAAACTAAAACCCAAAGAGGTCCTGTCAGCCTGCCCCACCTCAAGGTCCTAACAGCTGGGAAGTAACAAAAACTCAACTAACTAAGCTAATAAATGCTTCCTTTAAAAATAAGACTGGGGGGGAGGGGAGGGCTGGAGAGTGCCTGGGAGACACACGCTCCGAATTCTTCCCCAAGTGCCACAGCAACACACTTGAGCCTATCTTGGTGCTGACAGTGCAAAGGGTGTCTGCCACAAAGCTTGTGAACCATGCCTCTGTCCCGGAAATTCCCTGTGTACCTCCCGAAACAAACAGGGCCCAAGTTCTCTTTCTTCGTTGAAAGCAGCCCCAAGGTCACAGTCAAGACCCACGACCCCCAATAGGAGCCTCTAAGAGGACAATAGGGACAGCCTAGCTTCCAACCTAGACTTGTGTTCCAGCCCCTGGCTTCTGGTTTCTTTCTGGGCTGTTTATTTGAAGTATTGATGATGACAGAAAGGCAGAAGACTGGGTTAAGCAGAGGTGGGGCTGGGCATCCATGTCTTGCCCTCTTCCTTGAGGGGCTGGGAGCCACCAGGACTCCACACTGGGCAGCCTGGCATCTGAGGACCCAGCCCACATGGATATCCAAATATCGTATTCTCAAACTCCTGGTGTCCAAAGGTGAGGGGGACCCTACTGTTGCTAGCTTCAGGGTGTTTTTGCCCACCCCCCATCCCTGATAAGCACCCTTATATTATGTCCATCCATGATGAATGGACAGTGGGAGGGGATTGTTTCTTGCCTCCAGGGTAAGCCGTAATACCGTTAGAATTGCGGCTACAAAGGAAAGATGCCGAGGCTGGACCCGGGACATCTTGCGTGCTAGGTAAGTACTATATCACTGAGCCACGCCCTGACTTGTACTGATTTTCCATTGAAACGGGGTCTCAAGGAGCCCAGACTTGCCTTGAACCCCCTATATAGTACCTGAGGATGACCTTGAATTTCTAACCCTCCTGCCTTCACCTCTCCAGGGCTGGAACTACTGGTGCGGGCAGTGCTGGGAATTGAACTCACGGCTTCACACAAAGTAGGAAAGCTCTTTATATAACGCACCAAGCGACAGTCCTAACTGCAGGGTCCCTCCAGGTTCCACTTCAGGTATCACCCACACTACTACATCTTTTTGGTACAAGCAGATCCTAGGATCCATACACATTCAAGGGGGGAGGGACACAGACTCCAGCGCTCGCTAGGAGGAACCGGAAGTTCCGTGCAGAGGAGCATGCTGGGAATTCCTGCCACCGTTCTTGAAACCACTTCCTGTGCCTGGTTTGGTAACTCTGTATGTGGGAGTCTTAACTCAGCTGCCACTGCGCCTCCAGTCTAACCTAGATCTCCCACAGCTGTGGCAAATGGGAAGCCCAACCTGCAGCTTAACCTGAGTTCACTCTCATTGTCCCAACTGACACTGACATTCCTCTCTAACTCACAGGGAAGCTCATGCGTGCCATTACCTTCAGTGCTCTTCACCTGTCCGTAGAGCTGAAGTTCAGAGGAGCTGAGCAACTTCCTGAATGTCACACAGCATACCTGGGTAGTAAAGGAATTTAACCCATGCCCAGATGTCCCATCGTTTTCCTTTCCATTTCAACCATTAATACGTAGGGAAAACACACCTTCAGCTCTTCTCTGATCCACATCTCTGAGCTAGCTGGAGAAGCCAGAGAAATACCTCAGTTTCCCGACCATACCACACCCCTCAACTGGCAGATGGAAGCGAGGCATTGCTCTGATTCCAGGCCCTTATTCCAGGTGCACCGTGGGCAATAACGGGTTAATCCGCCCGCCCTACACGCCCCCCCCCCCCTGCAGAACCTCACTAAGAGATATAATTACAGAGAATCACCGCTCAGGCCTTCTGGGAAGGGTTTTGTCAGAAGTAGGCAAACAATGTCCTGTGGTCTCTTCACCCTGTGGGCTGATTAACTCTTGGGGAGACTGTTCTCCAGTGGCTGAGGTGAGAGGGGGCTTCACCACCAGCCCAAACTCCCACTTATTGGGATTCCAAAGTCTCCTCGGAGACCCTCTCTGCCCAGAGCCAAGCCTGTCCTGGGGTACATCCCCCTTACAGTGTGTCCAATGCCCCTGCTGGAAGGCTGATGAGACTCCATCCAGTTGCTAAGAGTTAATCACCCACTACAGAATTCCTGGGTAGGAACCAGGCAGGCAAGCCTGATTTATTGCCTTTTAACGTCTCCCTCGTCTTCCCATCGGCCCTTCTAGACTCCCTCTATCTCGAGTCTCCTTCTCCCCACTTACGCCCCGTAACCCCGAGTTGGGTGTTTTCCCACCAGCCCTGAGGTCTGAGCTTGAGAGACAGTTTCTTAGCTGCGTTATCTCCCGAGAAGCATCTCTCCGCTTCTCCCGCAAGCTGCCAATCTGGACTTCTGAGAACTGAATTGAAGCCCTGGGGTACTTGCTAAATTGACCTCCAGGTTGGGTGACTCATCACCACTGAGAACCCAAGCCGGTCCTTTCATTCTAACCAATTCCGGCCTCCGGTGACCGGTGACCGTCCCACACCCAGGTCGTGTGGCTTCTACAGCTGGCCACACAGCTCCCCCAAGCAAATATCTCCACAGCTTGACATTGTTCAAGATCAGAATCTCGACTCCAGGAATCCCCAGGTCCCAGGTGATAATGTCTCCTGGTGGAGACAGTCGCTAAAGACCCCAGGCTGGCCAGTCCTGGGACTTCTTTGATCTGTGACCTGGGGTAAGTGACTCAACCTGTTTGTTTTTAGTTTATGGTCGGTAAAATAAAGGCAATCCCCCCGGGCCTGTGTCCTTAGTGGTGGAGGCTGGGATGACACTCAGCTGTACATGGGAGCCAGGTGTGGTGACTCGTACCTATAGTCCTAGGGCTTGGGAGGTAGAGATGGGAGGATCAGGAGTTTAAGGGTAGCCTGAGCTACTTGAAACCCACTCTCAAAAAAAAAAAAAAAAAAGGGTAGGGTGGGGTGGAGGATGCTAACAGACCTCTGTAATACTAGTATTAGGCGGCAGAGATGGGTGGATCTCTGCAAATTCAAGACCCGTCTGGTCTCCATAGTGAGAACCTGTCTCAAAGCAACAAGCAAAATGAACCCTGTTTGCCAATCCACCGCCAGGTGGGAACCTTTGTACCACCGTCCCTAGTTCAAGTCACCAGGTAATTTGCCATCTATACTGAGTCTTCTCCTTCCAAAAAAAAAAAAATTCTTACTGGGCAGTGGTGGCACACGCCTGTAATCCCAGAACTTGGGAGGCAGAGGCAGGTGGATTTCGGAGTTCGAGGCCAACCTGGTCTACAGAGTGAGTTCCAGGACAGCCAGGGCTACACAGAGAAACCCTGTCTCGAAAAAACAAACCAAATATACATATACATATATGTATATATATGTGTGTGTGTGTATATATATAAATGACATACACACACACATCTTTTTAAAATATATGGCCGCAGCTGGGCGGTGGTGGCGCTTGCCTTTAATCCCAGCACTTGGGAGGCAGAGGCAGGTGAATTTCTGAGTTCGAGGCCAGCAGAGTGAGTTCCAGGACAGCCGGAGCTATACAGAAAAACCCTGTCTTGAAAAACCAAATATATATATATATATATATACATATATATATATATATATATATATACACATATATATACATATATATGTATGTATATATATTTATGTATGTATGTGTGTGTGTATATATATATATATATATATATATATATATATGACAGAGAGAGAGAGAATGAAGATACCTAAGAAGCCAGAGGCATCAGATCCCCTGGAAATGGGGTTGTGGCCAAACTAATGTGGGTGCTGGGAATTGAACTTGGGTCCTGTGCTAGGGCAGGCTCTGCCACCTTTAATACAGGGCAGCACTGGGGATCAAACCGGAGTTTCACATATGCTAGGCAAGAAATCTACCTACTGAAGAACACTGCCCCACCCCACCCCCGAGCTCCCCCCCACCCCCCGCCCCCCGCCCCGGGCTTCGTTATGTATTTGAATGACATGTATTTGAACACTATATGTGCCTGGCTAGGTGTTCTGTAACTTCAGGGGGATACACAGGAGAGCCAAACAAGGGCGGGGGGTGATGACCTCACACCTGTAATCTCAACACTTGGGAGACAGAGGCAGCAGGTCTCAAGTTCAAGACCATCCAGGGCTACTTTAGAATCTATCTCCAGCCGGGTGTGGTGGTCGTGGCTGTATACCTTTTGTTACAGTGCTTGGGAGGCAGAGGCAGAAAGAGCTCTGTGTTCGAGGCCAGCCTGGGCTACCTAGTTCCAGACAGGCAGGGCGACACAGAGAACTCTTGTCTTGAGAAAACAACAAATAATTTGTCTCTAAAAACAATATTAATTTGAACCAAACAGAAGTGCCCTCCCTTCATAGAACCTCAGGGAGGAATCAAGGGTCTGGTCTTACAAGGGTCTATCTCTGGATGACTCCCAAGGAGAGACATGCTTGAGAAGGTATGTGGTGAAGGGTCCCTACCTGGCTTGAGGACAGGAGCTAGGAGCTGAGATCCAGAGGAGGAATCAGAGTCACTCAAGGAGAGGAGACGCTTCGGACACTACCCTGTGGCAGACAGATTTCGGTAAAGGAGGATTAAAAAAAAGAAAGTACATCTTGTATTTGTCAGCTACTGCTGTGAAACAAGCATCCAGGAAATGCATCAGTGCTTTCGACCCAGAAGAAGCCATTGTTTATTTTGTTTCCTGACTGGGCTGGTCTTGGCTGAGCTCAGTGACGCTCTTCTATCAGCTAATAGGGCTCCATTCTGTATCCCGAGGTCCAAGAGACAGCTGTGGATTAAAGGGGTTTGCCGCCAATGCCGGCTTATTAGTCGACCCCCACCCCCACCCCATGATCCACACACACACACACACACACACACACACACACACACAAATAAATAGGTAAATAAATAAATGTAATTTAGAAATATAGAGTGGTAGAGACACACAGAACAAATAGTTGTGTGCCTCGTTTCCTATAACCTTGGCTGGGAACTGCTCTGCTGCTCTTTCTGCCCAGCCTCTACTGGCCCAAGCAGATCACATGATCAGCCTTGAACTCAAAAGTCACCCAGAGCAAGGCACTGGAAGCATGGATTGTTTATTGGAGGGCCAACGCTTCTGTATCAAAAGATGGAGGTCAAAGTGGGTGGGTGGAGACGGGGAATGAGATAAATTGATCTGGAAAAGGAAATAATAAGGTTCTTCAGGGTCTTCCAAGTCTAATAACTACCTTCCCCCCCTCCCCCAGACAGGGTTTCTCTGTATAGCCCTGGCTGTCCTGGAACTCACTCTGTAGACCAGGCTGGCCTCGAACTCAGAAATCCACCTGCCTCTGCCTCCCAAGTGCTGGGATTAAAGGCGTGCACCACCACCGCCCAGCTAACTGCTATTTTTAATAGCATTGGGGTGGCCTCTTTGGAGAAACCTATGAGAGAGTGATTGAGTGTGTGTGTGTGTGTGTGTGTGTGTGTGTGTGAGAGAGAGAGAGAGAGAGAGAGAGAGAGAGAGAGAGAAAGAGAGAGAGAGTTCACAGTCATGTCTAGCTCCCAGTTTCTGAGGTTGGCTTTTCACCGAGGAATGAGCGGGACACCCTAACTCTCTTTCAGCACCCCTGAAACGCAGTTTATCTAGTATCTACTGGAACCCGCACAATCCAGTCTTCTCACCTTATGAGCTCTCTGCACTCTCACACATTTTTCCAGCCTGGAGAGGAGATGTCTCTAGATTCTGTCATTCTCACTCCCAATAAGTCTCTCTCTCTTTCTTTTTCTTTCTCTCTCTCATAAGCACCAAATTAGAAAGAACTCCAAACACCCTGCAGTTTCAAGCAAGCCCAAGATTTCCTCCAAGCCCCGCCCCCAGCCAGAGGGAGCACAGGGAGCTGGGTCCTGGTGCCAAGGACCTGGGGAGAGCATGTCTGGCTGGCTTCGCTCATTGTATCAGCATAGATGAGCCTGAAGCCTGCTATTTCAATTCAGAACCCAGAGCTCCTTTCCCTTCCAGTCTGTCCCTCTGCCTTGACCACGAAACTCCAATCACTAAGTCTCAGGGATATGATTATCTTCCAGAACTCTTGCCCAGGTGGGGAGACAACTAGCCTCAGTGCAGGCGGGTTCAGAAACACAACTGCATCCCCCTCCCCAGTCTCTGAGTCTCCATCGCAGGGTCACCTCCCGACCCTTCTCGCCTGAAAACATTCCCGACAGTCCCTGGCGTCTCTCTGTGGAGAGAAACATCCATCTTAAGGCTAATCAGCCAGAAAAACCTGTTTTCCAGCTGAGTCTCACTGTTTCCCACCAAGACACAGGAAGACTGGCACTCTGAGACAACCATGGGGTTCTGGACAACCAAGAAGCCCCCGGGAGCCAGGAGTAGGCACAGCTTCCAGTACTTCCTTCATCACGGAGACGCCGCACATCCGACTAGATACCTCAGCTTTGTCCCGGTCAGGGATCAACAGGGGTAGGAAAGACATGTGGTGGTCAGGCCTGAGGAGTCAAGCCAGGCCAGCAGGAGTGGAAACCTACAAGCTGAGGTGACCTCTCCGGGCCACTTCCGCATTGTCAGTCTTTCTGAATGAAAGGGGGAAGATTTACTGCCAGGCTCAGCTGGCCGTATTTTACAGCCATTTCAAATGGATTTGAGACAGTAGGGTAGTCGGCTGTGCTGGCCACAGAGGGGCCATAGAAGGCTCATTTTTTAAAGAGACCCATCCAACATCACGACTCAGTAAAGCAGAGATCTTGGCCAGGAAAAAAAAAAAAAAAAAAAAAAAAAAAACTTCGCTGGAACTTTCGGAGGCCAACGCTATTAAACACATGGCCAAATTGTTGAGGGTTTTAAGATGTAAAACGTTCTCAGTAGCTCTTGGTCAGCCGGGCCTTTCTGTCCATTTAGCAAGATCTGTTTGCAGCGCAGGCACAAGTCCGAGGTCTGGCTGATGGGGTGCCACATTTATTATTGATGAAGTTAGGGGGAAGAAAACCCTAGCTCAGATCTGAGTAAGGCCACACAGTTACTGTTTAGGTAGCAGAGATTTGTAATTCGCTACAGCGGCTGCTGTTTGGAGCTACCCTCTACCCAAACTGGCCGTCCAACTCAGTCTCTTTTGAAGATAAAGCTGAGTCCTGTGGGGGCGTGGTGGCTCTTACCTGTAATCGCAACATCAGAGAGGCAAAGGCGGGATTATCAGGAGTCCAAAGCCAGCTGGGAATGGAGAGTGGTGTCTACCAGTAAGTGTTGAAAGAAAAAGAGAGGGGGAGAGAGGGGGAGAGAGGGAGGGGTGGGGGAGGGAGAGAGAGAGAGATTGAATGATTGAAGAAAGAAAGAGAGAAAGAAAAGGAAGGAAGGAAAGAAAGAAGGAAAGAAAGAACACCTTAGTTATTGAATCAAAATGAATAATTAAAAGACATCTGTAGCCTGGCAGTGGTGGCGCACACCTTTAATTCCAGCACTTGGGAGGCAGAGGCAGGTGGATTTCTGAGTTCGAGGCCAGCCTGGTCTACAGAGTGAGTTCCAGGACAGCCAGGGCTACACAGAGAAACCCTGTCTTGAAAAACCAAACCAGAACAACAACAACAAAGAAGACATCTGTAAATAAGTTGAAGTTTTTTTTTTTTTTTAATGGGGGTGAGGGGTGGGGAGAGAGAGATGCTTCAGTCTTCTGGGTTCCGAAGTCCACGCAGAAACACCTGTGTACTGACCCGGCATGGGGAAGGCTGAAACAGCTGGATCTCTGTAGCTCATCGGCCGCCATTTTAACAGACTCAATGAGCTTCAGGTTCCAGGAGAGACCCTGCCTTAAAAACCTAAGTGGCGCACACCTTTAATCCCAGCACTCAAGGCAGAGGCAGAAGGATCTCTATGGGCTCAAGGGGAGGCTGGTCTACAGAGTGAACCCCTGTTTCTGTTTTGTTATTCTCCAAACAACAGCAGCAGCAGCCGCAACCAGTGAAGAGCACGAGAGAGAAGACACCCCACACTGACCTCTAAGACTCCCAGAGGCTCGCAGGCATGCACGCACAAGCGCGGACCCACACTAACACGTCTGTCCTACCTCACGCACCACACACCAGGTGCACGTAAAAGAAAAATTATTTCTTAGCGCCTAACAAAAATAAACGGGGCAGGCATGGTGGCCAACACTTTTAACCCGAGACACTCAAGAGACAGAGGCCAGCAGGTCTCTATGGGTTCGAGGGCAGTCTGGTCTACAGAGTGAGGTACAGGACAGCCAGGGCTGCAAAGAGAGACCTTGTTTCTTTTTTTGTTTGTTTGTTTGTTTGGTTTTTTGTTTGTTTTTGTTTGTTTGAGACAGGGTTTCTCTGTGTAGCCCTGGCTGTCAGAGACCTTGTTTCAAAAGTACAAACTAACAAGCAACACGCACGCACGCACGCACGCACACACACACACACACACACACACTTTGGCATGAAAAACATGCTTCAGATAACAGAATGGTTAGCCTTGTAGCTCAGCAGAGCGATTGCGGAGCACGTCCAAGGCTCAGTCCCCAGCACTGCTAACCAAACAATTGAAACAAAATAAAGGAAGAAACTGACACCTGTCGCCGCCCCGGCCACCCCTGCCCTCCTGAAGTCCGCCTTCACCCCACGTGGGGCTAAGTGAGCTGGGTAATTCTGCGAACTGGGAAAATTCGGAGGGCGGGCTGAGAACACTCCCACAGGCTTCTTCCGCGTCGTGCTCCCCGCTCTCTTTCTGCTGTATAAACAGGCCATTAATACCTTGGGAAGAGGTGCAGACACGCCTCCCCTGGAGAAAGCAAGCCCCTGCCAGCTCCCCCGACTTTAATTCTGCTGTTAACACTCCTCGGGGCGCAGGGATAAGGAGTAAATCCCCTCCTTCAGGAGGCAGAGCTGCGGGGGCAATGTGGTTTGTTTAAAGTCTCTGGCTCGACCATCGCCGGAGCCTCCCGTTTACTCTGGGGAGGGGCTGGGGGAGTGGGGACTTGAAAAATGAAAATGAGCAAAAAAAGAACCCCTCGTTTCCCTAAGGCGGTTTCCGGTTTGTAAATATCGTCACTTTAGATCCCCCAAATGGACTGAGATAGGGGGCCCAGGGCAAAGGAGTCTGCCTTTGATTGTTGCAGGACCTGTGAAAGGCGGGGAGGGGGAGGGGCAGGGAGACAGCACTACAGATCTGCAGGGTCTCTACACTTCGGGAGTTGATGGTGAGGGTGTCACAAGCCCCAGACACTTTATGGGCAAGCCAGATCCAGGGAGAATATGCTTATTTATATATTTATTTGTTAATTCGTTCATTCGTCCATTTAAAAGACTTTTTTTTCCTTTTTCTCTTTTCTTTCTTTTTTTTTTTAAAGATTTATTTATTACTATATGTAAGTGCACTGTAGCTGACACCCCAGAAGAGGTCATCAGGTCTCATTATGGATAGTTGTGAGCCACCATGTGGTTGCTGGGATTTGAACTCAGGACCTTCAGAAGAGCAGTCAGTGCTCTTAACCGCTGAGCCATCTCTCCAGCCCCCCCCCCTTTTTTTAAGATTTACTTAATGTCTATAGGTATCTTGCCTACAAGTATTCCTGTGTTCCTTGCATGTGCCTGGTGCCCCGGGGAGGTCAGAAGAAGGTTGTCAGGTCCCTTGGAACCAACTTACAGAGAGTTGTGAGCCACCATGTGGGCCTTGGGGATTGGATCCTCTGGAGGGCCCGTCAGGGTTCTTAAGGGCTAGCGCCATCTCAGTAGCCCCTTGTTTTATTTTGTGAAACAAGCTCTCCCGTGGTCCAGGCTGGGCTCGAACTTACCATGTAGTTAAAGATGGCCTTGAGCTTCTCATCCTCTGTAACTGTTTTATGCAGTTTTTGGGGATCCGTTTTAGTGTGTGCTCTATCAACCCAGCTACATCTTCAAGCCTTCTATTATTATTATTATTATTATTATTATTATTATTATTATTACTGTTGTTGTTATTACTATTTTTATTACTATCATTGTTATTTATTTATTTACTTATTTAAGCAACCTTCTTCTGAGCTTTCCAAGGCTGGTCTTGAACTCCTGATCTTCTTTGCCTCCTAAGTGCTGAATAGGCCTTGCCACCAGGCACAGCTTGTACATTTTTTTTTTTAATGTTATCCTTCTTCATTTCCATCTTGGGTTTTGTTGTGTTTGGTCTCACTGTGTTCCCCAATCTAACAAGGCTGGCTGAGTAGCTCAGGATTGCCTACAGGAAACAGAGGCAGGTACTTCACAGATGACACTGTAGGGAGACAGATGACCAGAGCCAATATGACTTGGACTCCTGGCAATCTCTTACCTTTTTTGGGGGGGTGGGGAGGAGTGAGGGAGGATTGAGACAAAGCATCTCTGTGTAACCCTGGTTGTCCTAGAACTCTCTCTGTACACCAGGCTAGCCTCTGTGTAGCCCTGGCTATCCTAAAACCCACTCTGCACACCTGGCTGGCCTCTGTATAGCCCTGGCTGTTCTAAAATTCACTCTGGCCTTAAACCCAAAGATCTGCCTGCCTCTGAATGCTGGGATTAAAGTTGTGCACCACCACCACCACCAGCACCAGCACCAACCACCACCACCACCTAGCTTACTTTTTCAAATTTCAGTTAAAATAAGGAAACAGAAAGAGAACTGTATATTTGGGAAAGTAACTCGGAGGCAGAGGGCTTATGGGCCCTCACAGCAGCTGGCAGAAAAGTTGTGTGGAGACAGGTAGATCGATGGCAGAGATATAGGACAAGAGAAGGTAGAGATGCCTTATCTACATCTAGGCTGGGACCAATCTAAGAACAAAGGTGGACCCGGGGCATGTGGAGTGGATGTTATCAGGGTATTTCATACGATTTCACAACTGTTATCTTCCAGGTTGCCTGGGCTACCTGTGGCCCTGTTGCTTCAAAGGATCAGCCTCCTCATCTGAAGACAGGCACTGAGGGATCTCAGATAAAATGATAACCTGTTTCACTTTGCATCACAGCAACCCACAGGGGACAGGTACCAATGAGAGCTCAGCCAGGGGATGAGTTCGTAACTATTGATGTCCAATGGTGGTCGTACAGGAGTTTATTCTCCCAATTGCTCCACTTTTTCTTTTCTTTGTTTTTTCTTTTTCTTTCTTTTTTTTTCTTTTTTTTTGTTTTGTTTTGTTTTTGTTTTTGTTTTTTTGAGACAGGATTTCTCTGTGTAGCCAGCCCTGGCTGTCCTGGAACTCAGAAATCCACCCGCCTCTGCCTCCCAAGTGCTGGGACTAAAGGCGTGCGCCACCACCGCCCAGCCACTTTTTCTTATTGAAAACACTGAATTAAAAATAGAGTCCAGGCCTGGCGGTGGTGGCACACGACTGTAATCCCAGCACTCTGGGAGGCAGAGGCAGGCAGATTTCTGAGTTCGAGGCCAGCCTGGTCTACAGAGTGAGTTCCAGGACAGCCAGGGCTACACAGAGAGAAACCCTGTCTCGAAAAAAAAAAAAAAAAAACCCAAAAATCCAAAAATAAATAAATAAAGAGTCCAATGGCTAGGGAAAATGCTCGCCGCAGAAGGTGTGCTGGAGACCTGGGCTTGATCCCCTGTACCTAGGTAAAAGCACCTTGGAAGACTGTCTGTCACCTGACGCTGAGGAAGGGCATAGATGGGGGACCTCTAAGGCTCACTGGCTAGCTAGTCTAGCAAGATCTGTGAACTCCAGCTTCAGTGAGAGAGGAGACCCTGTCTCAAAAAGTAAGGTGGAGGGCTGGCAGGATGGCTCAGTGGATGAGGGTGCTTGTTACCAAGTCTGAGGACATGAGTTTGTTCCCCGGGGACACCCAAGGTGGAGAGAGAGATCCGACTCCCACAAGTTGTTCTCTGACTTCTACACACACACACACACACACACACACACACACACACACCACTCTCGCACGTACTAAATAAATAAGTTAATAAGTGAGGGAGAAGAGACATTTAAAAGGAAAGAAATGAAGTACAGAACGAATGGGGAGGAGTCTAAAGTTGACCTTCGACCTCCATGTGTTCACGTGTGTGGGCACACATGCACATGCGCACACAAACACACACACACACACACACACACACACACACACACACACACACACCATAGCTAGGTACCATGGCCTGTACCTGTAACCCCAACACTGAGAGCACTGAGGAGGCCCAGGCAAGAGAATCGGCATTTGAGGCCAGCCTGAGCTACACATTGAGACCACCCCCTCGACTTAAAAAGTGTTGGGGGGAGAAGAGGAAGTGGAGGAGGATGCTTGGGATATGACTCAGTGGTTGAGAATTTGTCCTTCTGAAGAGGGCCCTGGCTCCATTTCCATCATGGAAATAAACAGGAGAATGAGGCCAGGGTTTGTAAGGAGCCCCTCTTCTGCTCTCTGGGACCTTCAGTCCCCTGAAGCCACCCCAATAACCCCAAGACCGTGCCCACCTACCTGTGGGTGTTCTGACACTTTCTCTCCTTCTAACTTCTAATGGTCCCTTAAACTAGGCTCCCAAGGTCCCTGGGGTTGCTCCCTGGCTGTTTAAAAAAGAGTTATCTCTCCTAGAAAGTGAGGACTGCTGTCCCGGGGGCCATTTCCAACCCTCTGTGCAGGGAAGGCATTTGACTAAGTGCTGAGTTTGGTTGTGAAGAAGGCTTAGCCAGACCCCAGCCTTTGTGAAGGGATTACCCAGGGCTAAGGCAGGACTTGTCTGCAGAGCCTTTGGGGTAAAAGCTCTGAAAAGGTGTTGGGGGAGTGGGAGAGACTAAGCTAGAAAGAAGAAATGCTAAGGAAGACTGTGTGGAAAGAGAAAAAGAGTCAGAGGAAAAGACGCCAGGTACTCAGAATGCACTCTAGGGGTAAGGCTGAGGTGGGAATTTTTGTATTACCTTTTGTTTTGGAGGCAGGGTCTTAAAGCTAGCTCACAGGTGTGCATTACCACGTCCAGGTTAGCTGGATCTAAAGTTTTATTTTTTCAATCCTCTGTGTGGGCATTTGCACATGCATGTGAGTTCTGGTGGCTAAGGAGGCCCCTGAGGGGGGGGGGATGGGATGGAGAGGTGGGGCTTGGGGGTTATAGATGGTTGTGGGCCACCTGTTATGGGTGCTGGGAATTGAACCTAGGTTGTCTATAAGAACAGCAAGCGTTCCTGGTCACTGACTCCTCTCTAGCTCCTGATTTGGCTTATTTGGGGTTGTTTGGGACTGGGTTTCCTGTAGCCCAGGCTAGCTTTGAACATGCTATGTAGCTAAGGATGACTTCCTTGCTTTTACCGTCTAAGGTCTGAGTTTACAGGATTTGGCCACCATATCTAATTTATGTGGTTCTTCGGATGTTACCCAGGGCTTCCCGCCTACTAGGTAATACTCTCTATAAACTACGCTATACCTCCAGCCTCGTTCCTGTAGTGTATATAAATATATAAATATGTATTGTATTATTTTCCAGTGCTAGGTGAGGTTATAAAAACACTTCAGGGGATACCCAGGGGTCCCCCAACCGTTCAGAGGAGAAGGGGCGGGGATAACCATGAGTGGGGCAGTGAGTGGGATATAAAGTGAATAAGTAAAATAATAAAATAATAATAATAATAATAATAATAATAATAATAATACCCTTCAACTCCTAGCCTAATTTTTTTTCCCTTTGCTTGCTTTGCCGGGGGAGAAAGGTGAAAGGTGTCTTTGTGTGTGTGTGTGTGTGTGTGTGTGTGTGTTTGGTGTGCTTTTGTTTGTTTGTTTGCGCCAATGCTTTAAGTATTCTATGCATCTATTCCTACTTATTCTTTTTTAAGGTTTATTTCTATTATTTTCTTTAAAAAAATTTATTTATTTTTGTGTGCATTGGTGTTTTGCCTGCCTGTGTATCTGTGTGAGGGTGTGTCGAAGTCCCTGGATGGAGCTGGCGTTAGAGACGGTCGTGAGCTGCCACGTGGGTGCTGGGAATTAAACCCCAACGTTCCGGAAGAGCCGATGGCGCTCTTCAACACTGAGATGTCTCCCCAGGCCCCCGTATGTGCTTATCTGCAGTCTGAACTCCAGATGTGCTGGAGTTACACTCCAGATGTGCTGGAGCCCCTCCTGGAGCTGGAGTTACAGGCAGTTAGGAGTCACCTGACGCAGGCGCTGGGAACCAAACTCAGGGCTCTGGAGAGCAGTAAACAACACCCTTCACCCTTCAGCTGTGTCTCCAGTTCCTTGCTATCTCTATCTCTGTACTTAGTCCCTGGGTCTTTCTCTATCTCTCTCCTGCCCCCAGCATACATTAAGCCCTCTCTATCAGAATCCTATGACCTCAAAAACTGTAGGAGAGCCAGAGATAAGTGTCTCTCTCTCTCTCCCCTCGCCCTGGAGTCAGCACCCCTATTGGTGTTTTAAGCCTTGATGTTTGATTTTAACCCGATGTCTTTTCGACATCCCCACCCCCACCCCCAGTCCCGTATCTTTTCCAGTCCTCTGGGTAAGAAGGAGCCGACTGTCAGATCCATCAAGAAGAAAGACCCCTGGAATGAAGAATCATTCCTTAGACCTAGACTGTCTCCAGGAAGCAGGGCCAGTAGCTATGAACCCAGGAGAAACCTCCAGGGGGCAGGACAGAGTGATTTGAGATTCCTAGGTCCTGAGGGGCCTCCTGCCTCCCACTACAGCTGGGTGTGGCTGTCCACCCACTCCCAGGTCGCCACTCACTATGGTTACCCCACTCTTCTTCAACCATAGGAGCCTTCTGATGCCTGCCCAATGCTCTGCCTCGTTGCGGTTCCTCCGGAGTTAGAGCTATAGCCTCCGGTGCCCCGACTAGGGCTGGGGGAGGGGCGGTGAGGATGGTGAAGGATGAGAGGGTAAGATGTAATGATGGAAGGCAGGAAGCAGGGAGCAAGGAAAAGAGAGAAAGAGGGCAGAAAGGGGGGCAGGGCAGACGACTCCAAGAGACAAGAGAGAGACCAGAAAGGGCTGGGAGCGACCTGGGCCAAGAAAGGAGAGAGTGATGGACAGGTAAGTCAACTAAGGAAGGAGGCTGGGAAGGGGGTGTGTAGAGGGAAAAGCAGGGGCGGAGGGGGGTGCGGGGGGGGGGGGCGAACAGGGACAGGCGCAGGGGCATGCGGCAAATGAGCAGCCAGATACAGACCTCACACTCTGGGTGTAGATATAAGATCATATAGTAGAGTGTAAACGCCTCCATTAAAGCACAGTTGAACTTTCCAAACACACGGGCTCCTGAAGCAGCCTCCAGTCCTGGGAGACAGGGCTTCTAAAACCATCGAGAGCATCTAAAGGGAGCAACTTAGAAAGGGGTGGTATGGGTTGACTCTGGGGACAGAGAGAGGTTTCCAGGTAGCGCCAGGTTGGCCTTGGGGTAGAGGGTCAGAGAGCACGTGGCCTGACCTTCGGGAGGGGAGGGGAGGGGAGGGGGAAAGGGAGACCAGTTTTCCTTTGTTGTCCTCCTCACTCTGAAGTTGCTCCCCTCCCATAGTGCATGCGGGTGCTGTTTGGGGCGTGGCTCAGAAGAGGGCTCCACCCTAGTTTTCTCCCAGAGTGTGCACCATGGCCAGAAAGAGAGGGGATAGCCAACTTCCAGAGGCATCCCCTTTCAGAGTGATGGGGTGAAGTGTTGGGGAGACGGCCCTTACCCCATTCAAACCACTCCTGCACCCCAAGAAAGCATCTTAAATATTTATTACTTAAAGTATGTATTTATTCATTTGTGTGGGGATGGGGAGGAGGGTGCTTCAGCACATCTGTGGGAATCAGAAGATGATGGCTTTGTAGAACAAGTTCTTTCCTTCCGCCTTTGGTGGGGGGGGGGGGGATCCTAGGGATTGAACTCAGGCTGTCTGTCTTGTGTGGCAAGCCGCTTTATCTGTTGAGTCATCCCACAGGTCCAAGAAAGATTTTTTTTTAATTATATTATTTATTTTGTGCATGTGTACGCACATGTGGGACACATGGGGCAGTCAGAGGACAATCCCAGGAATCAGTTCTTTCCTTCCAGCATGTGAGTCCACAGGAGGAATATGGGCCATCAGGTTTGACTGTAAACGTCTTCGGCTGGTTCCCAAGAAAGGTCTTTTAGGTGAGACTCTATAAGAGTAGCAAGTAGAAAGATTTTTACATTATTTCTTCTTCCTCTGTCTCTCTGTCTCTGTCTCTGTCTCTCTCTCATCTCTTTCCTCTTTCTCTCAAATACTTATATTTGTTTTGCTTTAATAAACAGCTGATAGTTTGTTTTAAAACGACACGGAGGGAGGGGTGCCTGTAGGGCAGAGAGAGAAGGGGGAGTGAGGAGTGTGTGGTGTGTGTGTTCAGGCCTCACTAGCAGGTAATAAACAAGGACCTGCTTCAGGTACAGACAACTGGGCGGGGGAGAGGGAGGAATGTGAAAGCAGATTTACACCTGTCTTCACAGTCACTAGGAGGACGCTTAAGGGCTCCAGAAATGACCCCTGGTGCCGACTTGTCTGGAAGCCATCAGCCTGAGTTTTGAAGCAAGAATCTTCAAGTGGGCAGGAGGGTGAGCTCAGCCCACCCCACCCCCATGCCCCGGGCCTGCCTGCCTCCCCCATGAGGTTCCACAGAGCTGAGCCTCCCACCAGGCAAAGTAGTCCAGCCCAGCCTTCTCCTTTTCTCTCAGCTGATATCAGCCCTGGTTTTTCACTCCTGCTGAGGGCTGGGCTCTGGGCAGGATTAGCAGCCTGCTCCTAAACCTTGCCCTTCTCTTTCCTCAGGAGCTCTGTCTGGCCCCAGTCCAGCCAGTTCCTTCCCCTACCATCAGCCGCCCCAACTGGCCCACTGTCCAGACAGATGAGTGACTGACAATACCCAGACCTCCCTGGAATCCTGCTCCTGGTCACCACACACTGCTGGCCTGCGGGAGTCAGAGGCTGGGCAGAGCACTGCCCTGCCTGAAACGTGTTGCCACCTCTCAGAGGCTGTTGAAAGGCCCACTCAGCTGAGCCCTTCAGGATGGGGACCCTGGAGCCAGGGCACTCAGAAGGGATGTTTGACACCTGCCCTGGGGACTCTGAGTCCCTGACTCTCTGCCCCTGGCCCCATAGAGGTCTAGGAGGGCTGAAAGTGGGCAGATTACAAACTGTCCAGATACCAGAGAGGACACGGCGGTGGGGGGACCTGATACTTTGCAGGGATCAGAGAAGGATGCTGGCCCAGCCTCCAATGACTTATTGGTAAAATGAGGAGGTGGTAGAAAGACCATGTTATGCACACTGTGGAACATTTAAAAAAAAAAGTGTGTGTGTGTGTGTGTGTGTGTGTGTGTGTTGCTCAGAACATATATGTGTGTATATATATGTTCTGTGTGTATATGTGCATGTGTGTGCATGTGTCACATGTGTGAGTGAGTACCTGTAGAAGTCAGAGAGGGCACAAGATCCCTTGGAGCTGTGAGCTGGTCCAGGCAGTTGCTGGGATCTGAACTTAGGTCCCCTGGAAGAATAGTGTTCTTTACCATTGACCTATCTCTCTAGCCCCCTGCACACATTTAAATAACCTACCCATTTCATCAAAGCACACCCTGGTTGACAACAAAAGCTTTGGACAACTCTCCCTAGATATCTATGGCGGGTTCATTTCCAAGACTCTACAGATATCAAAGTCTCCAAGTTCTCATAGGAACTGGAATTGGTATTTTGATGCTTTGGAATCCTAAATGTGCCTTCTACCACTCACTGACTACTCATGGGGCTTCTGCCTGTGGCCTCTAGCTGACTTAAGTAACCTAATAACATGTAGGTCAGCTGATAACATGTGGGTCGTGACCCCTTTGGGGGATTCAAACAACCCTTTCACAGGAGTCCCCTAAGGCCATCAGAAAACACAAGTATTTACATTACGATTCATAACAGTAGCAAAATTACACTTATGGAGTAGTGATGAAGATAATCTTATGGTTGGGGAGTTACCACAACATGAGGAACTGTATTCATGGGTCTCATCAGCACACAGAAGATTGGAACCATGGGTACAAAACAATGAAAATGACAGCCATTATAGTGTCCTGTTGGGGAATAAGAAGATAAACTCTTTTTAAAAAAAGATTTATTTAGTTTATGTGTGAGTACATCATCACTGTCTATAGACACACACTAGAAGAGGGCATAGGATCCCATTACAGATGGCTGTGAGCTACCATGTGGTTGCTGGGAATTGAACTCGGGACCTCTGGAAGGGCAGTCGTGGCTCTTAACCTCTGAGCCATCTCTCCAGCCCTGAGATAAATTCTTGATGTTCACTAGGTACCCAGTTGTTTCTCTTACCTTTCCCATACCCCACACATCATAGCAGACCTTGAAGACAGGAGGGCCAGGCATACAGCTGTTCAAACCCAGGAGGACAAAGAAACCAGAGAAGGCAAGGAAGGAAGTCGCAGACGCAAGAGCCTAAATCTGACGTGTGTCTCTGATCACGGGGGAGGTCAGGCCATGTGAGGAGAGGCACAAACATGAACTTCATGATGACATCAGAAGGATGGGCTGGGAGAACGGAACTGTCTTCTTCTGAAGCTCCGGTCCCTAGGAAGCAGGCAGGGCTTTGGGGGTGCCATGGCTCCTGTTTTTAGGGTGCTTTACTATTAGGGTGGTGGTGTTCTGCGTTCAGATTTAGCTTTTCTAATTTCCGAGCCTGTTTGGACTTCAGAATCCCAGCTTGAGCCTTGGGCCGTCTTGTCTCCATCATCCTGCAAATGTCCTACTGCCTTTTCCAGACATGGACAGTGTGGGTAGGCGTGGAGATCTCTGTGGATGTTTTACTTACTTATAATAGGTATTATTATTATAATAGGTATTTATTATAATAGGTCCTGCTGAAATAGGGTCTTACTCTGGAGCGTTGGCCCACCTGAAGCTTGAGATCTTCTGCCTCCGCCTTCCACATACAAGGATGACAAACACACAGCACCATGCCAGGTAGAAGAATTTTATTTCATTTTATTTTAGAGACAGGGTTTCTCTGTGTAGCCCTGGCTGTCCTGGAAGTCACTCTGTAGACCAGGCTGGACTTTAACTCAGAAATCCACCTGCCTCTGCCTCCCAAGTGCTCGGATTAAAGGCGTGTGCCTCCATCGCCCAACTAGAAGATTTTTTAAAGGCATTATAATAGATGTTAAGAGAAATATCAAGCTGGGCAGTGGTGGCGCATGCCTTTCATCCCAGCACTTGGGAGGCAGAGGCAGGCAGATTTCTGAGTTCGAGGCCAGCCTGGTCTACAAAGTGAGTTCCAGGACAGCCAAAGCTACACAGAGAAACCCTGTTCTCAAAAAACCAAAAGAGAGAGAGAGAGAGAGAGAGAGAGAGAGAGAGAGAGAGAGAGAGAGAGAAATATTAAAATATAGAAGAAATATGGGGGTGATGGCTTCAGAAGCAGAGGGAGGATGGTGACTTTAAAGCCATTCTGAGCTATATAGAATATTCCAGACCACCATAGACTACAGAGTAAGACAACCAACCCCCTCTGTCCCCTGCCCCCTTTTACAAAAACTTTTTTTTTTCTGATCGGTAGAGGTGCACGCCTTTAATCCCAGTGCTTGGGAGGCAGAGGCAGGCAGATCTCTGAGTTGGAGGCCAGCCTGGTCTGCAGAGTGAGTTCCAGGGCAGCTAGGACTACACAGGGAAACCCTGCCTCCAAAATAAATAAATAAACAAACAAACAAATAAATAAATAAATAAATTTATACAAATAAGAAGCCATATATGGAGAAGTCTCCCCTAACAGGTGTTGGGAGCACTTTGAAAATATGATAAAAATTACTTCTAAGCAGGTTGATGCAGAAGGGTCGTTGGTTCGATGCTAGTCAGTCTGGGATTCATGCTGAGTTCCATTCCACCCTGAGCTCCAGAGTGAGTCTGGGACTCCAAATAAATTGCCTTTGGGCCACACATACAACACGTGAATAAATTTTGTTTTTAGACCTGGTTGCCATCCCCAAAATATCTCATTATTATATATAATCAGATGTCCTAAAAATCTACGAAAGAAAAAGAAAGGAAGGGAGGGAGGGAGGGAGGGAGGGAGGCAGGCAGGCAGGCAGGCAGTTCTAGGGGTTTACCATACCCAAGCACTGGGGATGTAGCTCTCTTAGCAGAGGATCTGTTTGGTGAGCATAGAGCTCTGGTTCCAACCCCCAGAACCACAGAAATGTGCTGTGGTGGGACACACCTGTCATCCCAGCACTCCAGAGATAGAAGCAGGAGGATCAAGAGTTCAAGACCATCCTCAGCTGTATATGGAGTTCCAGACCAGCCTGAGATACACAAGACTCTGTCTCGAAACAAGAAGCAAAACAGCAAAACCTAATTGCTGGACACTAACTACACGCCCCAAGTTAGGCTTGTAGGCAAGGAGCCAAGACTCCTTGCTAAGTCACCTGTAGTAAGGGCCACTTAGTTCTGTTTCTGAAAGGCAGTTGAGGCTCACAGAGAATGGTCTATGGAATTATTCAGAAGTCCTGGGCTGTAGGTCCCACACATCTGCCAGAAACTTGTTAGATTCCATGGGCTTAGCCAGGCGTGGTGGCACACACCTGTAATCCCAGCACTTGGGAGGCAGAGGCAGTCGGATTTCTGAGTTCGAGGCCAGTCTGGTCTACAGAGTGAGTTCCAGGACAGCCAGGGCTATACAGAGAAACCCTGTCTCGGGGGGGGGGGGGGGGAAGACTCCATGGGCTAGGTCTGCAGAAGCGTGAATCACACTGGAGCCCATAAGCCTTCAGAGTCAACCCTGCCTACCTGGAGTGTTCACCTGTCAGGTAGCCCCTGGCAGGGCGGGTCCTAGGTGTCCCACCTAGGGGACACTAGAATCACAGGAACTGGTGCATACCTTAGTAAGTGTGAACCTCGTCCACACTCTGCAGTCAGGCCACCAGCCAGCCCCTCCCAATCCTTCCCTCTTCCAATGGAGCAGGGGAACGAAGCTCCGAGCAGCTGGCTTTGTAAGGCCAGCAGCGGCAGCCTACAGCCTACAGAGCCTTTGGGGGGCAGGGGGGAGCCTCCAGTGAGAGGCAGGACTCTACCCCTGATGCTGCACAAGCACCTTGAAGCTTTGAGCCAAACCATCAAAGGGGAAAAAAAAAAAAAAAAAGGAACTGGTTCAGGCTGTAGTCTGAGACCAGGGTCGCCTCTACAACTGGGGGTCGGTGGGACATAGGTGACTCCCAAGATAGCACATCCCAGGGGAGGGACACAGGCAGCTAGTGGATGCCTGGAGGAAATGACAGGAACTCTGACTTTTGAATCTGAATTTGTGAATTTGGGGAAAGAGGTGTTGGGGGGGGCAGGGAGAGAGGCAGACACACACACACAGACGCACAGAGACACAGACACGGGACAGAAAGACACAAACAGATTGGATCCTTATCTAAAGGAGATAAGGCAGTTCTGGGAACACTCTTATGGACCCCAAGCATTGGCTATCAGGCTAAGGTAGGAGCGCCCCGGTGTCTTAAGTTCCCTGTGAAACCAGTGGCTGGAAGGAAAGGCACAGCTGGCCGGTGGGACCTCCAGGCTTTCCTCTCTTTTGCTGTGGGACTCCAGGGAAACGATCCCAATTCTCTGAACTCACGGAGGTTTGTGACGTGCGTTTCACCTTCCTCCTTCCCAGAGATGCTGCTTCAGACAGGAATGCCTACATCTCGACTGAAGCGACTGTTTGAGAAACTTGTCAAGTGGGAACTCAGTAGACGTCAGTAAATACAGAGTTGTGTATAAAGGATGTGGGCCAGTGTTAGCAAACATCTTCAATATCTTTCATTATTTCCGAGGGCTTTGAATCTCGGATTTGGACCTCAGGTCCGGAGGACCCAAGAGGGAAGAATTCTATCTAGTGGCATACAGCAGTCTCTGGCCTCCAAAGTTAGGGGTGGAGGTAGCATTCCTACAGGTCCCTTTCTGTCACGGGGTTCGGACCATCCCCAGTATCTCGAAGCCCCAGGTGCCTCCAGTCTAAGGCTAGGGCTCACAAGACCATCTCGATCGATCCAGTCCGCGCAACTGGAGAGAACCGGAAAGAAGAGAGGGGTGACGGCCAAGATCACGGGGAAGAAAGAAGCCAGGGGAGAAACAGACCGAAACAGACAGACGGAAGGAGGAGCGCGGCGCTCAGGGCGCCGGGCCCAGGCGTCCAAGCCGAGCTTCCCGCCGCGCCACACCCGGCCCAGGACCAGCTCCCCACCGACCCATTGACCCATTCAGCTAGCACAAAACCGGCGCCCCAGGAGTCCTGGCCCGACCGCTGGGGCTTGATTCATTTCTTGACTAATTATCTGGAGCTCCGTGGTTCCTTCTTTCAGGGCTCAATTAATTCGCCGCGGGCGGTGGGGAAGGGGCTGTGTTGAGGAGGCACTGCCTGGAGCCCCTTTGTGAAGCGCTGTCTGGACTATATCAATTGCACACACACACACACACACACACACACACACAAACACTTTTCTTTACATTAAAAAAAAAAAAAAAAAAAAACCTTGAAAGATCTCCATTTCCAAAATTAAGGTTTTGTCCTCCAGCCACGTCCCTGACCTTCACCAGTTTCGTAGCCCCTCCTGGAAGAAAACAAAGCTAGCAGAGCTATGACTTGGGTGTGGCTCCATTGGTAGAGCGCTTGCCCAGTATGCCGAAAGCTCTGGGGTTGATCTATAGCACTTGAATTCCTAGCCCTGGGGAGATGGAGTGGAGGCAGGGGGATTGGAAGTTCAAGGTTGCTGCGTAGTGAGTCTATGGTCGTTGTGGGGGTGAAGCCCAATCAAGCAAAAGCCACTGAGACTAAAAAGGTTCAGGAAGGGATTGGCTGTGAAGCCATGGGCTTTGCTTTATGTCGGTGCCCCAGTGTATGTCACTGTATGTCACCTGGGGAAAATGAGTTTCCTTGTGAAATTACCCGCCTCTTCCGATGACCAACAAATGCATCTGAGGTGTGAGAAAACGATGGCCATTCCTGTCCCCAGGAGAATTTCCCCAGGAGAATTTCTCAAATATTTGTCGTGTGTGTGTGTGTGGGGGGGTAACTTATTTGAGTGAGCGACTGACTGGGAACCATGATGGTCCGGGAGTCTGATTCCAACCCTAGAGATTCAAGCAGGGAATATACTTACGTCTGGGAAGTCCCAGGACCAGGTGGTACATTAAAGCCCTCTATCCAGGATGGGAGTGGGACTGCCTAAAGGCTCATCAGAATGGAGCTAGACTGGACACTCAGCTACCTGGAAGCGAGACTTGAAAAGCCACCTTTTGGGTGGAAGCCAGCGGGCAGCTGTGAGGAAGAAGTGCCAGTTTCAGTGACTGTAGAAGATCCCAGTCTATTAGGTTGACCTCATAGTGGGGTGGGGCTCTCTCCCTCATCCATCATCCTAACGAAGTATAGGACAAAAATATAGACAGAGTCAAAGTGCCTACCTTCCCCAAGCTGTTGGGAAGTGGCCTTCTCTAGCACCTGAAGGTATCAACATCACGTCTCTTTAAAAATAAAACAAACAGAAAAACCAACTTCTCCTCTGTTGTCTGAAACAAAATTTAAGGAGAATTTGTCTATCCAGTCAATCAGCAAACGCCGAGTGGATTACATTACCTGCTCGAGAAAGCGCTCTAAGGCATGGGGAGCGGGGATGACAGGGAGTACAGAAAGGATTATGGGATTCCTTGGTGGTGGTGCTGCGGAGTGAGCCTCCTTAGAGGTCTAGAAGGAGGTCTCAGTCCACTCAGAAGCAAGGTACTCAATGCTGAGTGGAAGCAGTTAGCTCTCAACTCTGGAGGCTAGCAGTTCTGGAGAAGTCTGAACGGTGACTTCTGCTAATGCCCTGCACCCTGTGCATCCAGGCTGTTGGACCCAATTTCTGAAGTTCCCAACAGCTTACCTTCCCAGCCTCACCTCCCTACCCGCTAGGGCTTCCTTTCTTAAGATCTTGGAGTTAATGTCTCCTTCCACCACCACCCCCACGCTTCCTAGATCTTCTTTTTTTTTCTTCATCTTCGAAATATGCTAAAATGTATTCTTTCTTAACCCCAGCAAAGAAAATTCAGAGTGACCAACCCAGAAGGAACTCTTGCTCCCGTGAGCTTCCAGAATGGTGTGCGGTGTCTGGCACTTAGAATCTGCTCACCAAACACTTGTGGAATGCTATCATGCGTTTTCCAACCCTTATACCAAGCTTCATTGTTTCTTTCTACCATTTTAAAATAGGTTTGTTTGTTTGTTTGTTTGTTTTCCTGGTCTTGTTTTGCACATTAGAATTCGTTTGGAGAAGTACTAATTCCCTTAAAACATATTTTTGGAACTAGACACAATTCTTTTGTTGTTGTTTATTCTTGCTACATTGCCCAAGCAGGCCTCCAACTTGCTACAATCCTCCGGCCTCAGCAGCATGTACCCCCACCAGGAAGCCCAAATAAGTATTCCCTCTTTAGTCTCTGTATCTTCTTCCACATTCATTTCCTCCTCAAATGACCACTTACTTAAAGACGTGTCTCTAGTGAAACTGAAGCGATAGGAAAGTCAGTTCTTCCTCACGCCCCACGCCTCCCCCCGCCCCCCACTCCCAGACCACAGAAGCTGGGAACGGTGAGCAGGTGAGACCAATTGCCTCTCTCTCTCCTGCTCTGTAAGTCACCTGGGCTTCAAGCCCTAGCACTTGTTGGAAGTCTTCCCAATGTGGTAGACCCAGCTTCCCTCTTGTGTTGAAGCAGCCATGGGTTTTTGTGACAAAAATCTTGATGTGTAGCCCTGACTGGCTTCAAAGTCCCTGTGTAGACTGGACTAGCCAAGGGTCCTCCTGACCCCGTTTACTGAGTGCTGGGGTGACGAGAGCCACCCTTAGTCGGAGGTTTTAAAATGTTCTTAAAAGGGTTATTTACTTATTTATTTTATGCCTATGAGTGTTTTGCCTGCGTGTATCTAGGGGTGCCCAGGAAAGAGTCAGATTCCCTAGAACAGAATCACTGTGAGCCATCATGGAGGTTCTGGGAACTAAACCTGAATCCTTTGCAAAGAGTCACCTCTCTAGCCCACAGTCTGAAGTTTTAATGACTTTGGTGGCATCTCCTTTAGGACCTCTGAAGCCATCTGGCCACCTGCACTGTTTGAACCCTAAGACATCCTGGACGCCCCTCAAAAGTAGAAGCCCTGAGATCGGAGTGGATGCTCCTCGGTCAGCGTTCCTTCTGTTCCCTCCCGTTCTCTAGCGTGCCTCGAGTGAGTCCCTCACTCCTGACCTGCAGTAAGAAGTGGATCCGGGAAACCAAGTGCCTCTGTGGTACCTCAGTTCTTTTGGGATTCTCCTCCACCATTCAACTAGCAGGTAACTAGAGCAGGTGGAGTCTCTGAGACGAGGCGCATTTCCTGGCGGCACCCGGATTCTGTGGTGAATCCTGGTCTTTTCCAGCCTCCCCAGAGGATTCCCTTTTCAGATCTGTCACTCATTAAATGACCCTCTACTCCCTGGCCTTCCTGACTTTGGCCTCTGCAACTGCTATGGGGGAGGCTCCAAATCGAGGCCTTTCCCCACAACTTAATGTGTCCCCAGAGTTTCCCTCAGACCACGGGAGGCACGCGGAGGACCAGGCTCCGCCCGCCAGGTTTTCCCCAGCGCCATCCAGCGGCGAGGCGGCAAAGGCACCTTCTTCGGTGGTCCCCAGAGGCTCTCCGGGAGCAAAAAGTGGAGGGGGTCCCTAGTGGGCACCAGTTCCTCCCCATCTCCTCTTCCTCAAAGTAAGGCACCTCTCTCTGTCCTCGATCTGCCTAGGGTTGATGGGGTTCAACCCTATTATTTAACACACAATGTATACAACTGGCGGGGAATGGTTCAAAAAGGGGGGTGGGGAGTGTTTGCAACACCACTCCCCGAAGTCTTCCCTGTGGCAAATGGCGGGTTCAATCTGTGCTGGGTGACTCTTGCAGCTCCCGGCACAGCGGACGTGTTAAGTCCTGTCTTCCTAATTGTAGCACCCATGACCTTATACTGGCTGTAGTCAGGGCGCCTAGCCGCTCTGCCCTTACATGCAATGCAGACCTGAGAAAACTTCATCCCCCTGCTCCGGCGCTTCCCGAAAGTTAGCTTCTCCCCGCACCTAATCCTGAAAGCAAAGGCGGAAAAACACTACTTTCATACATGAGGGATGTTATCGCTAATTTCTTTGGAAACGTGCCTAGGCACACACATATTACATATATTATTGAGCGGGTTAGTGGGAGACTTAAAAACACTGAATGTCGGCAAAGAGGGCATATTCTCCAATTCCCTGGTAATTTGTAACAGACAGACTTTATTGCTCCAAGAGAGGGTAAGTGTGTAGTTACAGCGTTAATTTAACTCTGTCTATATGGATCAAATAGGCGTGTGCCCGTGGGGTGCGATCGCAATGAGTTTTTTAATCAGAGATTTAATTTCATATTCTGAGCTACTTAGAAAGCCCATATGTATACACTCATGCCCACAAAGAACATTTAAGAAATACAGATGTGATGTTCTCTGACGTTTAAAGAGCGCAATGGAACACAAGCTCCCAGTTGCACCAAGGCGCATCTCAGTAAACTCCGCAGGCATTAGGCGGAACTATTTATTCTTCAAGTTCAGATCTTCAGAGTCCAGACTGAGAGCCAGACCAATTGCTTAGGATTTGAATCTGAAGTCTGCCTTCTGATATCCCAACCAAGAACTCTCTGGATCCCCAGTTCCCTGACCCCTTCATTCCTGCTAGAAAGACTATATTAGATAGATAGGTAGGTAGGTAGGTAGGTAGGTAGATAGATAGATAGATAGATAGATAGATACTTTAAAATTCTTTCACACTAATATCTGCTATATACACATACATACACACACATGCATGCACACGCAGGTGCACACACAAATCTATTCTAATCCTTTATTCTATTTCTAGTCATAGTCTACAGCCAAAAGGTCTTTCACCGACGACTTCAACAATTCTTAAATTCTAAATGGAGAAATGGAACAGAGAAGCCAGTTAGGGTTACTCCGGGCATGAATGCATGAACATAAAAGTGAAAAAAATCTGTCATATTTTAACTTGTCTAATAGAGAAATCTTAACTCCACTGGACCGTGTTTCCTCCTCTTCCTCCTGCCTTCAAAAAGACTACAGTGTGTGCGGGGGTGGGGGTGGGGGCCAAGCCACTTGGAATGAAAAGGAAAAAAGAAAGAAAGAAAATCCGAGGTGATATTTACACCTGCAAACTTTGGATGGTTGTATTCGGCCCCAATTGGTTTAATTGTAAATCTTTTCCTCATGGCCCCCAATTCCTGGACCTCAAGCGTCTGGGTTTAATAATGAGTCCCAGGCACCCCCCCCATCAAGGTCTAGCTGGAAAAAAAAAAAGGACAAATACCCCCCCAACCCCAGCCCTACCCCCACCCAACTCAGAGGCAATTAGATCAGCCATTCCTGCGCCCTTCCCCAAACCTTCCCCCAAACCCAAACCCCGCAGACACCTGGAGAGCTCCGAAGACCAGGAGAAATTTCAAGAGCAAAGCCAAAAGTAGGGGCCCTTCCTACCTTCTCCCCCTGAACCTTTGGCTTGGGCACCGGGAAGCAGGGATCGAGGAAAGTCTATACAGTAACTCTAGTGTTTCCGGAATTAGAGGCCGCCAAAAAAATAAATAAATAAATAAATAAATAAATAAATAAAAGGAAAAGGAAAAGTACTCAGCAGCGGGCAAGAGCGCTCCCTCCACCCCCTCCACCGCACCCTCCGGGCTTTCTACTCGCCCCCACTCCGCTGTTCATCTCGGCTCTCTCCGCACCTCAGCCGGTCTCTATCCACGGGACAGTTGCTTGTTCCATACTTAAGAGACTGAAGGTGCATGACTGTATTTCTTTCAATATATTCTTTTTTTTTTTTTTTTTGGTTTTGTTTTTCGTATCTCCCCACCCTGCGAGGTTTCTTCCACTCAAAGCCGGCTTGTTCTTTGCAAGCGGAGACTGGAGTCAAACGTGAAAAGGAAACATAGAAATAAATGATTTTAAAAATGATGTCAGTCTTGGGGGGAAGGGGGCGCTTCCCCTTGCATCACTACAATGTCGCTTTTTGTTTTCAAAGATCAAAAATGAGAAAGAGAAAAAGAGAAAAAGAAAAAAGACCAGTATACCCGGCTAGTGAGGTGCTGGTGCCGCTGCGTCTGCGGGGACAGAGCGGGTCACCTGCTCTTTATCACCTGCGCGTGTTCCCGGGCCCCTGTGAACCCGGTCGCGATCGGAACCACTGGGGAAGGCCAGCTTGGTGTTGTGGCCACTCTGAGCACTATGGTGGCCTTTGGAAAGAGAGCCAAGGCCCCCTGCTCCACCCCCGATGCAGTTGAAATCGGAGGCAGAGAGTGTGTTCTGGGTCCGGTGCTCTGCAAGGCCTGGATCTGAACAGAGGCCGCTGCACCTTCCGGGCTGGGAGCTTGGGTAAGGAGGGAGGAAACCCCCAGCCCGGAGGAAAACTACTGAAAGTCGCTTCTGGGGTGCTTTGGCTGCCCCTCACCCACCGCCTCTTCCTAGGGAGGCCAGGGAAAAGATCGCAGGTTCCTCTCCGCGGCAGGACGTGGACTCTAATCGGAGAAAAAAACTCTCGGGAGAAGCGCCCTCACAACCCAGTGTTCTCTTATTACCCGTTTTCCTGTCCTTCCCCTAAAAGATAAATGGCAACCCCCCCTCCCCCAAGAAGGAAGAAATGAGAAACTTCTGCAAGCTGTGTGTATTCAAACCTCAAACTAGAGACCTTTAAGGGATTCTAGGATCTTGCCTAAGGCCTCCAACGGGCACTGGTCATTCCATCCATACCACGCAAAATGTGGGGCAGCTAAAATATGCAGGGTTGGGTGTGCGTGCTGGGAAGACTGGGTGGCTGGTTGAAAATCAAGTCATATAATAGAGGCCTCCAGTCCTTCCCGGGAGATCGGGAATGAACACAATTTTTAGGGAAGTGAGTCTCGCCCACGATCTGTTTGTTGTTACTCTCCTCGAACAGTGTCCACGGGTACAGATGGTGGGGGTAGCCCAAGGACTTCTACTCAATACTTGTTTCTGAGAAATGGGTATGGCCAGTTTGCCTGACTATGGGAGAGATGTTCCTGGGCAACCCAGATCTGGATGGAGAATCCTGAGTCTAAGAATGGGCAACAAAATTTTCCAGCCCCCCCTGCCTGCCAGGAGTATCAGCAAAACAGGCTCATAACTGTGTGCCCCAGGACTTTCAAAGATGACTTTGAAAGAGATTTTTAATCTTTTTTTGCATCCCCCTAGGAAAATGCAAGGAGAGAGACTCAACAGTCTTCAGAAGGAACCCTTCAGATGATTGTGCCGCGGCCACCGGAGGACAGCTCCATCTGTGAGGGACTACTCTGGGTTTCCACAGGCTCTCCCTGGCTGCTCACCCTAAACACTTTTGAGAGCCACACAACCCTTACCTTTGGGTCCACGAGCAAGCTGGGTGTCTGGCAAAGAGCTAGGGGAAAGTTAACAGACAGGAGAGAGGAAGAACCCCGGGGGGGGGACCACAATGACAATGTCTCTGTCCCCTGCTGCTTTCATTGGCGTCTCTCTTGGATATAAATGAAGCTGCCCCAGACACCAATGAACTCTGGGCTCTGTCCCGGTTTAATTGAAACCCAGTATGGGCGGGGTGGGGTGGGGGAGTGGGGAGCGGCGGCGGTAATGGATATTGTATTCAGATTAAGAGAACGTGTTCCAGGCAACCAAGGGACAGTTAGTTCAGCAGATTTGGAGACACCCATCTTTCTTGGGCCTGTCAACCTTCCTGACAGCAGTGGCCACTGAATTTGCCATGCTCTCTCCCTTACAGTGTCCTCCTGTCCTCTCTGCCCCGTCTGCCCCCAGAGGGTAACACTCTGAGGAGCCCTGGCATTTAGTGACACACACCAGAAAAAGCAGTAAAAGTAAGTTCTTCCAAATGCCACCTTCAATCTTCAGGTGAGGGCTGGAGACTGCAGTGTGTGTGTGTGTGTGTGTGTGTGTGTGTGTGTGTGTGTTTCTTTCATTCTCTTAAAAGGAATCTGTCTCTTTCTGTCTGTCTCTGTCTCTCTGTCTCTCTGTCTGTCTCTCTCTGTTTCTGTCTCTGTCTCTCTCTCTCTCTCTCAAGTCTGGTGTGGATCAGTCTAGGCTGTTTACATTCTAATCTGGAAAGATGGTATTGGAAAAAAGAGGGGTGTGGGGTGGTCAAAAGACCTGGGGGTAAGAGTCAGCTCTGGCCTGCATCTTGTAGATCCTAGGTCAGATTAAAAGAAAGAGAAATCCCAGCTCTTTCTTTCCCTGAGAGTTTGCCCCTGCTAGAGTGGGCAATATCCATTGTACTACCATTTTTTATTGAGTATAACACACACACACACACACACACACACACACACACGGGGGGGGGGTGGACCTGGATGTAGGTGGGCTTGACATTAGGAAACCACAGTTAGTTCCTTTTTTTTCTGGAGGGAGGAACTCTAAAGCCATCACCTTCCCCAGACCCCCACATTTCCCCCTTTTTACTGGGCCCCCACTTCAACCTATCTGAATCACTACCTATGTTCAAATTTGCCGTTTTGAGGAGGTGATCTTCCCCGAAGGTGATCTTGTTGGCAAATGCCAACAAGAATAATGTGGAGGCTGAAATCCCTCCGCTTCACCCCTGCCAGGACCGTATTTCTACACTAACAGGAGGTAGGATAGACATGGGTGAGGACCTAAAGAACGACCTCCCAGAAGCAGGAGATAAACCAACCGGCTCCAACCAACCCATGCAACCCTAGCCATTAAAGAGCCGGCTTCCTCGCAGGCCATTGACTCCCTCAGTCACCGCCTCAGACTCTAGGACTGGATCGCCCCGATCAATAATTTAGAAGAATGTCAGAGGACAGAGGGGGTGGAAAAAAGCCTTACAGGAAAGGCAGGTCCTTATGGAGCGAGGAGGAGCTAGGGAGCTTCGGAGAGAGGAACAGATCCCATGGACATAGGGATCAGGCACAGTGGCCATTTTTTAAAACTGACTTTGGAAAAGTTAAGAGAAGGGGAAACTTGCAGTTGAGACCAAATGGGGCCAAGCAGAGTGGTTTGTTTTGTTTTGTTTTGTTTTTATCTCCTGCCAGCCAAAGAGAGGAGGCAAAGGTGTTTGTTAGGACCCTGGGAAGTGGTATCTTCAGTCTAAGTTACAGGAAAAGTGTGTGTGTGTGTGTGTGTGTGTGTGTGTGTGTGTTGGGGGATGAGTCAAAGTGATGGGGGAAGGTGGGGGATTTAGAAAAAGCCACACGGCATCTAGGGAAAACAGACAGATGGCAAATCAAAAACTAAAAACCACAAAGGCACAAGAGAAGCATCAAGAACCGGGTACTAGAGTCAGAAATGGAACCCAGGGACCCAAGAGGATGGAAAAAAAAAAAAAAAAACAGGGATGCTCCAGGAAAGCCAGAGGAGGCTTACACGTGTGCATTCAGAGAACACTTTTTGGACAGGAACAGAGACATGGAGATAAAGAGAGAGGGCAGGAAGAAAGGAAGGATGGAAGGGAGGGAGGGAGAGAGGAAGAAAATAAAAGAAAGAAGGGGGAAGGCTGGGGTGGGGAGGAAAGAGATGCTATTATTCTTTGCCCTGTTACCAAGCACAAAGGTTTGTGCTTGTACAAGTAAACTTTTCGAGGATGCTAGCTAACCCTTCCTCAAAGGACCAAGCCACTAGCCCAGGGAGAACCAAGCTCTCCCAGCAAGTTTTGGGGGAACAGGAGGTAAAGGGAGACTCCGGAATTCAGGTTCTGTCTAAGATGGAGGAAAGTTAATGTGCACAGTAGGGCTTGGGGGGGAGGTGGGAGGGGCCAAAATAGACCGGAGCTCTGAGGTGTTGTGCTGCCTGGGAGGGGGACCTGAAGAGTTAAAGGACACCAGGTGTCCAGAGAGAGAGGCCAGGCTGGACCGATGATAAAGAAATCCTGGCCCGCCCCCCCCCCACACACACACCAGAGAACAGGAAAGGAAAATGAGGACCCTACACTCTGCTGTAGGCAGTTTCAAAGGGCACCAGTGTCAAAGGGACTGGGATCCCAGGATCAAATCAGCCAGGACGTCAGGCCCCAAAGAGCCATTTCTGCCCTGCCAGGTGACTCCCAAATTTATCATCAGGCCCCAGACCCCCAGGAGAAACTCCATGCCCTCTGGTCATCAAGATATCCGATAGAGAGACGCCTAGGACTGAATAAAGCCGTGTGGTGAACCGGAGTGAAGGTTTAAGAGGGCATAAGAGTGTAAGAGTGAAAGGGCGAGAGCACGTCTTAAGGAGCCCAGCCAGACCTCACACAAGCAAAGGGATTTTCTACAGCAGGTACCTAGACAGCCACCCCGCTTACACCCCATCCTTTCCCTCTCCCCCCTCCCTCTCTCTTAAATTTCAGATAAACACCATTCGGTCACAAAAGGGTCAGTGTGTCTGTCCCCTTTAAAGTGTGAGGCAGGAGGTGCCATAGGGAAAATGGAACATTGCAGAGGCGCCTTCCAGTTCCTCTGGCTTGCCGGTGCCTGCTGGGACAGTTGGCTGAGGCGTGTAAACCCTTTCTCATCTCCACTCCCACTTTCGAAAGCCCCTATCTCCTCCTTTGCCTCAGAAGCTGCCGGCATTAGAGTGTTTTTAATCTTGTTCAAAATCCCAGGCCCTATAGTGGGAAGGGAAAGTCTCCTACCGCACAAAAGCGAGAGGATATTTCTACTAGGGACACCGGATTCCCATCTTTCACCCAGTTCCCGATTTTGTTGGAAAGACTGGCTAAATTCAGTCAAGGATTCTAGAAACGGAACCAGCCTGCACCGAGGGTCAGCCGCTAGAAGCTCCCGAGGGGGCTCGAGGCGCGCTAACCTTGTAGCTTTTCCAAGAGGCCAGGCCTGCCGCAAGCCTAAGGAAGACTCTAGCCAATGTTTAACCCTAATGCAGTGGCCACCAGGCCCCTTTTGTTTGTTCGCAAATTAATCACCCAGCGTAAGGCCGGCGCCAGAGTGGGTTTATCACCCACCAGGAGGGGGGCGCGGCGGGCACGCAACGACGAAGAAGAGTTCGCACCTTCCCGCTTTTGATCCTAGCTTCGCCGCTCCCTCCCTTGCAGAACACGAGCCTCCAGGGGCAGCGTCTGGGAGGTCAGTCGTAATTGGCGGAAGTTTGTAGACCATTAGCAGCGTGTAGACATTTTCGATTCTGAATCCCGCAAACTTTCCTCCACACCCCCGTCCCCCCCCCTTTCCCTGGCGCACTGGAGTGAGGGGTGGAAGCCAGAAGTGGCAAACTGGGGTGACCCCAGGGTTAAGTTAGAGCTACAGTCAAAAGTAGCCAACTGAAGGGTGTTTGTGTGTGGGGGTGATGGGAGGGTCAGAAATTTCTCTGGCTCCAACGCTGGAGCCAAAAAAGCCAGGCCAGATATTTGCACGCCAAGTCTGCCAGCTCGCTTTGCCTTTGCAGAGCAGACCCCCGAGGCCAAAACGCAGGGTACGGGTTGCCAAGGTCTCTCTGGCTAGCCTGTGGACCCTCAGGGCACCGCGTGGGTGACCAAGGGGTCAAACGCGCTGCAGTTGCACGATGTTTTCCTGCACTCCACGCAGGAGCGCAGAGCTTAACCGGCCAATGTTGGTAAAAACAGATCTGGGTTCTAGGGCTACCCTGGATAGAGTAGCTAGGAAAGGAGGGGGAGGGGGAGGAGGAGCCTTCTGCCTGCAGAGAATCTGCGCTGACCCCGGTGGCCCTTGCTGAGAGGGCCCAGGCCTGGCCTCTTGCACTCTCGGCAATCTGGAACAGGGACCCAGGGAAGGGGTGTTGTAAGCCACCGCCTTGGGTACCACCTCCCGTTTCGTTTCTCTCCCTCTTTCTCCCTTCTCAACCATGAACACGCGAAGTCAGAGAAGGGGAAAGAAAGGGGCGAGATGGCGGATCACACCAAGTTCAGAGAATGACTCTGTTCTCATTGGCCGCACCAGGGAAAGCTCAGGGCTGGCGCCAAACGCTCTTAACCTTGTACATCAAAACACGTTAAGCCTGGAAAAGCTCGTGGCCTCGAATGTCCCCTCCCGACCTGGGAGAGGGAACTGCCTATTCACCCAGTAGCTGTTAGTTTGGACCTGCAGTTGGAAAGGGGTCCTGGGCGAGAAGTTGGGGGAGGTTCTCAAGGGAAAAATCTAGGCGCAAATGGTCCACGCGGAAACATTCAAAGCTTAATCTCTAGGCCCGGAAACCAGCCCCCCTTCTGTTCCCTTTTCCTGGGTCTTGTCCCAGGAAAACTAAAAATTCTGCTAAGATTGCCCTCCGTTTAAACTGGAATGCTACAGCTCATCTCTACCCACAAACAAGGACTGCAGGTTTGCAGGGAGTGAAAGGCGGGTGGCAGGAGGTGTGTGTGTGTGTGTGTGTGTGTGTGTGTGTGTGTCCTACAGGGTCACGCAACCAAAGTCTGATCAGTCAGTTGGCCTTCCTCCCCACCCTAGGATGAGCGGGGACTGGAAGCCTCCCGACATCTCGGGTAAGGGGGTGCGTTTCAACAGTTCCCGACGTCTGCCAGGACAGGTCCCTGGGGTAGAGAAGGAACGGAGGCACCCAGAGATAAGTGCGGTGCCTGGGGTCAGATCGAGGCTGGTGCACCTCCCCCCAACCAGCTCTCCCCGCTCAGAGCCGCAGCTCCCCACCGAGCTGGCCGGGAGGTGAGGGCTGAGGCTTGGAAGAGAGACAGGCCCGCAGTCCGGGAGCTCACAGCGGCTTAGTTCTCTCTACGCGCACCCCATCCGGGTGGAACACCGGTGGTGTCCGCATCCGAATGGAAGAGGAACTGGGTCCCAAAGGGTCAGTAAATACATTTTTCAAAAGAAAGGAGTTCCAACAACGCCGAGCGAACGTAGACTGGGCCGGGCGCGCAGGCCTTGTACGTATTTGCGTGTGTGTGTTTTTTTTTTCCGCGTGGGGCTCGGTCTCAGTGTGTCGGCGCGCGTTCGGGCACAGAAAACCCAGGAGGCGTTTGGGTCTCCGCACGTGGCTGAGGGTAGGGAGCACGCAGCGGGGAGAAAGATTTGTGGGATCCCCCCTGCGCTAGTGGCTCGGGAAGCCGAAGCACCGGGGCGCACGAGCTAGAGGAGTTGACTCAGGGGTGGCTGGGCGGCTCCACGTGGGGCTCCGGAGCTGCGCGAGCCTGGAGCTTTTGTTAAGGCTCATTGGCCGAAAGGGCGGCCGGCTCGGCTAGCCCGGGGCCCGGGAAAGGAAGAAGCTGCAGCTCTGCACAAGAGAAGCGGCCGCGGGCTTGAGCTGTAGCGCTCGGAGCGCGCGAGAGGCGAGCGCCCCTGCCCGGCGCCTCGGAAGCCGGGCAAGCTGCCTGGCTCCCGCCCTCGCTCCCTCCCCCTTCCTCCCTGGCCCAGCCTCCTCCCCGGATCTCGGGGCTTGGATGGCTGAGGCCTTTCAGACGTGGGCTGAGCAGAAGAGCCGGGGCGAGCTCTCAGGCTGCTGCGAACTCTCTTCCGAATCAGCCACCTAGAGGCGACTTTGGTGAGCGCGCGGCGCCCTGGTGGCTCCCCGCCCTCCCCTCTGATCATGTTGACATAAACGCAGGACAGGCCGTAGTACCGCGCGGCGCAGCGACGTTCCAGTTTCCGACACCTTCTTTTTATAACTCGGCTCTATTCCCCCAGCACTCGACCTGTGAAAACCACGCCTATGCAGCCACACAATTGGTCCGAAAGCGTCAAAGAGCCAATCAACAAGCCTTGGGCTCCCGCAGCCCACAGCGCAGCTCGACCGTCCAGAGCCGCCGAGCAGACGCCCGGGGAATTCTAGAGGCGGAGGAGGGTGGCGAGGTGCTCGCTCTCTCTTTCTCTCTCTCTCTCCCTCCCTCTACTCGCCTACTCCAGCTCCCAATCACTCCTCTCTCTTCCTTCTTTCCTATTTTTTTTTTTTTTTTTGCACCCGTCTTCTCGATCCTCCCTCGCCCTGCGTGCCCGGACGCTGAGTTTTTTTCTTTAATTTATTATTTTTAGGAAAGCGATTTCGCTCACGTTTTTTAGCACAAGGAAGACAGCCGGGTCCCCGAGGCAGAAGATCGCAGGCACCATTCGATCGCCACCCAGACACTGCGCGCAGCCCGGAGCCAGAGAGGAGGAACGCGAACCGAAGCCAGCTTCGCAGTTCGAGTTTTGAAAGCGCCGCTGGAAAGGGGCTTAAATCGCTTTTTTTTTTTTTTTAAAGGAGAGACTTTTCCTCCCCCCTTGATCTCTCTCTGCCTGTGAAAGCAAGAGTCTAGCTCAACTAAGACGCCTCCTGCGAGAAAGCCAGAGAAGAGCTAGGGGGCGGGGAAGGAGTCGAAAAAAAGGTTAAAAAAAAAAAAGTCTCCGAGAACCTTGCGCTTTGGCAACAAAGAGCGTGGGAGCCCGGGAGCCACCCCGGGAAAGGGCTGCTGTGTCTATTTCCAGCTAAGCCACAGGGCTCGGGCGCCAGTCGAGCCCCTGCTTGCTGCTTGCCCTACTGAAAGCGACTTCCAGGAGCGGCTTTTCCTACACACTCCGCGTACCAGGACAGCCCCTGCAGCGGCTATGTCTCCCGAACTGTCGCCTCGTCCTCTGTAAAAGCGGCAGTCTCTTCCCGCCCCGCAAGGACACTTCCCCCCCTCCTCCCTTTCAAACGCTTTATTTGTAATTCGTCCCTCTTTTTATTTTAAGCAAAACTATGTGTCGCTGTTGATTTTTTTTTAATTATTATTTTTGAAAAGCAACAACAAAAGCGGAGGCAAGCCAGCAGCTGCGGACTGGTTCCCTGTCTGGAGCGGATGAGCCTCTCCATGAGAGATCCGGTAATCCCCGGGACAAGCATGGCCTATCATCCGTTCCTACCTCACCGGGCGCCGGACTTCGCCATGAGCGCGGTGCTGGGCCACCAGCCTCCTTTCTTCCCCGCGCTAACGCTGCCTCCCAACGGCGCCGCGGCGCTCTCGCTGCCGGGAGCCCTGGCCAAGCCCATCATGGATCAGTTAGTAGGGGCTGCCGAGACCGGCATCCCTTTCTCATCCCTGGGACCCCAGGCACATCTGAGACCTCTGAAGACCATGGAACCCGAAGAAGACGTAGAAGACGACCCCAAGGTGCACCTGGAGGCCAAGGAACTTTGGGACCAGTTTCACAAGCGGGGCACAGAGATGGTCATTACAAAGTCAGGAAGGTAAGTCAGTAACCAGTGGGGACCCCCCCCAAAGCCATCTGAAGTTTTTCACATCTCTTTTGTCTGTCTCTTAAAACAGTAGATTCTGGCAGACTATTAACGTTTGAAACGAAAACTGTCCCTCCAAATATGTAGAGATTCCAGGGCCTTGCCTTAAGGGGTCAGGAAGTTTCAGCCTACCCGGGGCCCTCTGCATGCTTCTTAGGAACCCGTATCCGGGATTCCCTACAGAATACAAAGTGTTTTCCACTGAAGGAGACGCGTCCTCGGCTTCTGCAGCCTTGGAGAAAAGAACCTTGTTGCAGGAAGTCCGTTTGGAAAGCCATTCTGAAATATCATAATTTCTGTTTGGTTTTGGTCTGTTCGATTTTATTTCCCAGGACAGACCTTAAAGCTCCCTCTTAGACAGAAATGGGAGACCGGTGAGGATTCCTCCGGCCCTCTCTACTCTTCAGCCTTGTCTTTGGGGCTGGAGGGGGGCCTAAGCCTGGTGGGTGTGAGACAGAAAAATCAGGGGAAGAGGGGAGGACAGAGGGTTTCTTTCCCGTTGCCCAATCTCTCACATCTGCAAACCCAGGGAAACCGGGGCAGTCAATTTTTACAATTAAGGTCATGTGTGTAGACCCAAGGAACCCATGAGCATACGCACTCTGCCTCTGTGTTTGAATATTATTACTTTATGTAACCTTTAGTGTCCTTGCCTGACTGAAACAAGTTTGTTAGGGACCCCAGGACTAGCATTTAAAACCACCGATTAAAAAAAAAATAGGTAGGTAGCTTTGAGGTTTATCACAATACCAGTTGGAAGGACACGAAAATAAAACCCCACTTTCAGTCTCCTTCCAAACTACTTGAGGCCAAAGCTTGGCATGGAATCCTTTTCCAAGCCACAAGACATTTCGTCGGTTTTCATAACCGGGCACTTCCTTTTAAGTCAAAAGTACAGAAAGCCAGCACTTCTGTGAAATTAAACAGCAGAGCTACTGAGTAGAGGAATGTGGTTTATAGCTTAAATCACGGATGGGTTACCAGGCCCGGACGCTAGCCTGTCTCCAACCTCCGCTCTGAGAACTCAACTGTAACAGACACACACTTGGCCAGCCTCAGTCCATAAGTGGGCATTTATCTCCTCGATAAGTTTTAACATTTTCTCATCAGCCAGCCGGTGGAAAATCCGAACCCTTATTAACCACGGGTCCTTAGAACCCTGCTTCTGGTTGTTTCAAACTAAATACATTCAGGAAAGGAGAGGAACAAAAAAAAAAAAAAAAAAAACTTAAGCAAGAATCCATCCGTCTTTATAAGAGGGCAATCTAAGCGGACACATAAACAAACAATCTTTTTTTAAAAAAGAAATAGTAGATTCTCTTAGAGGAGGTTGCTGTAATTAATTTGATTTGAGGCTTGGGATTAAAAAAATGAGATATTGAGCAGTTTTAATGTAAGCGTGGAAGTAAACAATTTCGCTTGCAGTTGCTTTACAGACTCCCCGGTTCCAGCAGAAAGCGTTAAGCTTTTAGATGGTGCCAAGCAGGTTGGAAGCCAAGCCCGAGGTTCTGAGCCATTTACCGGGTCTTATTTATGTATTTTCCTTTTTCTGTAGGCGAATGTTCCCTCCGTTTAAAGTGAGGTGCTCTGGGCTGGATAAAAAGGCCAAGTATATTTTATTGATGGACATTATAGCTGCTGATGACTGTCGATATAAATTTCACAATTCTCGGTGGATGGTGGCCGGTAAGGCAGACCCCGAAATGCCAAAGAGAATGTATATACACCCAGACAGCCCCGCTACGGGGGAGCAGTGGATGTCCAAAGTCGTCACTTTCCACAAACTGAAACTCACCAACAACATATCGGATAAACACGGATTTGTAAGTTTCACTGACTCTCTGTAAGACTCTCCGGGAGGTCTGGGCTTCCAGGGCCCAGACTCATATCTCTCTGTGTCTGCGGGGTGCCACAAGTAGCCAACTTTTGTTACATTTGCAACCTAGTTGCAGAGTGGATTGGGGGGAGGGGGCACGATTGTTGCTCCCTGGATCATGGAAAGGCTGACATTCTCGAAGAATTTACCGGAATAGCAATCAAAGGTCCTGGATGGGTGCCGGACCTGGAAGTGTAGAGTAATACTATGTATAAAAAGTTATGAATCAGTTTATAAAGTTCTCTATGTGGATGGGGCTTGTTTTGCTTACAAACATTATTTTATTTCTTTGAAATCAGCCATGTCATTTCTTGGGAGAGTTGAACGTTCAAAGCCTTGACCATGTGTGGTTTCGAGGCTGTGAATACAGTTTTGAAAGCGTATTTTCTTTTGCTAAAAGCGATTTGGGCCTGGGCGGAAAGTCAGAATAGGAACGCGCTTAAATCTTTGGCGTTAAACAAAATGTAATGGTGTGTGTGTGTTGGGGGAGTGCCTGAGGATTCCCCCGAGTACTCCAGTGCGCCTAGGGACTTTAGTGAAAGACTTGGGTTGCCTGTGAAAGTCAGGCCAGGGGACCTTTGCCTGTCCTCACTACCCCTCCCCAACATTTCAATAGAATAAACAGTGATAAGCGAGGAATAAGCAGAAAGATTAGGCCCAGGAAGATGTGAATGGCTCGGAAATATCTAAAGCGGACAGGGATTGCATTTGAAACCCTTGATTTGATTAGGGCATAAATATTCCTCTCTAGAGCTCTGCCTCTCAAGGCCTTAAGTGGATTGGGCTTGTCAATTAGTGGGCGCTTAAAGTACTGAATCATTTTGTAAATTAAAATGCATGTTTTTCTCTATCTTTTAAGACTTTGGCCTTCCCAAGCGATCACGCAACGTGGCAGGGGAATTATAGTTTTGGGACCCAGGTAGGCTAGGGTTCAAGGTACTAATGAACGTGTAGACGGTGAGGGTGGGGTTGGGGGGGCAGGAATTCGGCCGAGGAACAATTTTGGAGTCTCCAGAAGATAACATCTGTGGAGTGAAACGGACCCAAGGAGACGGGCTTCAGCCCCACCAGTGGGGACGGTGTCGGCTTTGGCAGGGGAAGTGAGGATGTCATTTGTCCTGTGAGGTCTTTTCCTTCTCTTTTTAATGTGCTTGTCCCCTTTCCTGCTTCTACAGACTATACTAAACTCCATGCACAAGTACCAACCAAGGTTCCACATCGTCAGAGCCAACGACATCCTGAAACTGCCTTACAGTACTTTTCGAACATACCTGTTCCCGGAAACGGAGTTCATCGCCGTTACTGCCTATCAGAATGACAAGGTAAGGAACCCACCGGGTTCCTCGAGCTGCCGCCTTTAAGCGTGCTCGATATCCGGGCTGAGAAAGTTTATACCAGGGCCTTGGGCAGAGAGTCAGAGAGCCGGGGAATTTTCTTGGGTGACTCTACATTCTGGGAGCAGAGAGAAGAGGAGGCCTGATTCCTTTCGAAGGGGAGGAACAGAACTACTCCGAGCTGAGAATCTGATGCTTGCTGTATTATAAACTGCTATTCCAATCCCAGCCTGGCCCCTGGGGCTTGTCTCCTGATACAAGGAACCAGCTAGCAGTTTAAGGTGAAAAGCATCTGGGATCTGGATGGAACTGGATGGACTAGGTAGAGATGGCCTCTCCTCTCATAGCCAAAGATCCTGAATAGATGATTTGTTTTTATTACTTCTTATACTGGTGTGTGTGTGTGTGTGTGTGTGTGTGTGTGTGTATACAGGCGTCCTGATACAGGGTTATGGTAGTTGAGCTTTCTGAGGCTTACCACTTAAACATGGACACAGTCACCAGGTCATCTTAAAGTTTTTCTCCCTCGGACCTGAAGCCAGGGATTAAGAAAGGCTCCCTGATGAGGCCACACCTGGAATCTGCAGTTGTCCTGGCATGAAGGTCAGGGAAACAGAACACAGAGGCCCAAAGAGTGTTCATTGGTGACTCACTAGCTCAGAGCTTGGCGATTGGGGGGGGGGAGGGACAGGTGGGGAGGGGTTAAAGACCCCTGTCTGACTTCACCTGAGTCCCGGACCTCAGGGAAAGTCCACTTTACCTGGCAACTCCTTGTACTTTGAACTTGTGGCTACTGTCCGGGCCCCTGGACACTCATCCTTACATTTGCTAGGCTGAATGATAAGTCATCAGCCGCTCTTCTGCTGGCCTCATGCAGAAACCTACTGTCCGGCCTCCATTAAATAACAGAACCCAGAACCAATGCACAGGTTCCTGCCTCCTACTAGTAACAGGATATATATTCGTTTTTTTCTACCAGGAGAGGAGGTTTTAAAGATAACGATCTGAAAAATGCAGACTCCTCTAGACCCGGAGTCCTGGGAATGTTATATCAATTAAGTTGTTACTTTAATGACTTAAAAAAAAAATCAGACTGGAGGGTCCTTCTGTACCTAATGGTGGTGGTGGTAAAAAAAAAAAAAAAAAATACAAAAAAAAAAAAAACCAAAAACAAAAAAACCCCCAAGAGATGACAAATGAAAACAAATATTACCAGTGCCCATTCCATTTTAAACCTGTAAAATCCTTGGTATGATTGATAATTCCCTTCTCTCCATTCTTGCCTCTGGGGGGTGGGTGGGTGGGTGGGGGCGGGTCACCCCTAGGGCAAGGTAGTGAAACCCTATAATTAATTAGATTCACAGAAAAGGTTTTGGTGTATATGGTGTGTGTGTGTGTGTGTGTGTGTGTTGTGTGTTTATAATACATGTATGTGTTTGGAGTTTGGTAAGGAGCAGGAAGCAGCATTTTAACACATTTTATAACTAATTAAGATGTATTAAAAAAAAAAAAACCAGAAGCTTACTAACTCATATCTACAGGCTATGCCTCTGGGCTGTTTTGGGATAGTCTCATTTCTAAATCTAAACTGTCCAAGGGAAGGAGTTTCTATGGATAATGTCAATGTGGGATTCTTGCTTGGCTCCCAGAATGTGTACAGGTTGCTATAGTATATTCCTGCCCTGCGCCATCTTCCCCCTCACCTTTACACAGAGCATCCCTGGGACCCTTACGGACGGCCGTTTGTTTACAGAGGCAGACTGAGGAGCTGGGGTGGTGGGGGGGCCTGTTTAGAACATTCTAGAACGTGAAGCTAATGTCCGTCTTGCTTGTGTGTCTCCTCTAGATAACTCAGTTAAAAATAGACAACAATCCTTTTGCAAAGGGTTTTCGGGATACTGGCAATGGAAGGAGAGAGAAAAGGTGAGTGATGGCTTTCAGTCTAGGGGATAATTGAGGGAAACTGATTTCCTGGACTCTTATAAAGTCTTATAAAGAAGTGGAGGTGCAAGATCACTTAAGAGCTTGAGAAGAATGGGAGGGTGTCAGCCCCATAGTGGCCCAGGCCCAGGTAGAGAGGAGCTCTGTGCTTCTTGCTGCCTTTAAGGGAACTCAAGCTACTCTGGAGTTCTGATCAGAAAAGGGTCTCAGAGGTAACAGATTATAGGGATACCTATTAATCATTAGTTTGACGTTCTTCCCGAGCAAGACCCAAGAAGGGGTCGAGCTACTCACAAATTTCTTTTAGAGTCTTTGCAACCTGAAGTCCCAAATTGTACCAGCCTGGAGTTAAGGCTCCTTGAGGAGTCCAGGGCACATCCCTCCTCCCTTGTGGGTCTCTGCATCTGTTTGTTTTTGTTTTTGTTTTTGCTTTAAGTAAACAGCTGGACATTATAGACAATGTTCATGCACGTTCCTTTTCAAATATTTTTTTTCTACAAAGCAGAAAATTATGTACCAACTTTTAAGCTCCCTTGGGTCTGAGCAGTAAATAATAATAATAATAATAATAATAACAACAACAACAACAATAATAATAATTTCTAAGCTGGGCCTGGAAGCGTACACCTTTCATCCCAGCATAGGCAGGTGAATTTCTGTGAGTTCATAAGGCCAGCCTGGTTGGTCTACAAACCAAACTACCACTGAGAAACACCGTCTTGAAAACAAATAATTTCTAACATCGAAATGTAAGCTCCCACTGCTGTGTTGGGAGACTGATGGTAGTCGGGTGTATGATGTAATGAGATGTCTGCCCATCTTAGCACCCGTGCAGTACAGGAGTTTTTGGGGCTAGGTATCCAGAGCACCCTCCCTACTACTGTAAGGCCAGTGTGTGACTGTCCACAGCCAACTCTAACCTCTATCCTGAGGTTTTAAACAAATGTCCCAGGCCAAGATTTTTTCCTAACGCATCGTCCTCCCAGTTAGACAGACAAGAACAATGCTGGGGTCTGTGTCCCTGGAGCCAACCGGGGTCAGAGCATGTCTTGGGGTTCACACTGGGCGGTGGGGTGAGGCGTGTGCCAGTCGGGGGAAAGTGGGAGGAAGTGTGGGGGGGAAAGGGGGTGCAGAGGTGCCATTCTCTAACGAGGGGTGGGGGCCCCTTTTACAGAAAGCAGCTCACCCTGCAGTCCATGAGGGTGTTTGATGAGAGACACAAGAAAGAGACGGGGACCTCGGATGAGTCCTCCAGTGAGCAGGCGGCCTTCAACTGCTTTGCCCAGGCCTCCTCTCCCGCCGTGTCCACCGTGGGCACGTCCAACCTCAAAGGTGAGCCTGGTCTTTGCCATCACCGGACTCCAGTGGCTTCAAGAGTTAGGGAAGGGTCTGAACCAGCAGCAGCAGGCTCGCTCTAGATAGATGTAGGCCTTTCTAGAATTTGCAGACATGTCTTTTGAAGTGGGGATAGCCTAGGAGACCTCGGAACACCCCCACAATCCTATTTGGCTGCTCTCTCTGTGTGTGTGTGTGTGTGTGTGTGTGTGTGTGTCCATGTCCTCTTGGCAAAACAGTTTTACAAAGCACCTGAAGCACCTCTCTCTGTCCTTCTGTCTGTCTGTCCAACTATCTCTGCTCCCCCTTTTGCCCTCTTTCCAGTCATCAGTATCCAGCTGCATTCTGGGTGAGCATGTGTTGTGCAGGGTCTGTTGAAGGCCCGTGTCCCTCAGCTACCTGGTACCTGGGAAGGTGGGAGGAGAAAAAGGCACAGCCCCTGGAGGAGGAGGTCAAGTCTCTGGGGGGCGGGGGTCAGCTTTGGGGAGGTGGGGTAGGAATAGAAAAAGCGGCTTGACTCTAGAGGCAGTTTTCTGTTTAAAGAGCAAATGGCATTTATTTAGAAAGGCGGGTCTCAACGGGAAGAAACCTGTTTTTTTTTTTTTTTTAAGTGAAATAAAAGGGAAAGGGTTTTTGTTGTTGTTGTTGCAATCCCTTTAAGCTTTTAACATAAAGTGAGGTTCAATTTTCTTTTTCTTTTTTCCTTGTCTGGGACACTCACAGAGGAGGGTGTGGTGGAAGAGAGATGAGGAAAAAAAATAAAAATAAAAACAAAAAGATCTGATTGTCCCACCAGGAATCTTTGTAGGAACTGAGGCTCACGCAGAAGGCTCCCCGGGGAGAGCGTTAGTTTCTGCCTGTGCCCATTCTGATGTCACGATTCATCCCAAATAAATCCTTCCCAAATTAATCACAAATTTGTGGACGCTCCTGACCTCTTTGTCACTCCCTTAGCCAAAGATTTTTTGAAGGTAACAGGAATGTACTCCAGCGGAGTTCTGAGGTCACAGGTTTTCGTCCTTAAGGGGGGAAAAAAAAGCGAATTTGCAATCCAATAGAGATGCTAGAGAAAGCTTTGGCTCCTTGCTGCTGGTCTTTCTGGTTTTGTTTTGTTTTATGGTAGAATCATTACAATGAGAAAAGCTGCCAGTTGGGGGGCCTGGCTGGCGGAGGTAGAACACTTGTGATTCTTCTGAAAGTGTAAAGGTGTTAGATCATCGCCATTATCATCCCATTTTACAGACTGGGAAAATGAAGGCTGGGAGTGGTGCAGGTGGGATTACACAGCCAATAAACTGCGCAGTGAGGAGTCTTGTTCCTGAGATTCTTTCACTCTGTAGTACAGGCTGTCCCTCTGTCTCAGACTCCCCAGTGTGTCAGCAAGCCAGGCATTGCCCCACTGCGCTGGGCTTGGGGTGGGTGGGGTGGGGTTTAAACTATGAAATGAGATTGACTGTCTTTTACCCCCGGGCCTTTTCCTCTCCTCCCCAAGATCTGTGTCCCAGCGAAGCCGAGAGTGATGCCGAGGCTGAAAGCAAGGAGGAGCACGGCCCCGAGGCCTGCGACGTGGCCAAGATTTCCACCACCACAGCCGAGGAGCCGGGCCGCGACAAGGGCAGCCCGGCCACCAGGGCGCAGCTGTTCCCCGCGGAACCCAGCCGGGCCCGCGACACCGCGCGTCTGGACAAGGCATCGCCAGACTCTCGCCACAGCCCGGCCACTATCTCGTCCAGCACGCGCGTCCCGGGAGCGGATGAGCGCAGGAGTCCCGGGCGCGAGGGTCCAGTAGCCACCAAGGTAGATGAGGCTCGCACGATGCCTGCCAAGGACGCCTTCGCTCCACTGTCAGTTCAGACCGACGCCACCGCGCACCTCGCGCAGGGGCCCCTCCCGGGCTTGGGTTTCGCCCCAGGCCTAGCCAGCCAGCAGTTCTTCAACGGGCACCCTCTCTTCCTGCACCCGGGCCAGTTTGCCATGGGCGGCGCCTTCTCCAGTATGGCTGCAGGCATGGGGCCCCTGCTGGCTACAGTGTCTGGGGCATCCACCGGCGTCTCAGGCCTGGATTCCACAGCCATGGCCTCGGCTGCCGCAGCGCAGGGACTGTCCGGGGCGTCGGCCGCCACCCTGCCCTTCCACCTCCAACAACACGTTCTGGCCTCCCAGGTATTGCTTCCTGCCTGCCTGCCGGCCCATGCCCGCCCATCGCCGGTTCAAGCCAGCCTCAGTCCCAATCCCTTGCCTAGTTACTGTTAGCTAGTAATCCGTGCCGAGTAACTATTAGAATATTTTATTGACTCTCAACGGGGTGTAGCCATCGTCACCCCCCTCCCCCAGCTCCTTAAACTGCTTCCTGCACGTTAGGCTGTGACCAGCTTAGCTCCGCACTATTAGCTTTGTGACAATGTGGCTCATTTGATGTATCATCTCTGGCCCAGAGAGGTTGAATCCCTTGGCTAAGGTCACCCAGCCGGTCCCTTGGTGGAGCAGAGCCTTGTCTGACTCCCGGGGACCTCTTTTGGTTTCTTCTTCCAACCTGCCACTACTCCCCCAGGAGAGGCCCGAGGTGTGGGGAGGGAAAGTCGCGGATTTCCCTGGGTGAGAATTTGGTCTGGAGTGAGCAAGCCTTCTTCTCCCTAGTTCAAAGCCTTTCTCCTCCACCCCCTCTCCCAAGCAGCCCAGCCCATCTCCAAAGGGTTAATGGGTTGCGCACACGTGGGAAATGTCAAAGAAGGGAGGGGCTGGCTGGCAAGCCCGTGTGTGTGTGTGTGTGTGTGTGTGTGTGTTTCAGACAGCTGTGCTTGTGCACAGAAAGGGCTCCGGAGAAGGCTCTGAACGCAGTGGGAAGCCTCTCTGGGATTTTTTTTTTCCGGCCTACTCCCGACCTTTTGTTTTGTCTGAACATATTCGTCTCCCTTGCCTGAGCCAAAAGGCACACATACAGGGTTCTCCTCATTGGGGGAGGATGCAGCCCAGAAAAGGGCTAGCCTCTAGCTTACCACCTACCCTACCTACCTCACTACCCCGCCCCGCCCTCTACCCACCTCCCCCAGACTGGCAGGTGACAGGTGGAGGAGGGGCAGCCCGAACAGACTAGTCTAGCGGCAACTCCTGGTATAGGACACACCCTGGGCTCTTGCATTCAAATTCTGCTTCTGTTATGCCTCCCCGCCCCACCCCCTGCCGTGCCTCAGTCTCCCGCCTGGAAACTAGCTGGGCCCTTGCTGTCTTAATACTTAACAGCTTTTTACTCCCCCCACCCACCCACCCACCCACCCAATTTCACATCATTCTTATCCTTACCTGAGAAAGATCTAGAGGAGAAAATGGAAGATATTATGATACTGTGTGCACCAGAGGTTAATTCTAGCCTCTTTGGTGGAAGCCCTCTTTGAGGCCACTGGACGGGTGCAGCTGCTCGGCCTCCTGGGAACTTGTTAATAGCCCCGAGGGTCAGGCACCGTGGATGACATATTGTGGAAGATTTAATAGCCACGAACTCTCTCCAGTCTATTAACCCCTTGTTTTAGCATGCAACCTAGGAGAAAATATTGCCTCTCAGCTCTTCCAAAAGAGTGGTTTGCCCCGGTTAGCAGGAGGTGGGGGAGAGGGGTTCCCCACTCTCTGACTCCCTATGTTTCTTCTCTCTTCCACAGGGCTTGGCCATGTCGCCTTTCGGGAGCCTGTTTCCTTACCCCTACACGTACATGGCGGCAGCCGCCGCAGCCTCCTCCGCAGCCGCCTCCAGCTCCGTGCACCGCCACCCGTTCCTCAATTTGAACAGCATGCGCCCCAGGCTGCGTTACAGCCCGTATTCCATCCCGGTTCCGGTGCCTGACAGCAGCAGCTTGCTGGCCACTGCACTACCGTCCATGGCTTCCGCTGCGGGGCCCCTAGACGGCAAAGCGGCCGCCCTGGCAGCCAGTCCCGCCTCGGTGGCTGTGGACTCGGGGTCGGAACTGAACAGCCGCTCGTCCACGCTGTCCTCCGGCTCAGTGTCACTGTCGCCCAAACTCTGCTCCGAGAAGGAGGCGGCTACCAGCGAACTGCAGAGCATCCAGCGGCTGGTCAGTGGTTTGGAAGCCAAGCCAGACAGGTCCTGCAGCGGGTCCCCTTAAGAAAAAAAGCGCCCCCCAAAGGTCTCTCCATTCCAGTTTGGTCAAATCTGCCAGTGCACTTTGTTAGATGTAAAATAAACCACGGGCCTTCCACATGGGGTGACACCCCCCACCCCATCCCTTTCAGTTTTTTGTCTGGGAAGGAGCACTACAGCCCTTCCAGAGAGCGTGCTAGAGACCACAGCCCCTGCTGTCTTGGGCTGTGTAACTAGGCTGCTGTTGTATGTATTGAAACGCTGGGCTGTGAGGGGGTGCAAAACAGGTTTCTGAGTCTTGAGCGACTTCTGGTTCAGGCTGGTGTGGAAGTTGGGGCTGAAGAACAAGGTAGCCAGGCCCGGCCAGGAGCGCGGGTCTTTGAGAGACTTCTTCCCCCCCCCCTTTTCCCCTTCGTGTGTCCAGTGGAAACAGTTTCCCCCGCCCCGCCCCCCTCCCGCAACAAACTAACAAAACCAATATGGGGCAGGGGAATCAAGTCCCGTGGAACTGTCTATGAAGACTAAAACTCACCAATGGCTGAGTACTTTCGTTGGGGCAGGGAGAGGAGGGGCCTTATCCTCGCCCAGGTCTATATTAAAGGAATCCTGTGTCTTTTTTTTTTTTTTTTAAATATTGTGATGTTTTAAGAGCCAATGCTGGCTTCTTTTCTGCATGTTACAGTTTTCTGGGTTTTATTTTGGCTTTTTCCTTTTCTCCTTTTTACGGAAAAACAACGGAAGTCCCCGTTATCCTCAACCTTGCTCAAGCTGGCAACCAGGAGGAAGTGGGGTAAAAGGGGGGGAGAGCTATCGGCGTGAAACCAACCGGGTTTATTTTATCTAAGCGCTGTAGAGGGCTTCGTGTGCCTGTTGGACCATTAGATTCTTTTAACTGTGTATGCAATAACAAGGTTTTAAAAGAAAATAATAAAGAGGAGACAACGACTATTGGACAAAGTATTTATGTAATTATTTGATATCTCTTGTAAATAGGTGGAATATGACTGCTCAGAAAGTTAAAACTTTAATTTATTGAATTGTACATAGCTGGATGTAAATAGGAGCGTGTCTGTCAGGTTTTATTCTTTTATTCTTGTTTTGCCTTTTGGGTTTTATTTCCAGGTCAGGAGATGCCTAATCCACACTAACAAGTGTAGGCTTCTATATTATCTCCATGCTTTCAAGTAGGGTTGGCTGCAAAGTTGTTTTTTTTTTTTCTTAAATGTCCTTAGAGCTGATGGAGGGGGTTGGGTCAGGAGTACTCTTTCCTATTTTCACCAAAATTGGCGAGGTATTGGCCCTTCCGGGCTCCACTTGAAATTCCCTAAACTCTTGACACCCCCAGAGGGGTTGAGATTATTGTGGGGGCCGACTGTTCAGAGGCCACCATATAGCCTTCCTAATTCTTCAGACGCTGGCATCTTCTAACCCATGTGAGATTTTCATTTTTTTTTTTCATCTTGATGGTGTTTTTGGATTTGTGTACGGAAGAGGGACTCTGGCTCAAATGACCATGAAAGGCAAAACAAAACAAAAAACTAAAAAAAAAAAATAAACAAAAATAAACAAAAAAAAAAAAACCCAAGAAGGCGTATTTTGTGTTTAGTCCTTGATGAGTTTTCTGTAATTCTCCCCCTCTTTAAAAAAAAATCACTGAAATTTCAATAAATTTTTATTGAAATGAGTTTTGAAGTTGTGTTAGTGATTTCTTCAAGAGTGTCTTTCAAGGCTGAGTAGAAGAGGGCGATCCTTCCGCCTGCTCCTCTCCGCTCCTCTTTAAATAATAATTAAGACCACCTCCACCCCTCCCAGCAACCTAAAATGAGATGTCACTCAACTTAAAAGGCTGAAAACAAGCCCCTTACTCCGGCGAAGGGGGCCCACACTGATTTGAAAATATTTCCCCTTTAATTTAGGGAGCAGAACGGGAGAGGAAAAGGGCCTGATTAGGTTTCGCGAAGAGGGACTTCACTTACATCAGTTTTAATGGGAGAAGATTTTACCCTGTGTTCAAAGTCGGCTTTCCCCCGCCCCGCTCCCCCTCCCCCCAGGAATCCGACCGGAAATAAAGAGCTAGGAAGGGTTTTCGCTTTAAATTCGTTTTTTCCCTTTTCTGACATGGATCACAAAACAAAATAAATAAAAGTCCCCTACACCCACGGAACCCAGCCCAGGAAAAGGTTAAGCAGACTCCCTTACCCATGGACAGTCAGGGCTGTGGTAAGGCCAAGGGGTACTCCACAGTTAACACTCTAAGTTTGGCCAGGAGAAGCAAGGTACTTTGGGACTCCAAATGGAACCTCCAAGGGCAAAAGCCCCCTAGTCCCCCAGGAAGCTGCCATGTCGTCCCGCTAACCAGTCCCGAGTCAATTAAGGGAAGTCAGTTAGGGAGAGCAGGCAAGTTATCTTTTTGAGGTTCAGTTATCTTTGAATCTTTCAGAGTGAAGCCTCTGTCTCCTCACTCTCCAGGATCCTCTCGGGGGCGTGTGTGTGTGTGTGTGTGTGTGTGTGTGTGTGTGTGTGTTGGAGGGGGTAGCGAGGGAATGCACTCTGAAGTTAGCCCTTAGGACTGTCTTGCCCTAGGGGCCTTGACTCAAAGACCCAGTCGGAGCCTGCCTGGCGGCTGACAGGCCCCCAACCCCCATCCCCGGAGCCCGCCAGCCTGGCCCTACGTCCCTGTCACCTTCAGGCCTCTTGAATGGCGAGTCGTGAAGGTGCCCCTCCTCTCCCCTCCCCTCCCCTCCTGTGTTTGGAAGAGGATCCAGCGCTAGACCTTGAAGGGGTGGGCAAGGCCCCCTTTTCTAGCCCAGGCACGTGGGGACCCCCACTGCTTCTTCCCAGCTGTCTAGGGAGGAGGAGAAAACAACCAGGGGCGGGGGACTGGGGAGGCCGAACCTCTCCGGGACCAAAACTCTTCCCAGTCCTCCCTGGGAAGGTGGTAGTTGGCTCACGGCCTACGGGCTGCGCGAGCTCCCAAATTGGGGAGAAAATAGCTCGGTTTCAACTGCGGAGAAGGCTGAAACCAAACCAAATCAAACCGAACTTGCTCGGCGTTCTCAGTCGGATTTTCTCCCCTCTTTCGTCCTCCATCCCCCAAATTTGGGGACAGTACCCAAACCTGTCCCCGGCCCCTCCTAGGACTCTCTTCTTCCCTCTTCCCTTCTAATCTCCGCTGTATCTTATTTATATATAGTGCTGTTAATGTGTAACTCTTATGGCGCTGCTGGACCGGGGCTGACCCGCTCGCAATCTCTCTGGATTTCTGTACCTATTAGTCACCTGGCGCCGGTCGCAATCTCGCCGCGGGCTTTATGGTGGCGGTGGCGGCGGCTGCCGAGGCCACTCGGGGCCGGCGCCTGGGTCTTTTTTTTTTTTTTCCCCTTTTTTTTCTCCCTGGCTTCGAGTGCCACCTGTCTGTATGACCCACGAATGCGCCCTGGCTAACTGCGTCTGACTGGACACCCCAGACCCTTCGGGATTCTAGAACTTGGGGTCTTCACCTCTGTGCCCCTTTCTCGTCGCACCCTCCCCCCAGTGTGACTTACCCTCCCCCAAACCACCCAGCCCCACCCCCACCTCACCCATCAGAAGAAGAGCCAAGCCTTTCATAGATCCCTATGTGGGCCTCAGATGAGATTTCCAAGGGATTTTTGCAAAAGTCAAGGGGGGGGGGACTGTAGTTCCTTATTCTCTCTGTGTGGAAATGTGGAGATACGGGTAACCTGGATGGAGTAGCAGATAAAATGAGAGACCCCTGCCCCCCTAAATCTGCCCATGAGGGAGGACCCAACCCAGATCAACTTCGCTTTGTGGAGATTTTTGTTGATGTTGTTGTTGTACTATATATTAACTCCAAGTTTGGGGTTTTCTTATTTTTCTCCTGGTCGCATCTACAGGGACAAAGAAGGCCAGAGTTCTTGCAATCACCAGGCCCGCTTTCGACCCCCCCCCCCACACATCCCCGCAGGGCTGGGACCTGCAGGGCTGGAGTGACGCGGAGGTCCGTGGGTATAAGGTCATGAATGCGGGTACTAGCCAGAACCCTCCGGCGCCCGCCCACTCCACCGGCCTGCCGGTGGGGAAGATCGGCTCCAGGCTGCGCTGGCGTCTGAGACTGGACGGGAGGTGCTGAGGTCACCTTTGCTGGGCTTTAGAGCTGCGGGTAGAGGCGTCCGAGTTCTTCCTGACCTCCTGGCGCTAATTGCACGGGGCCGAAGGGCGTGCTTGGGCACAGGCAGGGGTCGCGACCCTGCAGTCAGCCCCCTGCCCCCCCCTCCAGGTCTAGGTTGTCCTGAAGTAACTGGTGAGGGGTGTGCCGTGTCTAGGCTTTACACAGAGTCTGCCTCTGAACCTGAACTGTCCTAAGAGCCACCTATATACGTGGGCGAAAGTTTCGAAGTAGGTAGAGAGGCCTTTCAAAAAATTCCATTCGAGCAAAACCAGAGATCTGACCTTTCCCCTAAGCCAACAGACAGGCTCCTTGAGGCTCTCTCTACAAGACGCTTGTAACCCTGCCGCCAGCACACTTTCTGCCTCGCTGGTTTCTAAATTTGGCCTCTTGGCAGCCAGCCAAGAAATAGCTATGGGGGAGTATGTGTGTCCCCCCCCCCAGCCCTCAGGAGTCGCCCTAATATCGTCTAGATGAAGCCATAGACGTCGGTACCTACAAGGAGCGGTGGGATGCTGGTACCCTGAGACCGGGGCCCGCAGGTGTTAGAAAGCCGCGTGCGTGTTTGCGTAGTCTTGTGTGTGCTCCATCTGCGGACGTCCCTTCCAATTTGGATTTAGGAGTTTCATTCGCAAGACAGTTCCGGATGTAGAACGCACTCGGTTGTTTTATAATCAAGATGCGTATAATCAAGAAATATATGTTGCAGATGTGGGCGTTCAAAGCGCACAGAACAACCACGGTAGAAATTGATGGCGTTGCAAGGGGGGGGACGTGTTGCACGCTGCGGCCGGCCGGCCCGCCCGCCCGGCGCGCTTGGGGGAAAGCACCCACGGAGTGACCTCAGTCACTCGCACAATTAACCCTGTAAAGGGTGTTCGATTTTCAGGCCCCGTGGTACAAAGCCTGATAGAGGCGCAGACGGATTAAGTCGTTAACCTGAGCTCGCTCAGGTGTAGGTGGTGGCTGAAACCGGAACACAATCTTTCTACCTAACTCAGGTGTCCCTACCTGCAGTCCCGGATCCAGAGAAAGCGGCTTGTGGTTGGCTGCTTGCATTCTTCCGAGGGCAGGATTGTAATTTTGGTGTGAAGCCGTGGCGCGGTGTCAACGTAAGGCTTTGCTTTGGAATGCCTACTTCTCTCTCCAGGTGAAGACTCAGAGGCGAGGCCCTACCATGCCGCGATACCAGGAGACCAGGTGGAAGGAATTAATTCGTCCCCAACCGATTACTAGAGTGGTTAACCGAGCAGGCTCAGGGTTTACATTCTGACTTCCTCTTTCTGCCAGGTCAGGGAAGAAGCCCAGAGTCCCAGGCTCCCCGCCTCGGATCCCCTTGGAACCCCCAGAGTCTACAACTGTTTTCTTTAGCCAGGAGCAAAGGCCTAGAGCCGGACGGACGTGGCGGCGGGTGAGGATTCTGGGAAGATCGTGTTTACACTTTGCTAGTTCATCCCGTTCCGTTTCTAGAAACCTCTGCAAATGCAGTTTTCTCGGGTCCTCTATTTGCATCGATGCGACTTTAATTGCAAGTGATGGATAAGGAGCGGAGGCCGGGGCTCTTCGGAGAAGCCAGAGATCACGGGCAGAGGACCAGCCCCTGGGCCACCATAGGCCCCACGCGTTCCCAAACCCAGGTCCTGCCGCCGCCGTTTGCCTAACCCTGTAAACAGATTGTCTGGGGAATACAGCCCTGCCACCCACCCCCAGCATAAGGTTCTGAGGACCCAAAACTGAAGATTTTTTTAGTGTGGGTCCCAAGCTGGTCTAAGCCTCAGGAATAGGAGACAAAACTAGGGGACTGGGGAGGATCCTTGGAACAGGGTACCGACTGATGGTGCCATCTGGTTCTCCACACGCCCCTGCTACCAGCCGCACCAGTGCTCGGTTCCCAGGCAGCCCAGTGTTGGCACTTTAGAAATTCAATCCCCGGCACTTCGGTTTGCTGCTAATGACCTGGGCTCTGGTTTCGGATTGCCTGAGTTGTCTGGTCCCCAGAGCAGTGGCTTGGCCCCAGGGCTAGCTAACTCTGGACTTCTCTCTCTCTCTCTCTCTCTCTCTCTCTCTCTCTCGATTTATTTATTTATTATTTGTGAGTACACTGTAGCTGTCTTCAGAAGAGGGCGTCAGATCTCATTACGGATGGTTGTGAGCCACCATGTGGTTGCTGGGATTTGAACTCAGGACCTTCGGAAGGACAGTCAGCGCTCTTCACCGCTGAGCTATCTCTCCAGCCCTGATTGTGCTCTTTCACACTGGCATTTTTTCTGGCCTGTCAAGGACACTACAGACACCAAACTGACACTCGGGGAGACCTTTTCTTCTGGTCACCTTTGTGGGATGTCATTTATCTCAGACCCCCACCCCCACCCCCAAACAACGGTATCTTGGACTTTTTTTTTTTTTTTTTTTTTTTTTATCTCTGTCCCCGGAAGAGGTGTTCTTCATCATGGTGGTAGCTCTAACTCCCCAAGTCCTCTCAACCTGGCAGGGAGCCTTGGAGAGAGCAGGCTTGGAAGGCCAGTGCTTTGTCCAAACAACTCAGGAGCCACCAGACAGGAGAAGCAACGCCCCTCCCCCCTCATCATCCCTGTCCAACCTCTTCTCCCCAAGGCCAGCTGCACTGAGCTCACCGGCTATTCTATAAGGCTTACATCTTTGAGAGGCCCCGAAATTACACAGAAAATGTAATTTACAGATGTGCGTAGCCTTCTGAGAGGGCAGTGAAAGGTCAGGTCCTTGGAGATGTGTGAATCTAACCAAGGACCCACTCACTCATGGCTCAGGGGACAATAATCAATGAGGTTGGGGGACATTTGGAGAGGAGACGCAGAAGATGGTGCCTTCAGCCCTGATCTTGCCTAAGTTAAATTTAACTTTAGCCTACCCCCCCAACACACACACACACACACACACACACACACAAACACACCTCCATTTCCACCCGGAGCTTCTACTTATTTTGAATGGAAGACTGAGGAAGTAGGTGTGTTCAGGCACTGTATAATTAGTTGATTAATCAGTTATATTAACTTATCAGCCAAATGATTATGAGCAACCATTATCACCCCCCCACCCCCCCAGTGAGTTCTCTGTTAATTTCCTGTTGGGAGGGTCACCCTCTCTCTGGGCTATCCCAGGCAATAAAAAGCAACTACTTTTCATAAAACAAAATTACTTCTCACTAGAGGCCAGGGTGGAAGGCGTAGGAAACTTCAGGGGAGGCCTTCTTGTGGGGAGATTCCTGGGGTCCCACCTTGGAGTAGGGGAAGGACAGGTGGCCTCAATGCCAAGGTTAGGGTGTAGCCAGGTTTTCTCTGCTCCTCCCCGCCCCCCCCCCCCCGGACATTCAAGTTTTCTGTTTGTTGGTATCTTGTTCGGGACAGCCTCTCCTCCACCATATCCCAATACTCTAGTGTCAGACTCGTCAGAGTTCTGGGACCCCAAACTTTCTCCATTAAGACATACACAGGGTGGGGGGCGGGGTTGGCTTTTGGAAAATACCTGTGTGGGTGTTGGGGGAGGTTACTCTGGGACCTGGGGGAATTCATGTACTAAAGTGAGAGGCGAGCAAAGATGAGAAAACAAAAACAAAAATAAAAACACAGGAACCCTTTCAGTGATAATGTAATTGGCTCCCACCCCCAGCCCCTATACAGAGGACCTTGTCTTAGGAAGGCGGAGACTGGTCTGGGCGTGTTTCCTACCTTTCTCCCCCTACTGTGGGTTTTTTTGTTTTTTTGTTTGTTTGTTTGTTTGTTTGTTTTTTTACTTTTCATCTAAAAAAATAACCTACTTGAAAAATCCATGACCATCTACAGAAACGCCTTAGCCACTTCTGATCAAGAAACAAAGGGGACATCGCGTCCATTTTCTTTATTTCCTTCTGATTACCTGGGAGGAAGGCCTCTCCCCTACCCTCCGAGTAAGCTAAGGCTCAGTGAGCCAGGCTGTGTCCTGCTCAGCCCCAAGATTTTTTTTTTTTTTAAATCCATGAAATCGGAAGCTGCCTGCTTGAGTCAAGAGACTACAGCCTGCCCACCAGACGCCCCCATTTCTGTCCCTCAAGACACATTCCACACCAACCTCTATTCACTCCGAGCCTGCCCCCAGGATTTTCTTGAAGGCAGGTAGGTCATAAAGAGTAGGTGTCTGTCTCTCTGGATGCTGAAGATACAGGACCGCTTTGGAGATGACTTGAGTGGGAGCGACTCCCTCCTTGCATTTCTCGATTTCTTCAGGCACGTTCGCCTTCGGGTCAAAACAGGACCGGGCAACCGCACTCTACCTGAGCTGCTTCTGGGGTCATCCCCAGGGAAAAAGCTAAGAGCAGTTGCGGCCAGCGTGAGCCAGGCGCCCATGGCTTCGCTAAGCCGCTCCTTTGCTGCCATCTGCTGGTTGTGCTGGAGAAGTGCATGGAGATTTTTTTTTTTTTTTTTTTTTTTTTTTTTTTTTTTCCCTAACGCAGAGAAAGATTCTCTAAAAATAAGAGGGCTGGAGGTACATGGTAGAGCTGGCTTGCCAAGCATCAGCCCCGTCCCTAGATTCTGTGCCAGGTTCCACAAAAATAAAGTAAGGGAAGGAAAGGATATGGTGGCGAGGCATACAGATATAACATAGAGTGAAAACAGGACCTGGTTTGGTACCTTGGTGCAATACTGCTTGGTACCTTGACTAAGTTGTCTCTTGGGCCATGAGGTGAATGTACAGTGCCGGAAGAACAAGCCTGGCAGTTGATCGCAAACCCCAGAAGACATGTTTGAAAAATTCGGATGTGGAGGAAAGTATCTAAGCTCATATGACTCCTATGGGGAGATGGCGGGGATGGGGAGAGGAGGTCAGAACTGAAAGTCACAGTCTGGCCAGCCTGGGGTCCTCTATAACCTGGAAGGAGACTCAAACTCCCAGAACCTGTCCCGTGAGCTGTAACCACGTGCTCACACTCACACACATTGTATACATATTAATTGGCTATTCTATTATTAATTAAATTATTTAAATTAATTGATTTAATTATTAATGATTTTGTTATTTAATTATTTGTTTTATCAATTTCTTAGCTAATTAAAATACTCCAAGGACCAGCATGTAACTCGACGGCAGAGACATTTTGGAGTGTGTGTGAGGACGGAGGTGTGGGTCTTTTGAGGTGAGCGATGGATACGTTGCACCTTTTTGCTCATTGTCTCTAGGCCATCCTCGGATCACTGGGTTCCTGTGGATGGCCCCTAAATGATTATCCCTGACACCCCCTTTCACAATCCTCACTTCCAGAGTTCACCAAATCCACAGTCTGCTTCACCAAACTTACCAGTTATCCAATAGTCGGAGCCATCCCAAAGTCCTGCTCTGAAGCATGTTTCAAAGAGTCCTATGACCTGGGGCTGGAGAGATGGCCCAGTGGTTCAGAGCACTGACTGCTCTTCTGAAGGTCCTGAATTCAAATCCTGGCAACCGCATGGTGGCTCACAACCATCTGTAATGAGATCTGACACCCTCTGCTGGGGTGTCTGAAGACAGCTACAGTGTACTTACATATAAACAATAAAATTTTTTTTAAGTCCTATGACCATAGAACAGTGTCATCCTCAGTAGCCTCCTCGGACAGGCATGGCCTGGCCTCTCCTGTCTCAACTGCTCTTCACCTGATTCTTCAGGAGCAAACTATTCAAGGCCAAATTGCTGCCTTCCTTCTCCCAACTCCGTACAATGCTCCCTCAGCCTAGGTTTCAAACCCGGGCACTGGCGACATCATCAACTGGCTGGTGCTGTGAGTTCAGGGATGTCCTGTCTGTGAGCTCAGGAAGGGGTGACAGCATCTAGCTCTGGCCTCTGCCCACTAGAGGCAAGTGTCATCTTTGCCCTAGGAGACAACATAAGATGTCGCCAGATGCTGCCCTGAACCATGCTGGCAGCATCAGCCCTGGTTAGGAGCCACTGCTCTAGTCTGAGTCCCTCAGGCACTGATGTCTTGGGGACATCAGTGGCACTTCATCCTTTCCTGAACTTCAGGACTGGGCTAGGACTCCTGTCCAGTCCTTGCTCCTGTGATGGGTCAACAGAAAAGGTTTCCTGTAGGAATGTGTGATGCAAAGCAAGGCTACTCTTTGCATCTGCCCCCCCCCCCCAATGCCTCTCTTTGGCTTCAAACCATCAGCTCACTTGGAACATTTTCGCCTGTCTCTCCAGCATGCCTTGCTGTCCTCCCTTTGGGCACAGGAGACACTGATGGGGTGAACAGAACATGACCCAAAGGCCGACAGTACCCACCACATTGATAAGGAAGGTTATATTTGTTTGTTTGTTTGTTTGGTTGGTTGGTTGGTTGGGTAGGTGGTTGGGTAGGTGGGTGGGTGGGTGGGTGGTTGGCTGGTTGGTTGGTTGGTTGTTTGGTTGTTTGGTTGGTTGGGTGGGTAGGTGGGTGGTCGGTTGTTTGGTCGGTTGGTCAGTTGGTTGGTTGGGTGGTCGGTTGTTTGGTCGGTTGGTCAGTTGGTTGGTTGGGTGGTCGGTTGGTTGGTCGGTTGGTCAGTTGGTTGGTTGGTTGGGTGGTTGGGTAGGTGGGTGGGTGGTTGGGTGGTTGGTTGTTTGGGTGGGTGGGTGGTTGTTTGGTTGTTTGGTTGGTTGGGTGGGTGGGTGGTTGGTTGGTTGGTTGGTTGGGTGGTTGGTTGGGTGGTCAGTTGGTTGGGTGGTCGGTTGGTTGGTCGGTTGGTCAGTTGGTTGGTTGGGTGGTTGGTTGGTTGGTTGGTTTGATGGCAAGGTCTCCCAGAGTCTAGGTTGGCCTCTGATTTGACAGTATGTACCTGAGGATGACTTTGAACTCCCTACCCTTCTGCTTCCATGTCTTAAGTGCTAGAATCACGGGCATTTGCTACCATACCCAGTTTATGTGGTGCTAGGGATGAGACCCAGGGCTTGTTCATGCACGTTAGTACAAGCACCTTATGGACTGAGCCAAGTCCCCAGCCCTGCTGGGGACTTTTATAAAAAAAAATTATTTATTATATGTAAGTACATTGAGCTGTCTTCAGAGACTCCAGAAGAGGGTGTCAGATCTCATTACAGATGGTTGTGAGCCACCACATGGTTGCTGGGATTTGAACTCAGGACCTTTAGAAGAGCAGTCAGTCCTCTTAACCACTGAGCCATCTCTCCAGCCCCAGATTTATTTTTATTTGAGGACTATAGGTCGAGTTAAGACTATACCCCAGCCATTTTCATTTTGGAGACTACATCTTTACACTGTCCAGCTGGCCTCAAAGTCTCAGCCCCTTATCCTAAGCACCAGGGCTACTGGTATGGACCAGAACCCTCAACATTACTTTCCAGATGGATGGGGGAAGTTTGTTTTGTTTTGCCTTTTTAAGACAGGGTCTCTCTATATAGACCAGGCTGGCCTCAAACTCACAGAAATCTACCTGCCTCTGCCTCCTGAATGCTGGGATTAAAGACATTATCACACTTGGGATGAAAGGAGGTTGTTTTTCCACAATGAACAATACACACCTTCAGTACTCCTCAGTCAAGTTTAAAGGAAACCTGACTGCACTCATTCATTTGCATATTGTGCTCTGTTGAAAATGAACCAGCCAAAGGTTAATAAAGGAGGGGGGGGGGAGAATGGAACAAGAGAGCTTGAAACTGGGAGACAAAGGCTGAAGCTCCCTGTGTGTATGTGTGTGTGTGTGTGTGTGTGTGTGTATGTGTGCATGTGTGTATATGCATGTGTGTATATGTGTGTGTGGGTGCATGTGTGGGTGTGCATTGTGTCCATGTGCATGCATGTGTGTGCATGTTTATGTGTGTACATGTGTGCATGTGTGTATACGCATGTGTGTATATGCGTGTGGATGCGTGTGTGTCCATGTGTCCATGTGCATGCCTGTGTGTGTATGTGTGTGCATGTGTGTATATACATTCACATATATGTGCCCGTATGTGCATGTGTGTATATGAGTGTGGGTACATGTGTGTACACTGTGTGTATGTGTGTGTCCATGTGTCTGTGTGTCTGTGTATGCATGTGTGCATGTGTGTGTATTCCTGCATGTATATGTGCTTGTATATGTATCTGTGTGTCTGTGTCTGTACATGTGTTTTGTGAACGTGTGTGTGTGTGTGTGTGTGTGTGTGTGTGTGTGTTTATGTATGTACTTTTTTTTTAGGCTGAGTGGAGGAGACAGGCTATGTTTACTCCTTTCTGATGCTAATATCTTATCCTACACAAAGTCAGGGCACACAAAGAGCTTCCCCTGACTTTTTTAACCTCTCCTTTCCCTCTCCACCCCTGTCTCTTCCTTTCTCTCCTCTCATTCTCATTCCTTCCTGTCTCCTGTTTCCCTCCCTCCCCTTCCCTCTCCTTCCCTCCCCTCCCCTTCCCTTCTCTACCCCCCTACTACTGATCTTTTCCCTCTGTTTCTCTTTTCACCTTTTCTCCCCCCAGCCCCATTTCCAAGTGACACCCCTCCCTTTGAGGGCCAGCCCAGGAAACCGAGGCTAGAAGACTCTCCGAGAATCCGGCCAGCTTTCCCGCCCAAGCATGACCTCACCACGGGTTCCCCCAGACTGCCTCTCTGTCCCTCTCTGCCCCCCAGCCCCCTCTCGACTTTGGCCTCAATGAGAACCTCATTATTTATCATTTTGAAGCTCCAGGATTTTCAGAGCCCAAATCCAAGCTTAAAACGGAGGCAATTACCCAGATAATTTAGGTAAACCTCGGGGCTGTGTCTGCGGTAATTGTTCCCGGTCCCACTTCTCTTTGTGTGGCTGAAGAGGCCAATTCGGTCCTGACAACCCCTGTTTGTTTTGTTCCCCACAGAACAAGGCCCTGCGGCAAAGGAGAGAAGGCTGGGACAAAGCCCCGGGGGCAGAGAGGCCTGCGGACTCCAGCCAGCCAATTTGTGTAGCAGGTCATTAACCTTTGTGCTTCCACAGACCCCCATCCAGGGGGTTTGCTCTGCCCCTCTCGTTCTTCGAAAACACTGCTCGACATGCAAAAATATCAAAGCGACAATGGACGTGTGTGTGTGTGTGTGTGTGTGTGTGTGTGTGTGTGTGTGTTCAGAGATACTGAGCAGAATTTCAGATGGGAATCTGAAAAAGCCTTTCGTGATCCCTGTGCCCCAAAGAGAGTGGAATTTGGGGGCTCTAATTTTTGTTTGGTTTGGTTCGGGCTCTTTTAAACCAGTCTCCCCGTGTAACCCAGCCTAGCCTAGAACTCCCTCCTTCTTTCTCTGCTTCCCCAGAGCTGGAATTATATAAATAACTACACCGCCATGCCCGCCTTGGAGTCAGATACTGGTGTCTTTCACCCCCAGTTTGCCTTTTTGATTTATGTGGCCCTAGAAAGCGATTAAACTCTCTAGAGTCTTCAGTTCTCTCCTCTTAAAACAAGACTGCTCAAGTTGGGGTGTAGCTCAGGGGCAGATAACTCTCCCGGCCTGAACAAGGCCCTGGGTTTGATCTACAACACTGGAGGAAAAAACCAATAAAACTATCTTTGCTTTATAGGGTCGTAGGGAGATGACACAGATAGAGCCCAGAGCCCTGGGACTGGTACCCTGGGAGTTTGACGTAAGCTGTTATTGTTGTAATTGTGGGCCCATGTCTATCTGCTTAAATATGGTCAAGTGCACACCCAGAAACAGTCGGGCCCCCACCCCCAGACCTCTTGGCCTCCACCTTGTTTGTTTCAGGGTCAGCATGCTGTGGAGAAAGAGGAAGCATGCCCCCTGCCCCCAGGACTCCAGAACAATGGTCAGTCCACGGATTCAGATTTTATAGACCTCGCTCAAAAGCAACAGTCTAGTGTCTGATGGCATCTAATGGAGCCAGGAGCTCAGAAGCACACAAGCTTCTGTCCCTGTTTTTGTTTATTTGTGTGACTGCCA